>JBBBDQ010001892.1:1312500-1785000 GCA_037127315.1 Ascarosepion bandense | reverse complement strand
TATATATATATATATATATATACGGAAATGAGGTTCCTGTACTTTTTAACCGCCTGACAATAGATGCGACCGCTGGCAAATATATTGCATGGAAATATATATATATATATATATAATAGCCCTGTTCTTACTACATTGAGCACTGTTTTATTAAGATAGATAGATAGATAGATCAGACTGAGATAGATAGATAGATAGATAGATAGATAGATAGATAGAATAGACATAGATAGATAGATAGATAGATAGATAGATAGATAGATAGATAGATATGAATAGACATAGATAGATAGATAGATAGATAGATAGATAGATAGATAGATAGATAGAATAGACATAGATAGATAAATATGAATAGACATAGATAGATAGATAGATAGATAGATAGATAGATAGATAGATAGATAGATAGACATAGATAGATAGATAGATAGATATGAATAGACAAAGATAGATAGATAGATAGATAGATAGATAGATAGATAGATAGAATAGACATAGATATGATAGATAGATAGATAGATAGATAGATAGATAGAATAGACATAGATAGATAGATAGATATGAATAGACATAGATAGATAGATAGATAGATAGATAGATAGATAGATAGATAGATAGATAGATAGATATGAATAGACATAGATAGATAGATATGAATAGACATAGATAGATAGATAGATAGATAGATAGATAGATAGATAGATAGATAGATAGATAGAATAGACATAGATAGATAGATAGATAGATAGATAGATAGATATGAATAGACATAGATAGATAGATAGATAGATAGATAGATAGATATGAATAGACATAGATAGATAGATAGATAGATAGATAGATAGATAGATAGATAGATAGATAGATAGACATAGATAGATAGATAGATAGATAGATAGATAGATAGATATGAATAGACATAGATAGATAGATAGATATGAATAGATAGATAGATAGATAGATAGATAGATAGATAGATAGATAGATAGATATGAATAGACATAGATATAGATAGATAGATAGATAGATAGATAGATAGATAGATAGATAGATAGATAGATAGATAGATAGAGGACTCACCGAAGCTAAATTTGACATTGGAATACTTATAGGAAAGCATTTAAGGCAAGCAGACATTTTAATATAGTGCTGTAGCATTAATTGATTCAATATATATAAATGATCATCATATTAAGCAGCTTGCAGTTTCATACTTTCTCGCTGGTGACGATTTATTCGTTTTGACGCCTTCGTTTCCACTACAGTCGTTTTTCATTACAAGACAAGCAACGTTTTTCTGTTTATAATTTTTTGTAGCTTTATATATTTTTTAAAATGCAGGCCTACAGACATTTAGATGAAACACTCTGTTTCATTTTTCTTTTTCTTTTCTCAAATCGCGTTCTTCTTTTAAGTGTTGAAACAAATTGGACTAATTACGTCGACCATATTTTTTGGTTAATAATACTAATAACAATGGAGATTGCGTTGCAACCCCCACAGAATCTTTAAAGGCAAACTACTACATAACTATTGAGAAGATTCCTTTTACATCTCTCTGGTTATAACTCAGTTAAGACTATTTGAAGGAAAACTACTACATGACTATTTAGAAAAATCGTGATACATCTCTCTGATCATAACTCAACTAAAAGTCTTTAAAGGAAAACTACTGCAATTCTCTTAAGAAGACACGTGATATATCTCTCTTATCATAGCTCAGTGAAGCCTCTTTAAAGGAAAACTACTACATGACTATTAAGAAAACTGATGTTACATTTCTCTGATCATAGCTTAATTAAAACTCTTTAAAGAAAAACTACTACATGACTATTAAGAAAACTCATGTTACATTTCTCTGATCATAGCTTAATTAAAACTCTTTAAAGGAAAACTACTACATGACTATTAAGAAAACTCATGTTACTTTTCTCTGATCATAGCTTAATTAAAACTCTTTAAAGGAAAACTACTACATGACTATTAAGAAAACTCATGTTACATTTCTCTGATCATAGCTTAATTAAAACTCTTTAAAGGAAAACTACTACATGACTATTAAGAAAACTCATGTTACATTTCTCTGATCATAGCTTAATTAAAACTCTTTAAAGGAAAACTACTACATGACTATTAAGAAAACACATGTTACATTTCTCTGATCATAGCTTAATTAAAACTCTTTAAAAGGAAAACTACTACATGACTATTAAGAAAACTCATGT
This sequence comes from Ascarosepion bandense, assembly GCA_037127315.1. NCBI lineage: Eukaryota > Metazoa > Mollusca > Cephalopoda > Sepiida > Sepiidae > Ascarosepion > Ascarosepion bandense. The sequence goes on along the minus strand of JBBBDQ010001892.1, from coordinate 1,782,772 downwards.
TACATTTCTCTGATCATAGCTTAATTAAAACTCTTTAAAGAAAACCTACTACATGACTATTAAGAAAACTCATGTTACATTTCTCTGATCATAGCTTAATTAAAACTCTTTAAAGAAAAACTACTACATGACTATTAAGAAAACTCATGTTACATTTCTCTGATCATAGCTTAATTAAAACTCTTTAAAGGAAAACTACTACATGACTATTAAGAAAACTCATGTTACATTTCTCTGATCATAGCTTAATTAAAACTCTTTAAAGGAAAACTACTACATGACTATTAAGAAAACTCATGTTACATTTCTCTGATCATAGCTTAATTAAAACTCTTTAAAGGAAAACTACTACATGACTATTAAGAAAACTCATGTTACATTTCTCTGATCATAACTCAATTCAAACTCTCTAAAGGAAAACTACTATATGGCTATTAAAAAGATTCCTGTTACATTTCTCTGATTATAACTAAAGTAAAACTCTTTAAGCAAAAATACTTCAAGACTATTAAGAAAAACTCGTGTTACGTCTCTCTAATCAGAGCACAACAAAATCTCTTTAAATGAAAATTACGACAGAACTATTAAGAAGAATTTTGTTACATCTATCGGATCACAGCTCAAGTAAATCTCTTTAATGAAAAACTACCACATTACTAGAAAAAAGATTCAAGTTACGCCTCTCTGACCGTAGCTAAACTAAAATTCTTTAAAGGAAAACTACTACAAGACTATTAAGAAGACTCGTGTGGTATCTCTCTGATCATAGCTCAATGAAACACTTTAAAATAAATCTACTAAATGACTATTAACAAGACTCATTTTACATCTTTCTGATCATAGCTCAAAAAACTTTTTAAAGGAAATCTACTACTTGACTATTACGAAGATTCAGGTTACGTCTCTCTGATCATAGCTCAACCGAAACTCTTTAAAGCAATATCTACTAAATGACTATTAAAATGACTCGTGTTACATCTCTCAGATCATAGCTCAGCTGAAACTCTTTAAAGAAGACCTAATACAGGACTATTAGGAAGATTCGGGTTACATCCCTATGATCATAGCTCAAATCTTTAAAGGAAAACTGCTACAATACTATTAAGAAGACTCGTGTTACATCTCACTGATCATAGCTCAATTAAAGTTTTTAAAGAAAAACTACTACAGTAGTATTAAGAAGACTCGTGTTACATAGCTTTGATCATAGCCCAGTTGTCTCTTTAAAGAAAAACTACTACAATACTATTGAGAAGTCTCGTGTTACATCTCGCTTAATTGAAACTCTTAAAAAAAATCTTCTATAATACTATTAAGAAGAATCGAATTACATCTCTCTGGTCATAGCTCAATTAAAACTCTTTAAAGGAAATTTACTACAATACTATTAAGAAAACATGTGTTGCATCTCCCTGATCATAGCTTAATTAAATCTTTAAAGAAAAGAAAAACTACATGTGTATTAAGGAGCTTCGAATTTCATCTCTCTGATCATAGCTCAACTAAAACTTTTTAAACGAAAACTACTACAATTTTATTAAGAAAACTCATGTTACATCTCCCTGATCATAACCCAGTTAGGTCTCTTTAAAGGAAAACTAGTACATGATTATTATGAAAACTCATAAGATACGCAGATGATACAGTGCTGATAGCAGTCACGGAACGAAACTACAAGACCTCCTACAGAAGGTAGCTGAAGAGAGTGACAAGAAAGGACTACAAATAAACTGCAAGAAAACCGTATGCATGGTCATCAGCAAAAAGGGCAGTGCAAAATGCCAAATACAGTTGGGAAATACTAAAATCAAGCAGGTACAAAAATTCAAATACCTGGGAAGACGGAAAGTGCGACACAGAGATCCGAAAGAGAATTGGCATGGCGAAGGACGCGTTCCAGAAGCTGAGTAAAGTATTAAGAGACAGGAAAAGTTCACTAGAAACAAAGAAAAGAATACTAGATTGCTGTGTGATGTCAGTTCTTCAATATGACAGTGAATGCTAGAGAATATCATAAAAGATGAAGAAAAAACTGGAAACAGCTGAAATGTGGCTCTACAGAAGGATGCTGTGGATATCGTGGATCGAGCATGTGAGTAATGATGAGGTTTTAGAAAGGATGAGGTTTTAGAAAAGATAAAAAGGAAATTAATATTGAGCATCAAGAAGAAACAACTAAATTTACTGAGATATGCATTAAGGAAAGAGGGCTTGAAGAACCTGATACTAACAGGCCAGATAGAGGGGGAAAAGACAGAGGTAGGCAGCGGTTAACATATTTGTGAGGCCTGAGCAGGTGGATAATAGAACGGGGTTTGCATGGTGTTACAGGAGAAAGTGTGCTAAGAGCCACCAGGGATAGAGAGACGTGGAAGGCCACGACCGCCTACGTCCTGAAAGGACAAGGCACATAGAAGAAGAATACCACATCTTTGATCATAGCCCAGTTAAGGCTCTTTAAAGGAAAACAACTGCATGATTATTTAGAAGACTCGGGTTACATCTCCCTGATCATAAATCAACTAAAACTCTCTCTCTCTCTCTCTCTCTCTCTATATATATATATATGTATATATATATATATATATATATATATATATATCGGCCTGGCCTGATTATTTACGTACATTTTTTTTACGAAAATGTGTGTCATTTGGCAGGTTTAGAACCTGCGATACCTATCAACATAGGGAAAGACACCAATTGATCTGCAGCGTCTTATACCTCTCGACCACGAATGACTAACGGTCTGAACGAAGTCACATCAAAACTATATAACACAATTTTCGATAACCATATCTACACTGAAATGTATCGTAATGTTAACAAATGTAAACATACAATGTTACGGAAAATCACAAATATTAACGAAATGGTTATTAACAACCGACAATTTGAAATTATTTATTTGACTATTAATTTTCATCGATACTCGTATTTGAGTAGATATTCTGTTTATAATCAAACAGTATATATATATCTTTCTACCGGCCTGATTATTTACGATAAATTTTGTTACGAAAATGTGTGCCATTCTGCAGGATTCGAACCTGCGACCTTTATCAACATAGGGGAAGCCACCAATTGATCTGCCGAATTTCGTGTGCAGATAGGCTCAAAGTCCTTGCAATGTCATCCACTGTCACTCTTCTGCCAGATTGAATGAGGTCATTGATTCGATCACATCAGGAGACCTCACTTCTCTAGGCCAGCCAGGCCTGTCTTCATCCTCAACACTGTTCCGTCCTTTAAACAATATAGCCCACTTGAAGACATTTTTTGACTAAAATATGTGGCACTATACACATTTGACATTCTTCTATGAATTTCAACTGGTTTGCATCCTTCAGCAACAAAAAACTTGATAACTGAACTCTGTTCAATCCTGGAGCATGCTTCTTGGTCGACCATCTTTGTTAATCTTCAAAACTCTCAAAGCTTATTTTTCAATCTGTAAAAAAAATTAAATCCCTTTGAAATAGAAGTAAAAGAGAAAAAATTAAAAAGTGAGCTTCTATCTGTATTAGAAGTCCTTATACCGAAAAATTCACCTTATTTATTGAATGACCCTCGGATATATATATATATATATATATATATATATATATATATATATATATATATATAATAAACTGTTATGACTTTTCTTTATAATATATTTGGAAAACTAGCAGAAAGGAAAAAAACAACTTCTTTACAAACACGAAAAAGATCTTATACCAAACAATTTATCAAATGCATTATTCAAACTTAAAAATACATCCAACTCCAACTGTTTCAGGTCTTTTTTTCTCAAAATATCTCATTTCCTAAAAAAATATAGTTCTTTTTCAAGCTAAGCTTAAATCAAAACCTATAATTTAAAATAAATACGAAAATTCTTTATGAAATGAAAATAAAATAATAAATGATAATTACATTAAATAAAATTGAGCAACAACAATAACATTTACTCATTTTGACTGATGACAAATTAAATTACATCACTTAGCATCTTCCATACATTTTACCTTGACTTTCACAGTTTACCTGAAGAATATTTAAGAATGTTCTTAGATTCCAAATCTGTAAAAACTTCCCCATATATTTTACATCTATTTATACATATGCTGCAAAATAAAATTCTCACATTTGCCTTGATAAAGAATATCAGAGAGCGAAGTATGTCAGTAAAGAAACATTTTCCTTTTGTCTTTAATCATATAAATGTATGAATTGCGTTTGGCGCAATGGTTATTGACTCGAATGAGAAACCGGAGACCCGAGTTCCAGTTCAATTCGTTGCATTCAGTTACGAGCATATACCCTTGAGAAAGGTATTAATCCATATCTTCTCTCCCAGCTATGGGTTAAATAGAAGGTCATACTGGGTTCTAAGAAAGCGCAGAAAGAAATAGCAATCTACTGCGGGAAAATCTTCTGCTAATTTAGTCAAGTGCCAAAAGAGACATGATCGACCGAGCGTGTATCAAGCATGGCATTTAACTGACTGATCTGGATAAAAGGATTGAATTACAGGACGGATTGAGTTGTATAGCCTTGGTTGGCAACCAGTCTATAGCAAAAATAAATGGCAACCTAATGCGGGAAAGTTTTCTTGTTAGCCAGTCATGAATCGAAAAAGACATGATCACCAAAGCGTGTATCAAGAATCACATTTAACTGACTGATCTGGATAAAAGGTTTGAATAGCAGGACAGATTGAGTTGTATAGCCTTGGTTGGCAACCAGTCTATAGCAAAAATAAATGGCAACCTAATGCGGGAAAGTTTTCTTGTTAGCCAGTCATGAATCGAAAGAGACATGATCATCCTAGCGTGTATCAAGAATCATATTTAACTGACTGATCTGGATAAAAGGTTTGAATAGCAGGACAGATTGAGTTGTATAGCCTTGGTTGGCAACCAGTCTATAGCAAAAAATAAATGGCAACCTAATGCGGGAAAGTTTTCTTCCTAGTCAGTCATGGATCGAAAGAGACATGATCGCCCAAGCATGTATCACGTATGGCATTTTACTAATAAGAACTATAGAGAACCAATGTCTTTTTTTTTTACGAATTTCCATCTCTATTAGCGAGTTGTGTTTCCGATTCGTGGATAGTTACCTTGGATATACCACGTGGGGGGTGGAGGACTTACGTTGCACCTTTCTAGCAGTGGTTCTGTTACGTTTCATCTGATTACACCTTGAAGACCTGCCGGACTCTGTCTTTGACATACTCGTCCATGGTATGGGTATAGTAGCATTATCCAAGTGTGGAGAAAGGCCCGAGGATGATGCAATCGTTATCAGTGAATTATTATCTATCCTGCACATATATAAATCTACCATCCGCCCGTGTATTGAATACTGCTGCCACATCTAGTCGGGTGCTCCTGCTATTCTCCTCGGGGTTCTTGACAAAATACAATGGAGAATTTAAAGGCAATTAGAACTTTGCTTAATTGTGAAGCTCTCCACAGCTGAGCGAGCAGTCAAGGCATGCCAGATCAGACTGGTTTCTCCTTCAAAGGGGCATGCAAGTCTGAATCCAGCCAGATAGTACATTTTCATCATTAAGATAATTTTTTTTTGATTGCACAGGCCAGTAGACAAAGATAGTAGTTTAAATGCAGGGCCCGGAAGTTTTTCCCGTCTGAATCTATCTTGCACATTTATAAATCTACTATCCGCCCGTGTATTGAATACTGCTGCCACATCTGGTCGGGTGCTCCTGCTATTCTCCTCGGGGTTCTTGACAAAATACAACGGAGAATCTGTAATGTGATCGATACCGACTTGGCAGACCGGCTGCAATCACTCTCTCACCGGCGTAACGTGACTTCCCTGTGCATCTTCTATAGATACTTTCACGGCTTCTGCTCCGATAAACTTTGATCACAGGTGCCCCCTAGGTACGAATTTACACGAGATACTAGATTAGCAACTAGGTCCCACCCTTTTACAGTTAAACCGATAAAATGTAACCGCAATTTCTACTCCAACAACTTCTTTTCTCGCACTTCCCTCCTGTGGAATTCCTTTTCACATACTTGCTTTCCCGACAGCTACAATCTCCAGGAGTTTGAATGTAAGGTAAATAGACACCTCCTAACACACTAACTCGCATCTATTCTCTCAAACACCCTTCCCATCTACATCCTTACACGTCTATCACCCTCATTCTGACATTTCCTATATCTAACCACTCTTTCTCACCACCTTCCCCTATGTAACCCCCTGCACAATAGTGGTAGCGGAATGCCTTGCTTGGAGAGAAATGATTTAAAAAAATTATTAACTTAAGAAGGAGCCAGTAATCGGTGGTGTCAACGGTAGCCACGGTCACAGTGTGTTGGCTGTGTTTGCAGTGTTAAACATTCATATAGATCTAGACACATGCATGGAGTACTCTATGAATTCAGTTGAAGTTAAGGTAGTATTCATCCTTCATAGTCGGTCAGGGTATAGCCGAGGGCGCTTAGATGAATGAAGCATTCGGACAGATTTTGTGTGATTCGTCTAGTGAAGGTGTTATGTCCCGGAAAGGGATATATATATATTATTCGAAGTAGCTAAGTGGTTTTGGTAAATGTAACCGAGTAGGACAATCTAGCAAGTAGCCGTAATGGACCGGTACTCGTTGTAGTCGTATGCAGTATGCTTAGGCGTAGGCTTATGCAATAGACGTTCCAATAGGCGTAGTCCTAGGCGTAGTCCTAGGCCTCCCCCGCCTTTGACTGTATTTATGGCTGACGCCAGCCAATCATATTACTGTGAGACGGAACCAAGATCTATGTATATTCATTACATCAGAAGGGAAGAAAATTGTAGCATTCTATGAGGAGTTGTGTATAAACATTAGTTGCGTCAGAAATTGTCAATTTAAGGCACAATAATACAGCGAGAATCGAACAAAAAAGCACATCAGAAGTACAACTAGTGTGACGCCTCACCCGGCTGACTGACTGGCTGACCCCTAAACGATCACGGACGCCAATGATGATGATGACCGTAACCTGAGTCATGGTTGATGCTGTCGAACACGGCACCAATTATGACGATGCTCTCGGGTCGCTAATCGTGACGATTGCCTCGTCACAGCACCTGGTCCTCAAGACGGCTCTTACAACTTTCCTGCCCACACTGTGTATTTTGATCTCGGGAAAGACACGTTAAAAATTCGGGAGGCGTTTCTCTACCACCTCAAACCAAACTGGACACACGTGTACACTTGTGTTGATGAAATAAAACAGGGCACCAAAAAAAAAATAAAATAAAATAAAAAAAAATAAAATAAAATAAATAATTTCGATAATGTCTGAATAAGTTGCAGAAAGGGTCTTTATATATATATTAATATACTTAATTACAATAAGGCAGCACTAATAATTACAGATTAAACATCCGAAAAAAAAACAATGCTAACTTAGCAGTAACTTAAATCGTCAAATAACCCAAAGAGGACTACCTCGTAGGTTAAATAATGGGGAAGAAAAAAAAGACACAAACCGCGCACAAGTGCACGTTTGAAAGAAAAAGATACCCAAGATGAAACCTTAACATTAAAGTGCTCTATACGAAAGTACGAAAGTAGAGCAAAAAATACAGTACACTAAATCTAAAAGTAAGCCACCACCGACCTCGGTATCACACACGGATCGTCAACAGCCTGGCCCTGACGATCCGTTCATTTTGAAGTTGCCGCTTCCTGGGTCCGTAAGTCAATAAGTTGGTTTGTGAGAAATGTCTTTGAAAAGGTCACTCCTGAGGTCAGTAAGTACTTTTGAGACAGGGAGAAAGTGATGATAGCGGAAGTGAGGCGAATGTAGTAGCCGCGCGACTTAAGTCAAAGGAATATTACTTACACTCTTCTCCTCTCGTTTTCCCGTCTCTCTGTCTGCTTTTTGTCTCGACTTTTTATATCTGCTTTTTGGATCAGAAGCTCGTTTTGAATTTCACGCTTGTATTTGATTCCGGGCTTCCCATCGGCTGGTAAATAAAATTCGCGTAGGCTCGCGAAATGGAAATTTGATATTTGATTAATTTTTATTTATAAACCGGAAAATCTGCGCTAATCCAGATGCGCACGACGAGTTTTGTTCATTTGCCTCTTTTTCGTGAGAGAGCCAACATCCGGTTTCTCGCTTTTGTTCGGTCGGTATCACCACAAATGTACAAAGTCAAATGTATTTTTTAATTGAAAAAAGAAAATGTATTATCAATTTTTTAAGCCGAAAAGAAATATGACTTTTGCTGTTTTGGATTCTATTATGCCGGAACTTGATAGGTTAGAAAACCGCGGAGTTATTGAAAATGAGCGTTGTGGTGCATGTGATGATATTAGCTCGGAAGATTTACTTACGCGCAAATAACATTGAGAAAGATATTCATCCGTCTCTTCTCTCCGGTTATGAGTTAAATAATAGACAAGCAACCAATCTACCGTAGAAAGCAATGGCAACCTACTGCGGGATAATCTTCTACCCAGTCAGTCATGTCTCTTTCGAGACATGTTCGCCCAAAGCGTGTATCACGTATGGCACTTAACTGACTGACTGAATATTATAGAAACATGATTAAGGCTTATACTGGGCATAAAGTGGGTGATCGGTTTTCTATTGTCATGAAGTAATAAACTGATCCCCTACTAATTACTACTTATTAATATAATAATATAATTCACCAGTCTACCGCAGAAAGCAATGGCAACCTACTGCGGGATAATCTTCCGCCCAGTCAGTCCTGTCTCTTTCCAGACATGATCGCTCAAAGCGTGTGTCATGTATGGCACTGACTGACTAAGGATGTGCGTTGTGGTGCAGTGGATATCAACTTGGAACGAGAAATCATGTAGCTGAGTTCGAATTCCAGTTGAATTCCTTGCATTCACTTACGCGCAAATACCCTTGGGAAAGATAATAATCCGTCTCTTCCCTCCAGTTATGGGTTAAATAGCAAAACAGGTTTGGTTCTAGAGCCTTGGCTGGCAACCAGTCAACCACAGAATGTAATGGCAACCGAACTGCGGGTTAATCTTCTGCCCATTCAGTCATGTCTCTTTCGGGACATGATCGCTCAAAGCGTGTATCACGTATGGCACTTAACTGACAGACTGAATGTAATAATCAGAAACATGGTTAAGGTTTCTACTGGGTATAAAGTGGGGGATCGGTTTCCTATTGTTATGAAGTAATAAACTGATCCCCCTCTAATTACTACTTAATAATATGATACATATTTTCTCCCTCTAGCTATGAGTCAAATAACAGGACAGATTGGGTTCTATAGCCTTGGTCGGCAATCAGTCTACTGCAGAAAGCAATGGCGACCTTCTTCTTCTATGTGCCCTGTCCCTTCAGAACGTAGGCGATCATGGCTTTCCACGTTTTTCTATCCCTGGTGGCTCTTAGCACGCTTTCTCCTGTTACATCACGCAACCCACGTTCTGTCATCCACCTGCTCAGGTCCTTCAAATATGTTATCCGTTGTTTCCCCTATCTCTTTTGCCTTCTATCTGGCCTGTTAGTATCAGGTTCTCTAGGCCTTCCTTCCTCATTGCGTGTCCCAGGAACTTCAATGGCAACCTACTGCGGAATAATCTTCTGCTCAGTCAGTCATGTGTCTTTCGAGACATGATCGCCCAAGCGTGTATAGCATATAGACCTGAGATTATTCGGAATAGGTCAAACCAATGGTTTATATTAGATTCTTTTATGCGCAGATTTTTCTTCTGGGATAAATGACTGCCTCCTCCAACATGCATATCTTCCACCAACTCAAGAGGGTAGATTTACCAAATTAAATGGTGGTAATTCTTTTCAAAGATTGACCTGTTTGGGTCATATCTTCATATCAAGGTAGAAGAGAAATTCAGAATTATTTAACTATTAATACGTATCGAGGACTCTACAAATTTAAAAGTAGCCTTGTGAATTTTCCAGCAAATAATGGATACTATGTTGGCTGGACAAGACAGTACTGTCGCTTACATTGATGACAAACTTAGTAAAAATGCTCTGAAAATATACCAAATATTTAAAATACCACATGATTACGGGTTCAAAATTAGTGAACAGAAAGGTCAATTCGTTATGAATGACATTAAACATTTAGGTCAAATTAACGACGAAAAATATAACACCATAACGATGTCTTCTCGAAATTTCGAAGTCAGCATGAACCCGTTCAGTTAAAGTGACAATTTCTTTGCATTAAAGTATCTATCTATCTATATCTATCTATATATATATATATATATATATATATATACTGCTAATATATATATATATATATTAATATATATATATATATATATATATATATATATATATTAGCAGTAAAGCCCGGCATTGATCGGGTGTAATGAAAGCTTTAAAACTAATCCATGGTCCTGGAACTTAGACTCGGCCTAAAGAAGAGAAGCGGATAAAAATTATGGATTTGTATAAAGGACATACAGGCAGATAAACAGACACACACAAACATTTTGCCTTTTATATATATATATTATCGATTTTCTGCACTATTGTTAGAACTGCAACCTTGAAACTTCTGAATATCGTTTCTTACGTCTTTGTCTACGAGTGTGTCAAATTCGATTAATATCGGACCACTCCTTCTATAATCCGATTTTTTCGATTTTCGATTTTCGATATTCATCGGGGGTACCTCGACACAAAACCTAGCTAAGAACACTCGCAGACGCTTACGGTACAACTGTGTAAATATTCAAGAAAATCGGTTCAGCCGTTTCGGAGTCTATAGGTAACTAACACATACACACACAGAGACACACACACACAAACACACACACATCGGGTAGTCCTTTCAATGTCGAAACAAAATGTGTACTTTGTAGTAGATGATAATTTCTAGATGTTTTAAACTATAATATATAATAAATATTCATAGCTCTATTTTATATTGAGCACTGTTTTAAATTAATGTTTTGAATGTTGTTAATTTTTTCTTCATTCCTTTTTCACACACACACACACACACACACACACACATATATATATATATATATATGAAATTATTTTGTTTCACCATTATTTTTTATCGATATTCGTATTTAAGTAGATATTCTGTTTATAATCAAGCAGGTTCGAATCCTGCCGAATGACACACATTTTCGTAACAAAAATTTATCTTAAATTATCAGGCAGATAGAATTAAATAAATATACTGTTTGATTATAAACAGAATATCTACTTAAGTACAAGTATCGATCCAAGATAATGTTCAAAGAAATCATTTCAAATTGTCGGTTGTTTATAACCAAGTTTCGTTAATCTTCGTTAATTTCCGCAACATGATGATTATCGTAAATAATCAGGCCGGTAGATATAAATATATAATACTGTTTAATGAAAAACACAATATATACTTAAGTATAAGGATCGATCCAAAATACTGTTCAAAGAAATCATTTCAAATTGTCGGTTGTTTATAACCAATTTCGTTAATCTTCGTTAATTTCCGTAAGATAGATAGATAGATAGATAGATAGATAGATAGATAGATAGATAGATAGATAGATAGATAGATCTTTAAATGTTTTCGGTTCGACAAAATAAAACCTGATTTTTGGTCATTTTTTCAGACTTTGTGAAATACATGGGCAGAAAATTTATCAGCACCCTGTGGTTTATATATATCGAAAAGATATATGTAGATTAGTCAAATAAAATAAAAATAACTGCAGTTTCTGAAAAGGGCTATACATCAATATTTTTCACAGTATTTATCTGTGAAAAGAAAAAAATAATATGCCACCATTTTATTCTGTTGCTATGAATTGTTCAACGTTCGCCTAAATATATGTTTCCCGCACTCGTCCCTGCGCTGATAAACCATTTTTATGCTTCAGTGTGGACCGAATCGGTGATGTACGAGGCGAAAGAGAAAAGCAAAACTCTCTGCGTTTATATTCGACTATTCCGGCAGACGTGGCCATGAATCCGTCTGCCTCTATCTTCTCATTTGTATCTCCAGTTTCAACGTCTTTTCTCTGCTTCTATTGGCATATATCGATGTTTGGTTTCGTTTTCCTTTTTCTTTTTTCTTTTTTTTTGTCTCTTTCTTTATTACGTTTTCTGTCAACCTCCACAATTCATTCGAATCCTTTCTTATTTTCTTTTCATTGATTTGTTCTTTCAATTTATTTCTTCCATTATATCAATCTATCTTACTCTGTTCATATCTATTATATTTCAATCTGTACATATCCACGTATATTTCTGTCTATTCTCAATCTATTCATATCTATCTATCTATCTATCTATTTCAGTCTGTTCATATCTATCAATCTATCTATCTATCCATCTATCTATCTATCTATCTATCTATCTATCTATCTATCTATCTATCTATCTATCTCAGTCTGTTCATATCTATCTATCTATCTATCTATCTATCTATCTATCTATCTATCACGATGTGCTCATATCTATCTATCTATCTATCTATCTATCTATCTATCTATCTATCTCAGTCTGTTTATATCTATCTATCTATCTATCTATCTATCTCAGTCTGTTCATATCTATCTATCTATCTATCTATCTATCTATCTATCTATCTATCTATCTATCTATCTATGTCTTCATTTTCTCTATCTATCTATCTATCTATCTATCTATCTATCTATCTATCGATCTGCGCACCCCGATGTGGTGTAATGGTTAGCAATTTGTTTACGTCCATTTCTCGTTCATTCCTTGGATTCAATAGAAAATATTGAAAAGGATTAATAAAAACTGGAAACAAAAACGATAAATTCTTTACAGATTGTGTTAAGTACTAATGATAATTGAAAATAATGCTTGGATGCAAATCGAGTATAAACCGGACTTTTATCTAACTTAACTAGATTGCAAACCGGCGTCTTCCATTTGACTCATGTGAAAAAAAGAACTACCTGCATCATTTTTTCAAATCGAACCAATCTACCATTTTGACTCTAGCATATATCAGCACAAAGTATACTCTTTAGTGATCTGAACATATGTCTAACTAAATCAAGTACAAACCTGACTAATGCGCGCCATTTTGATTCTTATGAAAACTGAACTTATGCCTATTTTTTCCAGGGTTAAACCGGACCTATGTCTACAATTTTGACTAGCGTAAACCGAACCTATGTCTACCATTTTGACTAGCGTAAACCGGGTTTATGTCAACCATTTTGATTAGTGTAAACCAGACGTATGTCTACCATTTTGACTAGCGTAAACCGAACCCATGTCTACCATTTTGACCCGTGTAAACCAGATCTATGTCTACTATTTTGACTAGCGTAAACTGGACCTATATCTACCAATTTGGCTAGCGCAAACCGGACCTATGTCTACCATTTTGACTAGCATAAACCGGACATATGCGTACCATCTTAACTAGCGTAAACCGGGTTTAGGTCTACCATTTTGACTGTAGTATAAACCATCATGTCTAACAGTTTCAGTGTACTGCAAACCTGACCTATGTCTACAAGTATGACTGTGTAAACTGGACCTATGTCTACCATTTTGACTAGCGTAAACCCGACATATGTCTACCATTTTGACTAGCGTAAACCGGACCCATCTCTACCATTTTGACTAGCGTAAACCAGATCTATGTCTACTATTTTGACTAGCGTAAACCGGACCTATGTCTACCAATTTGGCTAGCGTAAACCGGACCTATGTCTACCATTTTGACTAGCATAAACCGGACCTATGCCTACCATTTTGACGTGTAAACCGGACCTATATCTATATATCTATCATTATGACTAGTATAGACCGAACCTACGTCTATCATTTTGGCTAGTGTAAACCGGATCTACGTCTACCATTTTGACTAATATAAGCCGAACCTATGTCTACCATTTTTTAGTTCTCCCGGTGAATGGTGTGTGTATACACCGCATATATATAAAACGCTAAAATTTCCTCCTCTCTCTCATTCCATACGCCGATAGGTTAGAGAGTAGGCACTCCGAATGACACCAAATCAGTTGAATTTCGTTCCCTACTGGAAGCAAGTGGATATCTAGTCACACTGATGAGCTGTGATACAGCAAAACAGGCTTGTATATATTCGTGTATAAATATATATTTAAACTAATTTATAAATGGAACTTTGTCTGTGTGTGTGTGTCTGTGTGTGTGTCCGTTACCTATAGACTCCGAAACGGCTGAACCGATTTTCTTGTAAATTTACACAGTTGTACTATTAGCGTCTGCGAGTGTTCTTAGCTAGGATTTGTGTCGAGGTACCCCCGATAAATATCGAAAATTGATAATCTAAGAAATCGGGTTATAGAAGGAGTGGTCCGAGTTTAATCAAATTTGATACACTCATAGACAAAGACATAAGAAACGATATTCAGAATTTTCAAGGTTGCAGTTCTTACAATAGTGCAGAAAATCGATAATATATATAAGGCAAGATGTTTGTGTGTGTCTGTTTATCTGCCTGTATGTCTGTATTTTTTTCAGCCCTTTTATTTTAGTTTTGCTTTGGGTTTGGCTCTAAGTAGGTATAATTGTAGTTCTTAGTCTCAGCCATGATACCATTTGCCGAGAGGACTTATTTAGCCTTTAAAATTTAGTTTTCGACGAAAAAAAGTTATTTGATATCGATACCAGGAAATCAAAATTTCACTTACATCCATTCATTTTTCTTTCAGTCTACGGTTTCGCTTTAACTGGAAACAACTATTACTTTTAGTCTTTCGTGCCAACGTCCAAAGAGTTTGAGCTCCAGGACCATGGATTAGTTTTAAAGCTTTCATTACACCCGAGCAACGCCGGACTATACTGCTAGTATATATATATATACTAGCATATATATATCCGAGTGAATATATATATCCGAGTGAATACAGAACGAAGAAAGAATTCTTACAACGTCCAAAACAGTAATTTAAAACAGTGCTTGATATATAATATATAGAGCTGTGAATATTTATTATAAATTATATTTTAGAACATGTACAGAATTTTTTTATTATTTTATTTATTTCTTATTTCTTTCATTTATTATTATTTTTTATTTCTTCAAAATTCTAACGGTCAATCCACAAGACTTGTTCCCTTATCACTAACCCCCACTAACATCCCAAACACAACTGACCAAATATAAGAAAAGAGGCTTTCCATTCCTGTCCACACGCCTGATGAGACATTGTAGTTTCAATGTCGAAACAAATGTATAATTGTCGTGGATATATAAAAAAAATTCTGTACATGTTCTAAAATATAATTTATTATATATATATAGATATATATATATATATTAATTACTCATCCACATACAAGCCTATATATATGTTTTGTCATAAATGACCAATAAGGTAGATTTTATTAATTTTTTATTCAATTTTTTTTATATTCTTACATATTTCCTTTTTGCTGGAGATAAGGAATGTAAAATTGTTCCATAATTTTTTACTTTCCTAGCGCTTTCAGCTACTTCATTGGTAATATTTCAATGTTGTTATTTTTCCGATGTTGTTAGTTGGTCCTCATGTTTGACTGTAAGATTTTGTAACATAATTTTTGTGTTATTTGTGTTTTCGAAAAGGAGAGTTCTTTAAAGCTATCATGTGACGCGCACGGTTAGACATCACGTAAGCGTCTGTTTGTTAAAAAAAATCTTTCAAAATTCCATTTACACTGCTAAATAACATAAGGTTGATGGTAGGAGAAAATATTTTGATATGTAGTACCTCTTTTATAGCGAGGTACCTTTGATATTGTAATTTAAATAGTATTTTTGCAACGTCAATCGGTATATTCTGTTTTCTTCAATCCTCTTCCTTTTTGCCAGTTCCTCAATCCTCCATTTTGTTCAATCTTCTCATCCTCATTCACTTTCACTCCCTGCATTTTAGTAGCCATATTGCCTTGCTTAGATGTGAAACGATTTAAAAAGATGATGAAATATTTATGGAATGTTGTTAATCGATAGATAATTCGTTTAAAAATATGGCTTTAAATAAAGAAAAACGGAAATTCAGTTAACATGAGGAGGGTCGGAGAGCGCATCATTCAAAACGCCATATTCGAAATAAGAAAGTTGAGGATGCTCATTCTCTGGATTTTACACGCTTAGAATTTTAGTTCCAGTACCTCATAATAAATCCGATATGTTTTGACAGGCAACACGAAGTTAACATAATGGCAATCATTTTAAAATTTATTTTCCACTAGTGACCTTGAATAAATCCAACTTAGTTTAAACGAGCGAAGCAAGTACCCTTTGAATCCACCACCCCCCAAATTTCGACAATTCTTTGCGTTACCCGCTATCGAGGGTGTAATTGATTTTGGACAACATTCAAGTGTCAGCACGCTACTAATAGCTTCAACAGTCACTATCGTTATGCGACATCGAGACTGACCAGTACCTAGATGGGTGACTGTTTGGGAATACCAGGTGCTGTAAGCTTGGATGTGCGGTTGGTGTAATGGATAATGGCTCAGAATTGTTAATCGGGGAGCCGAGTTCTAGTTACCGTGAGGTTCAAATATATGAATTCATCATATCTTCCCCCATCTATGGGTTAATTTGCAAGACGTGTATCACAAAATTATTATTATGTCAAAAAATAAAAAAATTCTTACAGTCTAATTTTTTTCTGGCTTTAAATAACCTACAAAGTTTTATTAAGTCGTAGGACACGAATTAATAAAGCACTAATTATAATATTTAAAAGAAGAATTCATATCACATTTTTTTAAATAATCTATTAATTTCTTTTTTTTTTTTATATAAGTGTTTCACCCCGAGCAAGGCATGTCACTGCCACTACTGCGCAGGGGGCTACATAGAGTGGAGAAAGGCTGAGTAAATATAGGAAATGTCAGAGGGTGGGTGATAGGCGGGTAAGGATACTGAGAATGAGGGTTGGGTAGATGAGAGTGTTCTGAGAATAGTTGGGAGTTAGTGTGATAGGAGGTGTCTATTGACCCTACATTTAAACACCTGGAGATTGTAACTGTCGGGAAAGCAGACTTGTGGAAGGGAAGCGCGAGAAAAGAAGCTGTTGGAGTAGAATTTACGGTTACATCTTATTTGTTTAACTGTAAAAGGGTGGGACCTAGTTGCTAATCTAGTATCTCGTGTAAATTCGTGCTTAGGCGGCACCAGTGATCTAAGCTCATCGGAGCAGAAACCATGAAAGTACTTGTAGAAGAGGCACAGGGAAGCCACATCACGCCGGTGTGAGAGCAGCTGCAGCCGGTCTGCCAAGTCAGTATCAACCACGTTACAGATCCTCCTTTGTATTTTGTTAAGAAGCCCAAGGAGAGCAGCAGGGGCACCCGACCAGATATGGCAGCAATATTCAATACACGGGCGGATGGTAGATTTGTATATGTGCAGAATAGATTCAGGTGGGAAAAATTTCTGGGCCCTGCACAGGGAGCCGACTTTCATTAAAGATTTGAAGCCGTAGGGAGCTGGTTAATTTTTTCATTGATTCTGCCTTGTGTCATACTTAACCGAACTCCCTAAAGCTTATAAATTTTATGCAGAAATATCATCAGGATTATCGAAACGTTTGCATCAGAAGGTTGGAATGTGTGGAATAGTGTGGAAGAGATTAAAAATAAAATATACATTTTGCATTTTAAAATAAAAATTTATTATAAGGAAAGAACAACATGAGTTGTTGAAGTTAATGTGCAATTATAAACATTATTAAGAAGTTAAGAGTAGACTTCGTGTTCAATGAGAAAGTTAAAGGTATCAAGATTTGTAGAAAATGTTCGTAGTAGTAATTGTTGAAAGAGTATATGCATACTTCTGTATGTATGTAGTAGCGTTTGTTTGTAGGAGTGTATTCGGATGGAGAAAGAGAAGTAAAAGGAATCAGCAGAAGGAAAGAGAAAGAGGGCAAATGTCCGGGTCAGCTTGAAGCTTCTCTCGTTACATTTTAGCTTGTCGTCTTTGCTGCTTTCATCCCTGTCTGTTTTGACTGACGCTGAGGTCATTTATATAGTCTTTTTTTTAATTTCACACTGGATCGCTAAGTCCTCAAGTCTTGCAAATCGCTCCCATTCATCAAAAATCAGTTTAACACCGACTTGCGAAATCTGCTTTCGACTTTTTCTGTAAGCACATGGTCAATCCTTTTTTCTAGTTGGGAAAAACCAGGATTTAACACGTCATTGTGAATTTTTATAAAAGTGAAGAAAAAGGTTGATTTTAATTCTGGATTTCCTATTCACTACATATTAGTTAGTTTTGGGTACAAAAATAAATTTAGCAAATATAGACATTGAAAACTGCCAACAAGAACTCTGCATTTTTGTAATAGGGCAATAACGTCATACTTTGCTTTCATAGCTTCTCGTGGCTTGATGATAAAGCACACTCTATTTTAAATGACTAAAAATTAATTAATAATTCTGGATTATTCTTTTGCAAATTCTATATTTTCTTTAACAAGTGTTGTGGGATCTCCCCTTTTTCTATGATAATAAACTCGACTTGAGTATACATATACTCCTGCCATTGTGATATAAGTCAGAAAAGTATAGACATCAATGAGAACAGTGTAAATCGTAAGATACCGAGAGATACCGAAGTTTCACAGAGAATACCGTGTCAGTAGTCATAGTAGCTCTGAGCTCCACTCAGTCAGAATAGTATTACACAGCACCCGTCAGTTCCGACGTGAACATACTAATTCTAGCACGTCTTCGATTCAAAGACTTGTATATAGATATTTCTTCTTCTTCTTCTTCTTCTTCTTCTTCTTCTTCTTCTTCTTCTATGTGCCCTGTCCCTTCAGGACGTAGGCGATCATGGTTCTTCACGTCCCTCTATCCCTTGTGGCTCTTAGTATGTTTTCTCCTGTTACACCTCGCAACCCCCGTTCCGTCATCCACCTGATCAGGCCCTGCAAATATGTTATCCACTGCCTTCCTCTGTCTCTTTTTCCTTCTATCTGGCCAGTTCGTTTCAGGTTCTCCAGGCTCTCCTTCCTCATTGCGTGTCCCAGGAACCCCAGTTGTCTCTTCCTGATGTTCAGTATTAATTTTCTTTCTGTTGCCATTCTTTCCAACACCTCATCGTTGCTTGCATGCTCAGTCCACAATATCCGCGGCATCCTTCTGTAGAACCACATTTCCGCTGGTTCAAGTTTTGTCTTCATTTTCGATGATATTGTCCAGCATTCACTGCCGTATTGAAGAACTGACATCACATAGCAATCCAGCACTCGTTTCTTTGTTTCTCGTGAAATTTTCCTGTGTCTTAATATTTTACTAAACTTCTGGAATGCATCTTTCTGCTTTTGAATCTCAGGAACATAAATGTATAGAAACTGCTCTGACCACAAAGTGAAGGATCAGTTTATATATTTTTTGTAATATGGAATTGATCCCCCACTTTATATCCGATATGCTTCTTTAGAACCACATTTTACTTGCTTCAAGTTTATCTTTCATCTTTGATGATATTGTCCAGCATTCACTGCCGTATTGAAGAACTGATATCACATAGCAATCCATCACTCGTTTCTTTGTTTATTCCCTACTAATCGTATTCCTGGATTACTAACCTGCGTTCCAGTTTTTATCTTTACGTTTAATATAACTTATTTTTCTATCTCAAATATCTGTTTTGTTGTTCATTATTTTGTGCGGTTCCTCACCCGGAATCCACAACAAAAAGTTTGCACGAACGTGGCATATGTGACCCAATTTTCAAGAATAATTCAGCGATCAAGCTGTAAAAAGAAAAGCAATTTTTTATGTATGTGGACAAACTCTGTTGTGCCCATGATTTGTTTCGAAAAAGTCAAGAAACGATTTTCTGTCGTTAGATTTCCTTTAGAGAATTACCAACGCTCGTATCTAAACTTATTTATAAATGGAACTTTATCTGTGTGTGTGTGTGTGTGTGTGTGTGTGTGTGTCCGTTATCTATAGATTCCGAAACGGCTAAACCGATTTTCTTGAAAATTTACACAGTTGTACTATAAGCGTCTGCGAGTGTTCTTAGGTAGGTTTTGTGTCAAGGTACCCCCGATAAATATCGAAAATCGATAATCGAAAAAACCGGGTTATAGAAGGAGTGGTCCGATTTTAATCAAATTTGATATATTCATAGACAAAGACATAAGAAACGATATTCAGAAGTTTCAAGGTTGCAGTTCTTACAATAGTGCAGAAAATCGATAATATATATGTATATAAAAGGCAAGATGTTTGTGTGTGTGTCTGTTTATCTGCCTGTATGTCTGTATGTTTTTTCAGCCCTTTTGTTTTAGTTTTTGCTTCGGGTTTGGCTCTAAGTAGGTATAATTGTAGTTTTTAGTCTCAGCAATGATACCATTTACTCAGAGGACTTATTTTGCCTTCAAAATTCAGTTTACGACGAAAAAAAATTATTTGATATCGATATCAGGAAATGAGAATTTGACTTACATCCATTCATTTTTCTTTCAGTCTACGGTTTTGCTTTAACTGGAAACAACTCTTGCTTTTTAGTCTTTCGTGCCAATATCCAAAGAGTCTGAGCTCCAGGACCATAGATTAGTATTAAAGCTTTCATTACACCCGAGCAACGCCGGGCTGTACTGCTAGTACTTTATACAGTAATTTGTGATAAATTCTGAAAAATGTTCGTCAGAATAACCTCTTGTTTTTTTTTTTTATTGTTTTTTTTATATTTCCCTGTGTAGAGATTTATGCGCATGTGTAGGAAAGTATTTTTTTAAAACAAGAAAACGACATCAGATGCGGTACCCATCTGGCTGGTCTTAAATTATAGAACGGAAATCAGCTCTAATTTTCGACTGTGACTGCAACAGACAGAAGACTTCAAAGAAGAACCCGAAAGAAATAAAAACAGGAATCAAAACAAAACGAAAAAGTACTTATCCTTTTTTATATGTATTATTTTTGTTTCTTTTTCCTTGATTTTTTTTTTTTTTTTTTTACCTATAAAGAGTCTTTTGAAATTATCCACAACGACAATGCGCTCAGAAGGAACTATTTTATTTCAAAAGACCAAATCCATTGACATCTACGAACAGAAGTATGTCGGCATGCCGACGACAGGGCAACAATTCTTCTTCATCTTTATGTGCCGTGTTGGGCACCTCTGCTTGGTGTAACGGTTAGCAAGCGTGTCCCGCAAAAACCTGCTACAATGAGTCGTGAGTTCGATCCTCACTGGGTGCCCCATACTTTCAGCTTTGTGCCACATCTAAGCTGCGCTTAGAAAATCACCAGTACCAGAAAAAACATAATTTGGGCACCTCGAGGTGTTGTAATGGTTAACAAGCTTGCCTTGCTAGGACCATTATAAGTGAGTTCGATCTTCACTGGGTGTCCCATACTTTCGGCCTTGTGCCACATCTAAGCTGCATTTAGAAAATCACCAGTACCAGAAAAACATAATTTGGACACCTCGAGATAGTGCAATGGTTAACAAGTCTCAATTGGGCACCTCTGCGTGGTGTAACGGTTAGCAAGCGTGTCCCGCAAAAACCTGCTACAATGAGTAGTGAGTTCGATCCTCACTGGGTGTCCCATACTTTCGGCCTTGTGCCACATCTAAGCTGCATTTAGAAAATCACCAGTACCAGAAAAACATAATTTGGACACCTCGAGATAGTGCAATGGTTAACAAGTCTCATTACAAGTGAGTAGTGAGTTCGATCCTCACTGGGTGTCCCTTACTTTCAGCCTTGTACTACGTCTAAGCTGAGCTTAGAAACTCACCTCAATGTTATATAATGGTTAGCAAGCTTGTCTGGATATAGAGTCATTATAAATGAGTAGCGAGTTCGATTATCACTGGGTGTCTCGTATTTTCGGCCTTGTGTCACATCTAAGCTGCGCTTAAAAAATCACCTCAGGGCACCTCAATGTTGTGTAATGGTTAGCAAGCTTGTCTCGATATAGAATCATTACAAGTGAGTCGTGAGTTCGATCCTCACTGGGTGTCCCATAGCTTTTGGCCTTGTAACACATTTGCACTTAGAAAATCACCTTTATGTTCCGTGTCCTTTCAAGATGTAGGCGATCATGGATTTCCACTTAACCCTACCCCTTGTAGCTCTTCATACTTTTCCTCTTAATATCTCTCCCAAACCCGATTCACCATCCACCTGCACAAGCTCATCAAGTAGATCTGGCGCTTCTTTCTCCTGTATCTCTTTCACTTTATCCTTCCTGTGAGTATTAAGTTCTCCAACATTCCTCCCTCATTACATCTCCCAGAAACCTCAGCTACCTCTTTCTGATGCTAAATGTAAGTTTCCTTTTCGTTTGAATCCTCTCCAAAACCTGGTTGTTGCTTACATGTTCCGTCCATGGTATCCTCAGCATCCCTCTGTAGAACCACATTTCCATTGCTTTGAGTCTCTCCTTCATCTTTTAGGCATTCGCTGCCACATAGAAGGATAGATATCACATAAAAGTCCAGTAATCTATCTTTTGTCTCCAACGAAATCTTCCTGTCTTTCATTACAGTGCCGTGTTCCTTCAGTGCATAGACGTTAATGAACCCCCACTTATCTCATCCCTTGTCACTCTTAGCACTTTTTCTTTTGCTATCTCTCCAAAACCCCGCTTCACCATTTACTTGCTCAAGCCTATCAAGTATGTCTCAACAAGAAGAAGCTCAACAAAAGGCAAGGATGATTGACAGATATATCCGGCCTCATAAATCAAAATATGATGTCAAAATACAGCAGCAAAAAACGACAACTGGCTTGAAAATAATTGACCGCCGGGTGTGATTGACAGATTCATCCGTCATTATAAGTCAACGAAGCGACAACCAGAAAAAGTAAAAATGCGAGAGAGTTTTAATATAAAGTCTAAAATTTTTGGCTGGACAGAGAACTCCCGCTGGCTTTCAACGCCTGACGGCCTTCTCGTGTACTTGACTCTCTCGGTCTGCCTTCCTGCTCCTCATAAAAATCAGAAATCGGAAAAAGATTGAAAGTACTTGAGTACCTTGAGAAATGAATGATGATGACATCTGCCAACGTTACAGCTCATTTCTGACATCTTTTGATTGTAATACACAAAAGATTATCCGTGTGTATGAATGTATTTTATTAAAAATAACCAGAACACAATGTTTACATTTTATTTAATCTGATATATCTATCTATCTATCTATCTATATATATATATATATATATATATATATATATATATATAAATGAATAAGAATGAAGAAAATAATTGCAACATGCAAAACATTAATTTAAAACAGTGGTCTATATAAAACAATGGATATTTATTATTAATTATTACATTAGAACATGTGAAAAACTGATACAAAGTTGTACATTTTGTTTCGACATTGAAAGAACAATGTTTCATCGAGTAGTTAAAAATGATGTTAATGAACGTTTTTATTTTTAAAATAATTGTTTTAAGAAAAACACTTCCCTTTATTTTTGGAAATTAACTTTCTTTTTCATACATAGTAAAAAGATATTAAAAAAGAAAGAAAGATGAAAAAAAAGATCAGAAAAAAGATGAGAAATCAAGAAAATAAAAAGGAAAAGGAAAGATGCAGAAGAAATAGAAAGTGATGAGAAAAATACATGAGAAAATATAAAGAGGAACGAGCCAATGGAAACGGTTAAGAAAGAGAAATTTTAAATTTTGCAGACAAATATTGACATCGGTTACAGTGACTGGGCTCAAATCTTTTGGCCTTTTTTTTTTTAAAAAGAATTGTATTTTAATCAAGGGATATGCATTGTGGTACAGTGGATATCTGAGTTCAAATTCCAGTTGAATTCCTTGCATTCACTTACGTACAAATACTCTTGGGGAAGGTATTAATCCATCTCTTCCCTCCATTTATAGGTTAAATAATAGAACAGATTGGGTTCTGTAGCCCTGGCTGGCAAACAGTCTACCGCAGAAAGCAATGGCAACCTACTGTGGAATAATCTTCTGTCCAGTCTGCCATGTCTCTTTCGAGTCCAAAGCGTGTCTCATGTATGGCACTTAACTGACTGACTGACTTCTATAAAGAAAAGGAAAGAAAGAGGGAAAGGAAAGTTACAGAAAGAGAAGAAAGTGAAGAGGAAAATAAAGAGAAAAAAAGTGAGAAAATGTGGGAAAGAAAGAAAGGGAAGAGACAATGGAAATGGCCAAGAAAGAAAAAAAATTAATTTTTACTGGAAGTAAATTTCAAACAGATATAGGTATTGGTTAAAGTGATTCAAGTTAAATATTTTGCTGGAAGTAAATTGCAAACAGATAAAGATATTGGTTAAAGTGATTCAAGTTATATATTTTGCTAGAAGTAAATTGCAAACAGATAAAGGTATTGGTTAAAGTGATTCAAGTTAAATATTTTGCTGAAAGTAAATTGCAAACAGATATAGGTATTGGTTAAAGTGATTCAAGTTATATATTTTGCTGGAAGTTAATTGCAAACAGATAAAGGTATTGGTTAAAGTGATTCAAGTTATATATTTTGCTGAAAGTAAATTGCAAACAGATAAAGATATTGGTTAAAGTGATTCAAGTTAAATATTTTGACATTAAAAAAAATGAGGAAATTACATGCACAAGCAAAAACATTATTCATAAAACATAGAAAAAAAGATATTTAAAAAATAATATGGTGATATAAATTCATTAGATCTAGCATAATGAACAGGAAAAATAGAATAAAATAAATTAAATTTTATATTTAAATTTAAAATTTAAAATTTAAATTTAAAATTAAATGAAATGAAATTAAAATTAATTTTAAAATCAAATTAAAATATAATAATATCATATAAATGAATAAAGTAAAATAAGCATTAAATACAAAGATATATAATAATAATAATAAATATAAAATATAAAATATATTAAAGAATAATAAAGAAATAATAAAAATAATAATAAAATATTAATAATAAATGTCATAAGTATAAATATTAAAAATAAAGTTAAAAATAATCACGTAGTAAGTATGGAGCACTTCAGGTTAGCTGCTGTAGAAGCTAAAATATCTAGCTTAACGACAATGGTAATTAAAGGAATAGTTAAAATCAATTTTAAGACACAAACAAATGGATTACCAGGCATATCTCCTCAGACAGGTGCTGTCGTATGTATCATTTTTTCCTCGACGAATGAATGTGCCTTGTGATGCATTATTTCTAGTTTATTAAATTTATTTTTTATTTTTAAAGTTATTACATTTATTATAACTTTATTTTTTAATTTTATATTTATTCAATTTATTATTAACTTTATTTTTTAAGTTATTACATTTATCATTATTGACGATATTTTTATTTTTTATTTTTAAAGTTATTATATTTATCATTATTGACTTTACTTTTATTTTTGAAGTTATTACATTTATCATTTTGATTTTATTTTGATTTTTTGATTTTTAAAGTTATTACATTTATCGTTATTGATTTATTTTTATTTTTAAAGTTATTATATTTATCATTATTGACTTTACTTTTATTTTTAAAGTTATTACATTTATCATTATTGACTTTATTTTTATTTTTTATTTTTAAAGTTATTACATTTATTATTATTGACTTTACTTTTATTTTTATATTTATTACATTTATCATTATTGACATTATTTTTATTTTTAAAGTTATTACATTTATTATTATTAACTTTATTTTTATTTTTAAAGTTATTACATTTATCATTATTGACATTATTTTTATTTTTAAAGTTATTACATATATCATTATTGACATTATCTTTATTTTTAAAGTTATTACATTTATCATTATTAACTTTTTTTTAAAGTTATTACATTTATCATTATTAATTTTATTTTTTATTTTTAAAGTTATTACATTTATTATTATTAACTTTATTTTTATTTTTAAAGTTTTTAGATTTATCATTATTGACATTATTTTTATTTTTAAAGTTATTACATTTATCATTATTGACTTTATTTTTTATTTCTAAAGTTATTACATTTATTATTTTTAACTTTATTTTTATTTTTAAAGTTATTACATTTATCATTATTGACATTATTTTTATTTTTTAAGTTATTACATTTATCATTATTGATTTATTTTTATTCTTAAAGTTATTACATTTATCATTATTGACATTATTTTTATTTTTAAAGTTATAACATTTATCATTATTGAATTATTTTTATTTTTAAAGTTATTACATTTATCATTATAGACTTAATTTTTATTTTTAAAGTTATTAAATTTATCATTTCTGACTTTATTATTATTTTTAAAGTTATTACATTTATCATTATTGACTTTATTTTTAAAGTTATTACATTTATCATTATTAACTTTATTTTTTATTTTTAAACTCATTACATTTATCATTATTGACTTTATTTTTATTTTTAAACTTATTAGATTTATTATTATTGACTTTATTTTTATTTTTAAAGTTATTACACTTATCATTATTGATGCTATTTTTATTTTCATAGTTATTACATTTATTATTATTAAATTATTTTTATTTTTTAATTATTTTATTTAATATTATTAACATTATGTTTATTTTTATAATTATTACATATATTATTATTAGCTTTTTTTAGTTATTACCTTTATCATTATCAACATTATTTTTTATTTGTTAGTCATTACATTTATTCTTATTAACTCTATTTTTTATTTTTATAGTTATTACTTTTAAAATTATTAAATTATTTTTTATTTTTATATTTATTACATTTATTATTATTAACTTTATTTTTTATTTTTAAAGTTATTACATTTATCATTATTGAATTTATTTTTCATTTTATAGTTATTACATTTATTATTAGTAACCTTTTTATTTTTATCGTTACTACATTTATTATTATTAACTATGTTTTTTTATTTTTATAGTTATTGCATTTATTATCATTAATTTTAATTTTATCTTTATAGTTTTTACATTAAATATTATTAACCTTTTTATTTTTATAGTTATTGCATTTTTTATTATTAACTTTATTTTTTGTTTTTATAGTTATACTTTTTATCATTAATTTTTTTATAATTATTTCATTTATTATTATTAATTCTATTTTTATTTTTCATAGTTATTACATTTATTATTTTTATTTTATTACTATTTTTATTATTTTTTATTATTTTGTTATATATTTTTATTTTATATTTATTATTATTATTATTATTATTATTATTATCATGTATTTTTATTTTTTATGTACATTATATTTTATTTTTTTCTATTCTTTTATTTTATTTTAATAAAAATTTAAAATTTATTAGTTTTAATTTAATTTAATTTTTTTTAATTTTAGATTTTAAATTATTTTATTCTTGAATCACTTTAACTAATATCTATATCTGTTTGCAATTTACTTCTGGCAAATTTTAAATTTTTCTCTCTTAGCTGTTTCCGTTGTCTCTTCCCTTTTTTTTCTCCCTAGATTTTCTCACTTTTCTCCTTTTTATTTTCCTCTTCTCTTTCTATTTCTTCTGTAGCTTTTCCTTTTCTATTTCTTTTCCTCTTCATTATAGAAATACAATTCGAGTTGGCCGAGTTCAAATTCCAGCCGAAATTGTTGCATTCACTAAAATGCAAATAACCTTGGGACAGATATAATCCGTCACTTCCAGACTGGGTTCTATAGCATTGGTTTCCAACCGGTCTACCGCAGAAAGTAATGCGGGAAATTCTTCTGCCCAGTCAGTCAAATCTCTTTCAAGACATGATCATGTATCACGTACGGTACCTAACTGACTGAATGAGGAAAGAGGGATTGAAAAACTTAACCCTCACGAGGCATGTTGAAGATGAGAGAAAATAGGAAGAGAGTCAACCACTAAAAGGCAAATAACCTTGGGGCAGATATAATCTGTCACTCCCAGATTGGGTTCTGTAGCATTTGTTTCCAACCGGTCTAACATAGAAAGTAATGCGGGAAATTCTTCTGCCCAGTCAGTCAAGTCTCTTTCAAGACATGATCACCCAAGCATGTATCACGGTACCTAACTGACTGGATAAGGAAAGAGGGTTTGGAAAACTTAACCTACTCGAGGCATATTGAGGACGAGAGAGATAGGGAAAGAGATACAACCACTTATCTGACGAGCTCGTATGAACAGATGGTGGAATGTGTTGCGGGAAAGAAAAACTGGTAATGGCTTCACAGGATAGGAAGTTGTGGAGAGTCATGAGCCTCTATGTCCTGAAGAGACGCGACACATAGAAAATATTATTGAAGACCTTCGTAAAAAATTACGATTTTCGAACGTTATAACCATAGAGTCAATTTCCTTCGCGTTTTTCATGAACTTTACAATAACGCGGCAGGTTTAATTAAAGCAGGCGATTTGCCAAGGTGATACACAAAGGCTGTCCTGAATATCATCGATGTTAGAAGCAAGCAAAATAGTTGAAATCGCCAAGGTAAGAGTCGGGCAAAATGACGAAAAACATCAAAGCAATCAGACGCATCAACGTCTCATTGATCTGAAGCTATCTTCGAGGGAGAGGTAGATATCAAAAGCTTTGTCCTGGTGAGAGAGAACGAGACAGAACCAAAATGCCTTCCAACCAATCAATCTAGCTACCGATCACAGACCGTTAATATCTCAGTCTGACATTGTGTACGTGGGTAATGGCAATAAGAGTCGTTACCTTATGTGGAAACATTCGATATGCATAAACCGAGCAAGTAGTGCTGCTCTCAGTTTAAATTTATAAAAACTTTCTCTTAAAATAAATTTTCAGGAAAATAGGTTTCTCGCCTTTATTAGTTGTTATCATTCTTTCCAGTATTAATAGGATAGGTTACTCAAGTCGAGTAGCTGTTATCATTTTTGTCTATTATAAATGGAGGCTACCTTCTTAACATTATGAAGAAAATAGGTTTCTCAAATACAGTAGCTGTCATTGCCTTTTCCAATATAGATACAGTCTACATTCCTAAACCTTTCAGGAAAAAAGGTTTCTCATCCAGTAATTTTTATCACTCTTTCCATTATACATAGAGGCTACCTTCTGAACGTTTTCAGAAACAAACAAAAAAAATGGTTTCTCAAGTCCAGTCGCTTTTATCACTCCTTCTATAGATGGAGGCTACCTTCTTACCCTATTCAAGAATATAGGTTTCTCAAGTGAAGTAGCTGTTTCAGTCAGTCAGTTAAGTGCCATACGTGATACACGCTTGGGCGATCATGTCTCGAAAGAGACATGACTGAGTAGGCAGAAGATTATCCCGCAGTAGGTTGCCTTTGCTTTCTGCGGTAGACTGGTTGCCGACCAAGGCTATAGAACCCAATCTGTCCTATTATTTAACCCATAACTGGAAGGAAGAGACTGATTAATACCTTTCCCAAGGGTATTTGCGCGTAAGTGAATGCAATGAATTCAAGTGGAATTCGAACTCGGCTCCCCGATTTCTCGTTCCGAGCCGATATCCACTGCACCACAAACGCACTAAGAAAATAGGTTTCTCAACTACAGTAGCTGTCATTGCTCTTTCCAGTATAGATACAGTCTACAGTCCTAAACTTTTCGGGAAAAAAGGTTTCTCATCCAGTATTTGTTATCACTGTTTCCATAAATAGATAGAGTCTACCTTCTGAACGTTTTCAGGAAAAAAACAGTTTCTCAAATCCAGTAGCTGTTATCACTCTTTCTATAGATAAAGGAAACCTTCTTACTCTACTCACGAATATCAGTCAGTTAAGTGCCATACGTGATACACGCTTGGGTGATCATGTTTCGAAAGGGACATGACTGACTGGGCAGAAAATTATTCCGCAGTAGGTTGCCATTGCTTTCTGCTGTTGACTGGTTGCCGACCAAGGCTACAGAACCCAATCTGTCCTATTATTTAACCCATAACTGGAAGGAAGAGACGGGTTAATACTTTTCCCAAGGGTATTTCCGCGTAAGTAAATGAAAGGAATTCGGCTGGAATTCGAACTCGGCACCCCCGTTTCTCGTTCTGAGCCGATATCCACGGGACCATGTCACACATCCGCTCACTCACGAATATAGGTTTCTCAAATCCAATAGCTGTTATCACTTTTTCTATTATAGATGGAATCTTTTTCGAAAATATGTTTCTCAAGTTCAGTAGCCGTCATTGCTCTTTTCATTGTAGATGCAGTCAATATTCCTAAACTTTTCAAGTAAAAAAGTTTCTCATCAAGTAATTGTTATCACCCTTTCCATTATAGGTAGAGGCTACCTTCTAAATATTTTCAGAAAAAAAAAACGGTTTCTCAAGTCCAATAGCTGTTACCACTCTTTCTATAGATGGAGGCTACCATCTGAACCTACTCACGAATATAGGTTTTTCAAGTCCAGTAGCAGTCTCTCTCTTTCTTTCTAGTGAAGACAACATTCCTAACCTTTTCAGGAAAATTGGTTTCTCTAATCCACTAGCTGTTATCATTTTTTCTATTGTAGATGGAGGCTATCTTCTTAACCTTTTTAGAAAAATAGGTTTCTCAATTTAAGTAGCCGTCATTGCTCTTTCTAGTAGAGATGCAGTCTACATTCTTAAACTTTTCGGGAGAAAAGGTTTCTCATCCAGTAATTTTTATCTCTCTTTCCATTATACATAGAGGCTACGTTCTAAACGTTTTCAGATAAAAAAAAACTGTTTCTCAAGTCTAGTAGCTGTTATCACTTTTTCTATAGATAGAGGTTACCTTCTTACTCTCTTCAGGAATATAGGTTTTCCCAAGTCTAGTAGTTGTTATCAATTTTTCCATTACAAATGGAACCTTTTTAGGAAAATATGTTTCTCAATTTAAGTAGCAGTCATTGTTATTTCCATTATAGACGCAGTCTACATTCCTAAACTTTTCAGGGAAGAAAGGTTTCTCATCCAGTAATTGTTATCACTCTTTCCATTATAAATAGAGGCTAACTTCTCAACATTTTCAGGAAAAAAAAGGTTTCTCAAGTCCAGTAGCTGTTATTACTCTTTCTATATATGGAGGATACCATCTGACCCATCTGGCTCAGAAATATATTTTTTTTAATTCTAGTAGCAGTCTCTCTCAATGTAAGTTTCATGTAATAGTCATTGTGGCTACATTTGGTAGTCTTTTGGTTACGGCATATCACGTTGAATACACCGGTTCTCGCTCGATCACCGAAGTTAAGCAACGTTGAGCCTGGTCAGTACTTAGATGGATGACCACTTGGGAATACCAGACGCTGTAAGCGTTTAGTGATGGATGTGCCTGCTTACGGCCATATCACGTTGAATACACCGGTTTTCGCTCGATCACCGAAATTAAGCAACGTTGAGCCTGGTCAGTACTTAGATGGATAACCACTTGGGAATACCAGACGCTGTAAGCGTTTAGTGATGGATGTGCCTGCTTACGGCCATATCACGTTGAATACACCGGTTTTCGCTCGATCACCGAAGTTAAGCAACGTTGAGCCTGGTCAGTACTTAGATGGATGACCACTTGGGAATACCAGACGCTGTAAGCGTTTAGTGATGGATGTGCCTGCTTACGGCCATATCACGTTGAATACACCGGTTTTCGCTCGATCACCGAAATTAAGCAACGTTGAGCCTGGTCAGTACTTAGATGGATAACCACTTGGGAATACCAGACGCTGTAAGCGTTTAGTGATGGATGTGCCTGCTTACGGCCATATCACGTTGAATACACCGGTTTTCGCTCGATCACCGAAGTTAAGCAACGTTGAGCCTGGTCAGTACTTAGATGGATGACCACTTGTGAATACCAGACGCTGTAAGCGTTTAGTGACGGATGTGCCTGCTTACGGCCATATCACGTTGAATACACCGGTTTTCGCTCGATCACCGAAGTTAAGCAACGTTGAGCCTGGTCAGTACTTAGATGGATAACCACTTGAGAATACCAGACGCTGTAAGCGTTCAGTGACGGGTGTGCGTTGCGATGCAGTGGATATCGACTTGGAAAGAGAAATCGGTGAATGATGGAAACGAAAAGGAAATTAATCCTGTGTATGAGAAAGAGACAGCTGAAGTTCCTGGGACAAGCAATGAGGAAGGAGGGCCTGATACTAACAGGCTAGATAGAGCGAAAAGGAGACAGGGGAAAGCAACAGATAACATATTTGAAGGACCTAATCAGGTGGATGACAAAACGAGGATTGCACGGCGTAACAGAAGGCGTGCTCAGAGCCACCAGGGATAGGGAAACGTGGAAGGCCATGATCGCCTATGTCCTGAAGGGACAGGGCACATAGAAGAAGAAGATATATGCCAACTGTTTATAAGAATTTATAATGTGGATATAAAGTGAGGGATCAATTCTATATTATAATCATCATATAAATTGATCCCTCATTTTGTGACCATGCTAGTTTTGTATACATTTATATTCTAGATTTATGGGCTTCAGCTAGTGGGTGGTAGAGCGGGGTTTGGGCAGTATAACAGGAGAAGGCGTGCTCAGAGCCACCTTGGATAAGGAAAAGGAAGGCCATGATCGCCTACGAAGGGACAAGGCACATAGAAGAAGAAGAAGACGAAGAAGAAGAAGACGAAGAAGAAGAAGGTTAGTAGAAGAAGTATTTTACCGTGGAGCAATAACTGGCAAAACTATGGCTGACTCATGACTGCGGGCTTGTGCCAGACGAGTTTCATATTAGTCAGCAGAATATGCACTACGCAGTTGAACAATAATAAGCAAAGAAACCCATTACTACTTTAGTGAGACTAATAATGACCCATATCGGTGATCTTGTGCGATACTATCCAAAGATTAGTACAATACTTGACAGTATATCCAACGCACCTTTTCCCAAAACTTGATTAAAAAAAAAAAAAAAAAACAGCCAGCGTTTTTTATACACTGGCCGTAGATTAATCTATATATATAAAAGACAATCTGTAAGTCTGTGTGTGACTGTTCCCTATGCACGCCTACATTTTTTTAAGCTACGCCATTCAAACTTTCTAGGGACACATATCTACAGGGAAGCCAGGTCGACACATATTTTTTTAGTTTTTTTTAAGTTCAGCAATTTTCCCTTTCGCACTTTTGGCCAATGGAGTCGATTGTTTATATTTGCTCTGTAAAACATCTAATATCTAAGATAGTTGCTACATTACGTCACAGAAATCAAATCACACGTGTCAAACGCGACTAAAATATGTTTTATTAAAAAAATGAGCCTTTATATTTAATTTTTATTCCGACGATTTAAAAATTCATTTTGTCAACAACAACAAAAAAAAAACATGTTCTACAATATATTTATCTAGTAATATATACAATCTATATATATATATATATATATATATAAAAGGCATTCTGTGAGTCTGTGTGTGACTGTTCCCTATGCACGCCTACATTTTTTAAGCTACGCCATTCAAACTTTCTAGGGACACATATCTACAGGGGAAAAGCAACGGATAACATATCGACAGGTCGACTCATGCTTTTTGAGTTTCAGTTCAGCAATTTTCCCTTTCGGACTTTTTGGCCAATGGAGCCGATTGTTTATATTTGCTCCGTAAAAATGTCTAAGATCTAAGATGGTTGCTAGATTACATCACAGAAATAAACTCACACATGTCATACGCGACTAAAATATGTCACTACTTTCTAGTCAATAATATATATTACTCAGATGATATTATTATTATTATTGTTATTATTATTATTATTATTATTATTATTACAAGACATAATGAATAGCGTGATTTAACCCTGGAACACTAACCATCAATTAAAGTTACTCCACTACTAACCATGGGTATATCATACCCGATTTGAAAATATCAAAAAAATATTAAATATCAATCTTTATTTGAAATATTTTACATGCAGGCACATCAAACTTTGTACTTTCAGTTAACATTAATAGGAACTGAAAAACATATTATTTAGGTAAAAAAATCAGGTACTGAAAATTGTAATAAAAATGGCATCATTTGCGCTGGGTACTATATACCCATGGTTAGTTTTCTTGGGTTAAGAAAAGGTACAGCGTTTAACAATTATTATAATGACATTTAGCCTTTGAGATTTCACTCGCCCTATCGACTCAGATGAAAGTGTATTGCTTCACTCGCTCGCGGTCGGTTAAAAATCTTGCAATGAAACTCGTCCGTTCAAATATAGAAAAACTCAACCCAACTTTTACAACCCAAACGTATGCCATTTAAAGTTCACAGGTTAGTTAGTTAGAATGACGTACAATGACATTATTGAACTCTTTGGTCTCGCTTTTATCGTCCCGGTCAGTGTAAACAATTGTTTAATTAATGCTTCCAGAGTGGAGCCAAAATGTCTCATACTTCTTTCAATTACGCACAGAAAAACAAATTATACAAGTAATTTTTTATAGAAAATCGTTGAGAAAATCAGATTTGTTATTTGTTATTTGTTATTTTTTATCATCTATGAGATGGAGGTTGTATTCAAACAAAAGAAAGAAACTACGAATAATTTAAGTACTTCCACTCAATTGCCAAAAGAAACAGCATATCATGAAAAAAAAAACTTAATAAAAACAAAGTTTTATTATCAAAATGGTTATGCTATTATTAAAAGGAAAGATCAAGCTTTGTTGTTATTATTTAAAAAAAAAATACTTTCTAACACGTTCGAAATTTTAATTAAAATTTCATTTTTTGTTTCCCGTCAGTGATTCATGCTATGTTTACATAAGGCTACTATTAAGTAAATGGAGTCGGTCGATTAAAATGATTTTGGGGCGAGTAAATTTTTCCTCGCTCTCGATCACCGGTCGAGAGATTTCTTTTTCAAATCTCAAAGGCTGATGACATTAAACGTAACTAATCGAATGAAACGCAGTAAACATCAATAGAATCTAATTGATAGAATTCGTACTTTTAAGATTTTTCGTCACTTGATTAGGAAGAGCAATTAACCAAACAGTTAAGTATAATCTTATGATAATCTCATGCCATCTTTTTCATGCTTCAGCGGTGGAATGTTAGTGATTTGCATATGTAGTTATTGTCATGTGTTTAAGGCTTGGAAACCGGTGGATTTTAGATATTTTTTTCGGGTGTCTAACTTAGATGTTTTCAGCCAATCATAATAAAATATAGCACCAGTTCCTTTGATGCCACAATGTTTTGTTTTAAATCATAACTTCGGTCGTTAAATATTTTTCTTCTTTTCAACCCTGGAACACTAACCATCAGTTAAAGTTACACCACTAATAACCATGAGTATATCATACCCGATTTTGAAAATATCAAAAAAATATTAAATATTAATCTTTATTTGAAATATTTTACATGTAGGCACTTCAAACTTTGTACTTTGAGTTAACATTAATAGGAACTAAAAAAAGTATTATTTAGTTAAGAAAATCAGGTACGGAAAATTGTAATTAAATTGTAATTAAAATGGCATCATTTACGTTATGTGCGTGGGTGGTACAGTGGATATCGGCTCGGAACGAGAAATCGGGTAGCCGAGTTCGAATTCCAGTTGAATCCATTGTATTCACTTACGCGCAAATACCCTTGGGAAAGGTATTAATCCGTCTCTTCCTTCCAGTTATGGGTTAAATAGCAGAACAGATTGGGTTCTATAGCCTTGGCTGGCAACCTACTGCGGGATAATCTTCTGCCCCGTCAGTCATGTCTCTTTCGAGACATGATAACCCAAAGCGTGTATCACGTATGGCACTTAACTGACTGACTGAATATAATAGAAACATGATTAAGGCTTCTACTGGGCATAAAGTGGGTGATCGGTTTTCTATTGTCTTAAAGTAATAAACTTATCCCCCATTAATTACTACTTATTAATATAATAATATAATTCACCAGTCTACCGCAGAAAGCAATGGCAACCTACTGCGGGATAATCTTCTGCCCCGTCAGTCATGTCTCTTTCGAGACATGATAACCCAAAGCGTGTATCACGTATGGCACTTAACTGACTGACTGAATATAATAGAAACATGATTAAGGCTTCTACTGGGCATAAAGTGGGTGATCGGTTTTCTATTGTCATGAAGTAATAAATTGATTCCCCACTAATTAGAATTACTATTAAAACAAGGGTGAATAATTGTCATTGAGAACTGATGACATCAGTAATGTCGTTGCTGAAAATGATGAACAGCGTAGGTCCAAGGATTGAGCATTCAGAGTTCACCTTCATTAAATGTAAAAAGATCTATAAGATTGGCCGTTCAAGATAACTTTCATTTCGCGATAAGAATGATTGAATCAGTTCGAAATCTATTCTGAAAAACCACAACCTTTCAAATTGCAAAGAAAACCATCATGCCAAACCCGGTCAAACGCCTTCGAGATATCCAAATCAGCCCGAGCTTAAATACACTTATAGCTTGATTTAATCATGTCACCCCAACAAGGCATTCCACTGCCACTATAGCGCAGGGGGTTACACATAGACGAGTTAGGATGTACATAGGGGGAGAGTTGGAGAGAATGTATATATAATCATCTCGTCCCAAGCAATGCAGTTTACTGCAACTGTTGTGCAGGGGGTTTACATAGGAGGAAAGTTATGAGAAAGAGTAACAGGTTATAGGGGTTGTCAGGAGGTGGGAAAGAAAAGGATGAGAATACTGATGAGAGTGGTGTGAACGTAGAAAGAAGCATGCGAGAGAGGGTGCAGATTAGTGAGATAGGAGATGACTACTGACTTTAAATTCTTGGAGATTGTAGCTGTCGGAGAAGCAAGTAAACGGAAGAGAATTCCACAGGCGGGAAGTGCGAGAAAAGAAGCTGTTTGAGTAGAATTTGCTTTTACATTTTATTGGTTTCACAGTAAAAGAGTGGAGCCTAGTTTGAGTAAATTTATATATAGGGGCACTAGTGGGCTAAGTTCATCTGAGCAGAAGCCGTGAAAGTATTTGTAGAAGAAACTACATGTGTAATTATGTTCATGTGTTTTAAGGCTTGAAAACTGGTGGATTTTAAATACTTTTTTCAGAATGTCTACCTTTAGGTGTTTGTCGAATTTCCAGCCAATCATGATAAAATATCCAGCGATCTCAGTTGATGTCACAATACTGTGCTGTACATCATACCTTCGGCTATTAAATATTTTTTCAGTATTGACCTATATTCCTGAGATGAGATAGTATTTACAGTATTTACATTATTCGGAGTATTGTCCTCATGTTTGTTCCCATTTGTCCCACGTTTAATAATAGATCATTCTATTTGTCTATATTTCTGAAATGAGGTAATAATTAAAGTATTTGCATTATTCGGACTATTGTCCTCATCTTTGTTGCCATTTGTAAGACGTTTAATAATAGATCAACTTATTTGTCTATATTTCTGAGATGAGGTAGTATTTACAGTATTTACATTATTCGGACTATTATCCTCATCTTTGTTCCTATTTGTCCCACGTTTAATAATAGATCATTCTATTTGTCTATATTTCTGAAATGAGGTAATAATTAAAGTATTTACATTATTCGGGCTCTTGTCCTCATCTTTGTTGCCATTTGTACGACGTTTAATAATAGATTATTCTATTTGTCTATATTTCTGAGATAAGGTAGTATTTACAGTATCTACATTATTCGGACTATTGTCCTCATCTTTGTTACCATTTGTACGACGTTTAATAATAGATCATTCTATTTGTCTATATTTCTGAGATAAGGTAGTATTTACAGTATTTACATTATTCGGACTATTGTCCTCATCTTTGTTACCATTTGTACGACGTTTAATAATAGATTATTCTATTTGTCTATATTTCTGAGATGAGGTAGTATTTACAGTATTTACATCATTCGGACTATTGTCCTCATCTTTGTTGCCATTTGTACGACGTTTAATAATAGATTATTCTATTTGTCTATATTTCTGAGATGAGGTAGTATTTACAGTATCTACATTATTCGGACTATTGTCCTCATCTTTGTTACCATTTGTACGTCGCTTCGGCCGTTGTACGCTCTGGCCTTCTTCAGGTGCTAGGAATTTCTAATCCGAACTCTTTATTGCATCTTGCACCGGAAGAAAGCCAGAGCATACAACGGCCGAAGCGTCGTACGAATGGCAACAGAGATGAGGACAAATGTCCGAATAATGTAAATACTGATATTTTTTTCAGTTCAACGGGATATTTATTAAAGTTTAAATTAATTATATAATATAAAAAATGTTTATGTGAGCACCTCCAACCAGTTAGGATCAGTAAATGACACGTACGTCTGAAGTGGTAACATTCTAGTTATTACCTCCGCCTTAATGTGGAGGTATTGTATTCGGTTGCGTTGCTCTGTTTGTTGGTTTGTTTTTCCGTGGTCAGGTTATCGTAAGATCCACTGAATTGAGTCGGATAAAAGTTTCAGGGATGACTTGCTGGCATGAACCGATTAGATTTTGGATTCAGTCTGGTACGGGATAAAATTTCTGGGTTAATTTTCCGGTTTTATTAAACAAATTTAATTTTTGCCTTTCGATTTCTAAATACTGAATTAACTCCTTAGATCCTTTTAAATACTGAATTTTTTCCCTGTTTCATTTTAAGTGTGCTTCTAATTTTGAAAGGGGTCGAGTTCATTTTTTTCTATTTTCCCTCCTGAGAGAAGTCAAGTTTGTTGCAGCTATTCTTTCACAATTTAATAATCATCTCTTGCTAATCGCTGAGAGGATGTTGGTGTTGCCTTGGCGGAGGTTTGCAGTCTCTGATTGCTATTTCTAATTATTATTATTATTGTCATTATGTAATTTTTCATCATAATATAGATTTCTGCTATGGTCGCACTACCAACCGAGTCTGCGGGAAAACCTAAGGCAGGTCGTGGCGTGTTGTTATGGCTCCATTTTATGTTTTTTTCTATCTTCCCTATCATCCCTAGCGTTACATAGACAAGGTTTTCCTTAGTGTGTGGGCTGTACTTAATAAGACAATTTTTTGTATATCTCTTAAGCTGTGGTTTCCAGGAATTCTTTCAATGTGTTGTTTTGTTCCATTTTTTATCATTCCAAATGCACCTACTATCACTGGCACAACTCTTGTTTTCAATTTCCACATTTTTTCTATTTCAATTTATTATTATTATTATTATTATTATTATTATTATTGTATCAGCTGATCCTTCTTTACTCGGGAGGATGTGAGTCATACGAAGTGCGTTCAAGAAGTATCCGATTTTATTTTTCCCGTCAAAACTAATTGCGCGTAGGCAAAATCCTTTGGATGAGAGGTGAGGCCTCCCTTTCTTGCGTAAAAATACTTGCGCCCGTAGACTGCTTATGTTTCCGGTCATTACGCCAAGAGTACAGACACGTAGAGCACGCTCGTCAGATTTTCGTTTTCACGTAAGATGACCGAAGGCACCAGGCAGAGACAGTTCATCATGTTTTACCGAAGGATCAAACCATCCAGATGATTCAGGGGGCATTTAGCGATGATGTCATGAGTGAAAGAGTGGTACAACCGCTTCGAACGAGGCGTACCCAAACCATCCACTGACTGAAACGAGAGGTTGATTGAGAAGGTTCACTATATAGTCATTGAAGATCATCGTGCAAACAACTAAAGTTGCTTACGAAGTGAGACTATGCACAGGATCAGAATATTGCATTTCAGTGGAGGCTATGTGTATGCAGAGAGCTTCATCAAAATTCGCCTGTTCATTCTGCCCACATAACCCAAGCCATCCTGGTTAAGAGCAGCACGTCACTTCTCCGACAGGCTCCCTACTCTCCCGACTTGGCACCAGGTTACGTCTGAAATTGGTTTGAGTAGTGAGAAGAAACCATGAGATACACGATGGCAGAGCTCCATAGCATTCCAGAAAAGGCGTTCCGGAGGTGTTACCAGCAGTGACAGAATCGTTTGGAGCAGCGTGTAAACTCCAAGGGGACTATTTTGAATGTAATTAAATAAAACTTTTGAAATGTACAATATTGATTTTTTTTTTCATGCTCAAAGTGCGGATAACTTTTCGAATGCTTCTCATGTATCCAAACCAAACTTCACTTGTCATGCAATGGATATCGGCTCGGAATGAGAAATCGGAGAGCCGAGTTCGAATTCCAGTTGAATTCATTGCATTCACTTATGCGTAAATAACCCTGGAAATGGCATTAATCTACTTCTTCACCCTATGGGTTAAATAGCAGGACAGATTGGGTTCTCTAGCTTTGATTAACAACCGGTCTACAGCAGAAACAAATGATAACCTATCGCAGGAAAATCTTTTGGCTTGTCATTCATGGGTCGAAAGAGACCTGACCGCACTTAACATATCACTCAATAAATCCCGAGCCTAACTAATAAAACAAGTTTTAGGCAAAATTCGACTTTATTCATCAACATAGTCTCCTTCTAGGGTGATACACTGATTCCAATGATTCTCTAACAATTTGATGCCTTTTTTGTAGAACGATTTGTCTTTGGCCTCAAAATACACCTCGGTTTCTGATATCACGTCTTCATTGGAGTCAAATCTCTTTCCCTGGAGCATTCTTTTGAGGTCTGCAAACAGCCAGTAGCTGCTTGGGGCCAAATCTGGAGAATAGGATGGGTGCGGAAGCAATA
This sequence comes from Ascarosepion bandense, assembly GCA_037127315.1. NCBI lineage: Eukaryota > Metazoa > Mollusca > Cephalopoda > Sepiida > Sepiidae > Ascarosepion > Ascarosepion bandense. The sequence goes on along the minus strand of JBBBDQ010001892.1, from coordinate 1,742,316 downwards.
CGAAGTGCAGTTCATGTAGTTTAGCTGTCGATGCCATCGACTTGTGACACTTGCGTTGTCTTGGTGAAAGATCAGTTTTTCTTCTTCATTTGCTGCCGTTCTCTTGTGATTTCTTTCTTCAAATGCACCAACAATGCTATATAATATTCGTTATTGATGGTTCTTCCTTTCTCAAGGTAATCGATGAGCAAAATACCTTGCGCATTCCGCAGTAGGTCACCATTACCTAATCTTAATTTTCATTTTTCTTCTTTTATGTGCCATGTCCTTTCAAAACGTAGACGATCATGGCTTTCCACATCTCCCTATCCCTGGTGGATCTTAGCACGCTTTCTCTTGTTACACCACGCAACCCTCGTTCACCTGCTCAGGTCCTTCAAATATGCTATCCGCTGTTTTCCCCTGTCTCTTTTTCTCTCTCTCTGGCCCTGTTAGTATCGGGTTCTCCAATCCTTCCTTCCTCATTGCATATCCCAGGAACTTTAGTTGTCTCTTCCTGATGCTCAGTATTAATTTTCTTTTCGTTTTAATTCTTTCCAAAACCTCATCATTGCTCACATGTTCGATCCATGATATCCGCAATAGAACCAAACTTCAGGTGCTTCAAGTTTTTCCTTCATCTTCGAAGATTTTGTTACCCATTCATTGATGTATTGAAGAACCGACATCATGTAATCCAGTGCTCTTCTCTTTGTTTCTAGTGAAATTGTCCTGTTTCTTAATACTTTACTCAACTTCTGGAATGCTTCGCTTGCCATATCAATTCGCCTTCGGATCTCTGTGTCGCACTTTCCGTCTTCTGTTAGAACGCTTCCAGGTATTTAAATTTTTGTACCTGCATGATTTTAGTATCCCCCACCTGTATTTGGCATTTTGGGCTACCCTTTTTGCTGATGACCATGCATTAAATCTTAGCCATAATTACTGACCCAAAATACCACATTGTGGATAAAATATAGAATAGAAATACCAACTTTTAAAAATGAAACCGTAATGAATTTTTACAATGATTACAATTTTTTATACCAGAAACTAAACAAAACAGTTTTAGTAATAAGAACACAAAAAAGTAATATCAATTTTGAATATTACAAAAATGAGACATAAAGCCCAAAGGGGAGATAAGGTTCACACTCCACCCACGTCCATTGAACAGGTTAAGAGGCTCATCCCTTGTTCCCTGTTTAGGATGTGGTTTCCGGCTTTCTCTTTTCCAATCTTTTTACTCTTTTCTTTTTTTTCTTTTTCTTTTTTTTTTTTCATTTGGAGTAAATAGACTAAACTATCGCCCGGTTCACACTCCACCCACGTCCATTGAACAGGTTAAGAGGCTCATTTCTTGTTCCCTGCTTAGGATGTGGTTTCCGGCTTTCTCTTTTGTAATATGTTCACTATTACGTAGCCCCCTGCACATCAGTGGCGTTACCGCCTTGCTCAGGGTGATACGATTAAAAAAAAAGAGAATACTTGTCTTCAGTCTGTGCTATCTTAAATGTGATTAGTCATAATTACTGACCCAATCATACAACAGTATTCCGTACACCAAAACAACACAAGCCATTCTCACTACATCCACCGTAATACCTCAAAGTCTCTATGAAGTCATAACTAGTTTCTTTATGTACACTATGTCTGTGAAGAAGAGGAATTAAAATAGCAACTTGTAAAAATTAAACGATATTGAATACTTTTTTTTTTTAATCATTTCACCCCGAGCAAGGCGGAAATGCCACTGATGTGCAGGGGGTTACATAAATGTAAAAAGATTAATTTGAAAAGAGTGAGGAGTACAAACTATTTAGAAAGGAACAATAGAAAGCTGAGAAAGCAGGTGCGATGATAGATACATAGGTGGAGAGAAAGTGAAGGTTATGCAGGGGAGGGGAGAGAGCTAGAGTCCAATGGTTAGTAGGTGAGTATTGACTTTGCATTTAAATTTCTGGAGGTTGTAGCCGTCAGGAAAGCAAGAATACGGGAGCGAGTTCCACAGGCGGGAAGTGCGAGAGAGGGAGCTGCAGGAGTAGAATTGTCGTCTGCATTTGGCTAACCTGACTGTGAATGGGTGGGACCCAGTTGCCAGTCTGGTTGCACGAGTAAACACCTGTTGAGGAGGCATCAGTGACTTAAGTTCGTCCGAGCAGAAGCCATGAAAGTATTTATAGAAGAGACAAAGGGAGGCCACATTTCGACGATGGGGAAGTGGCTGCAGTCGAGTCGCCAGATCAGTACCTATCACATTACAGACTCTCCTTTGGAGCTTGTCAAGAACACTGAGGAGAACGGCAGGGGCACCTGACCATAAATGGCAGCAGTACTCCATGCACGGACGGATGGTTGACTTGTATATATGCAGGATGGATTCAGGTGGAAAAAACATCTTGGATCGACATAGTGACCCAATCTTCTTAGCAGTAGATTTTGCTATGGATTCAATATAGTGGTTCCATTTGAGGTCTGAGGACAGGGTAAGTCCGAAGGAGGCATAGTGTATTACTCTCGGGGAGAATCACTTGGTCCATGCTTATGGGAGGCAGAAGAGGTTGCCTGTAATGGTTGACAGACAACAGCTTGGTCTTAGATGAATTGAAGTTGAGAAGCCACTTCTTGCCCCAGTTCACCACAGAGTGCTTACAGCAATTACAATTTTATATACAAGAAACTAAACAAAATGGTTTTAGTAATTAAAAAAAACACGGGAAAGTTCAACAAGATGAGAGTATTTATGAAAAAAGGCTACATTACGGTGGTAGAAGGATGTGTCTTGTGGATATCGATTCGGAACGACAAATCGTGGACTCGAGTTCGAATTCCAGTTGGATTCGTTGCATTCAATTATGCACAAATACCCTTGAGAAAGGTATTAATCAGTCTCTTCCCTCCAGTTATGGGTTAAATAATAGAACAGACTGGGTTCTATAGCCTTGGTCGGCAACCAGTCTACCGTAGAAAGCAATGGCAACCTACTGCGGCATAATCTTCTACCCAGTCAGTCATGTATCTTTCGAGAAATGATCACCCAAAGTGTGTAACACGTATAGCACTCAGCTGACTGACGGTGGTTAGAGAGTGACTGACCCTGAGATGCCAAGTCAAGACCGATAACATTGCAGATTCTTTTTTTTGTCAATAATTCCTAAATACATAGAAGAAGCATCCAAACCGATGCGACAGCGATAGATTTTGTGAAATCTTGCACCTTGCGGAAAGCTGTTGGTCGTTTTTAATTTTATGGCATATCAACACTTCGGCGGGTCATTTATTGCCAACTAAATTTTTATTTATTTATTGCTGGTAATAACTTTGTCTTTCAACAATTTATTCTTGTTTTTATATAAGTTTTGTGTCTAGTAATACTTTTTTTTTCGAGTATCAAGATTCATTGGGATTTGTTTTTAAGGACAGGGTCCCCAAGGCCTACATTGTTATTTAACCCATAACTAGAGGAAAGGGAGGGATTCATACCTTTCCCAAGGGTACCACTGCTTAAATGAATGCAGGGTATTCAATTGGAATTCGAACTCGGCTCACCGATTTCTCTTTCCGAGCCGATATCCACTGCGCCACAACGCATATCCGTCACTATACGCTTACAGCACCTGATATTCCCAAGCGGTCACCCATCTAAGTACTGATCAGGTTCAATGTTGCTTAACTTCGGTGATCGAGCGAGAACTGATGCATTCAACGTGATAGGGCCGTAAGCACGCACATCCGTCACTAAACGCTTACAGCTCCTGATATTCCCATGCGGTCACCCATCTAAGTAAACACCAAAATAATTGGCGGGTGTAGTTGTACACTAATCACGTTTTATTTTTGGATAATTTAGTTGCTTGGTTTGTTATGGCATATCAACCTCGGCGATCTAGCGAGAACCGCTGTATTCAACGTGATATGGCCGTAAGCCCCTTGCAGAAAGACTAATGATTGCAAATTTACCAAATTCATTTGCAGAAAATGTTTTCCCTTATTAAATAGAGCCGGAAAAATCGAAAAATAAAAATGACATAATAATAAATCTTTTTACTCTTTTTAGGTTCCTTCATTTTGTAACTACGACCGACAGCAGTAAAGATCTGTCTGCCAGACCATCGACATCTGATTACCAGAGAAAGGTTAAGTGACAAAGTCATAACTTAATTTCCAACTTCAGTCAACCACACGCAGATACAGGTTCAGTGAAGCAAAAATTATCTGAAAGTGAAAATCTATATTTATTCGAGTTTCGTCTTCAGAAAGACTGTTTCACGTTTGGTGAGCTAAACTGAACACATCTTTGTATGTGTACGATTACAAAAAACATTCTGAGTGTTCATCTTTTTCAAAGACTTTCGGAATAAAAAGGGACAAAATTAATTAAAAATAACGATCTACGAACCGAAAAAAAAATTGTGCATCGCAAAAATATTCGGTAAAACTTAAAAATGTCAAGCGTGACATCTTACGCGGAAGTTGTAGAAATCCTGACGAAGACGTGTGATAGTCGAAGCGAAAAAGAAGTCTGTTCTCTCATACCTTGGTTCCAGGCGTTTTCAAAGTCATTTCGTGAACTTCAGAAAGGTAAGTAAAAAATGATTGACTTAAATATTGTTTACCAGACACATAATCTAAAATTTAGATTCTAGATTAATTTGTTTTTAAGAGTTTTGTCGAAATTCGTTGCATTTCAGCGCGCAAATACTCTTGGGAAAGGTATTAACCCATCTCTTCTCTCTCCGGCTATGGGTTAAATAGCAGGACAGATTTGGGTCTGTAGCTGTGGTTGGCAACCAGGCTAGCGCAGAAAGTAATGGCAACCTACTTTGGGGAAATGTTTTTGCGCAGTTAGTCGTTTATCTTTCCAGACATGATCGCTCAAGCGTGTATTACGCATGGCACCCGAAAAAGTTGTAGGTGGGGTATATATATATATATATATATATATATATATATATATATATATATATAATAATGTTCAAACCAATCATTTCATATATATATATATATATATGAAATGATTGGTTTGAACATTATTTTTGATCGATACTCGTATTTAAGTAGATATTCTGTTTTTAATCAAACAGTATTATATATTTATTTCTATCGGCCTGATTATTTACGATAAATTTTTATTACGAAAATGTGTGTCATTCGGCAGGATTCGAACTTGCGCCCCCTATCCACATAGGGGAAGCCACCATGTGATTTGGCGGCGGGTCTTAGACCTCTCGACCACGAATGACGATCAGTCTAAACGAGTTCAAATTAAGCCCATAACACAATTTTCGAATTCATCGTAATATCCATCTCTGCTCTGAAATGTATCGTAATGTCAAAGAAATGCAAACATGTTACAGAAATTATCAAATTGTCGGTTGTTTATAATCAAGTTTCGTTAATCTTCATTAATTTCCCGTAATATATATATATATATATATATATATATATATATATATTCCGCTCTACCTAAGTATTGAGCGCTTTTTTGTTAGTTAATTGCTCGTGTCGGGTTTTTTTTCTTTGGGCTACGTACTGTGTCGGTCTGAGCTCTTTTGATTGATGTTTATGTACTTAGGTGTTTCTTTTTATATAACCATTTTTTCTCTTCTTCGTAGATTCATGGAAGGTTTTTCAACACGAGTATAGTTATTATTTCTATAATATATATATTCAGAAATTATACCATGGATGTGTTTCATTATCACTACAAAAGTAGCTATTTTGTTTCGACACTTCTTGTGTCTTGTCAAGTGATGTCGACACAAGAAGTGCCGAAACAAAATGGCTACTTTTGTAGTGATATTGTAACATATCCATGGTATAATTTCTATATAAATATTATCAGCACTACTTTGTATTGAGTACTTTTTTAGAAATGGTGTTTCTTTGGACAAGGAATATTATTCCCCCCATACTTGAATATATATATATATATATATATATATATATATATATAGTCATCCGAAGACAGATCTGTTTCGCTGTATCACAGCTAATCAGTACGGCTCAGACTCCGTTCGCTTCCTAACCCAGGACTGAAACCCAACCGAATCGGCGTCAGTCGGCGACTCCACCCCTAGGCCACGAGCGTTCTGCAGAAGAAGGTAGGCCCTCCAGCGCGTATAGACATGCCCAATAGCTAGAGTGCTCCAATTCATTATCGAATGAGCGATGGGTATATACCGAGGTAGCTACTGTTTACAAAGCCTTCCCACTCTTTCAGAGTGCTCAATCAGGGTGTGAGAGCGTATATATATATATATATATATATATATATATATATATATATATATATATGGGTATATATATATATATATATATATATATATTGCAAGAGAATGTTGCATTAACAATTCTTTTTAAGATAATGATATTCTTTACAAATTTATTTATTTATTTAACCCATTGCTGGTGGGTAGACATGGATTCATAAGTTTTCCAATAGTATTTTGCTCGTGAGTATAACAAACACGACTTGAATTCGAAATCAATTCTACGGTACCGTCGGTTCAGGAGAAGATAACGACTTGTATAAAACGATTGATTAAATGGAGTATTTATGCTATATGTGATTTGAAGTTGTTCAATCTTCTTTTTCAAGCCTTGATATTAGCATGTTTAATGACTTGACATTACCATTGAACTTAGGGCACCTCGACATCATGTAATGGTTAAAAAGCTTGTCCCGCTAGAATCATTAGAACTGAGTAGTGAGTTTGATCCTCACTGGGTGCCCCGTACTCAGTAGATACACAAAGATAGAAAAAGGCGTAAGACAAGGATGTGTCTTTTCACCGGATTTGTTCAACCTATACAGCGAGAATATTTTGAGGACCCTAGATGACACGCCAGGATTTGTTATTGGAGGCCACAACCTGAACAATATAAGAATCAGGCCAAAGAAAGCGTAAAATAAAAAATTCAATAAAACCGACTAATTATAAAAGCTTTTAACTGTTTTTATAAACGATATTTATTAAGGACAATATTGCCTTAAGGAAGAATTTCTTTTCGATGAATAATAAATTTTTACAAGAATTGTTTACATTTTTTAAATTTAATTATAATAATTTTTTATAACAATTTTGTAAAAATCTTTTAAAGTTCTATTTTAGTTTAATTTCGTTAGGTGATATTTACTAACCAATAATTGAAAAGCTTCATGTGAATTATTTTGCATCAGTATTTTAAAAATCATCTTTTATTTTTTTATGTATATATATGTAACGTGCCCATTTTGGAAAGTATAGTCGACCATACACAACATTATCAGAAAATAATAGCAGTGGCTATAGTAAATGTTATGCTAACATTCCTAAAATTAAATTACGAACAATATTTTTCCAGTAACTTTGGCAGCCTCGATGTTTTTGGGAAAGACATCAGAGTAATTAAGTATCTCTACTGGCAGCAAACGACCTGCATACGAACAGGTAACGATTTCAGCAGATTTACAAAGATAGAGAGAGGCGTGAGACAACGATGTGTCTTTTCACCGGATCTGTTCAACTTGTACAGCGAGAATATTTTGAGGACCCTAGATGACACGCCAGGATTTGTTATTGGAGGCCACAGCCTGAACAACATAAGAATCAGGCCAGAGATAGGGCAGGAACAGTGCGGGTTCGTCAAAGACACTGGAACAAGGAACGCCATATTCATGATTAGGATGCTCTCTGAAAGGGCATTACAAATGAAGAAAGACTTGTACCTATGCTTCATTGATTACGCGAAAGCATTCGACAAAATACGACACAAAGAATTGATGGAAATGCTAGGCAACCTCGACATTTTCGGCAAAGACATAAGAATAATCCAGAATATCTACTGGCAGCAAACGGCTTGCATACGGACAGGTAACGACCTCAGTAGATACACAAAGATAGAAAAAGGCGTAAGACAAGGATGTGTCTTTTCACCGGATTTGTTCAACCTATACAGCGAGAATATTTTGAGGACCCTAGATGACACACCAGGATTTGTTATTGGAGTCCACAACCTGAACAACATAAGATACGCGGACGATACAGTGCTGATTGCGGATACGGAAAGGAAACTGCAAGATCTCATACAGAAAGTAGCAGTGGAGAGTGACAAGAAAGGACTACAAATAAACTTTAAGAAAACTGAGTGCATGGTTCTCAGCAAAAGATACAACCCAAAATGCCAAATACAGGTAGGGGATAACAGAATCAAACAAGTCCAAGAATTTAAGTACCTAGGAAGTGTTCTAACAGGAGATGGAAAGTGCGACACGGAGATCCGAAGGCGAATTGGCATGGCAAAGGACGCGTTCCAGAAGATGAGCAAAATACTAACACACAGGAAAATCTCAATAGAAACGAAGAAAAGAGTACTAGACTGCTACGTGATGTCAGTTCTTCAATACGGCTGTGAATGCTGGACAATATCATCGAAAATGAGGACAAAACTGGAAGCGGCCGAAATGTGGTTCTACAGAAGGATGCTATGGATATCGTGGACTGAGCATACAAGCAACGACGAAGTGTTAGAAAGAATGGCAACAAAAGGAAATTGATGCTGAGCATCAGGAAGAGACAACTGAAGTTCCTGGGACATGCAATGAGGAAGGAGAGCCGGGAGAACCTGATACTGACTGGACAGATAGAAGGAAGGAGAGACAGAGGAAGGCAGCGGATAACATATTTGCACTTTCGCCTTTGTGGCACGTCTAAGAAAATCAGAGAACCTTGACGTGGTGTAATGGTTAGCAAGCTTGACTCATTACAATTGAGAAATCACCATTGGTGTTAACTTTTCATTGAGTTTGAGTGCTTTTTCAACTTGTTATATCCCGGGAGGGGATAAACAGAGAAAGAATAGTGCAAGAAATAACTCTTAACACTGAGGATATATAAATAGAGATTTATTATACATGAGTACAATAAACCAAATACACGTACACCAACGAACAGTTAACAAGAATAACAATCAAGAAGGCAATGTCTCTGTATAGGACGTATGCGTCCGTCTTGAGAAGAAGGCTTCCGTCTAGTGACGTCTAACTCTCGTCTATGGCCGATGGCTCTCGATCTCCCGTGTAATGACGAAGACTCTCGTATAATCTCGATCACTATATTTAGTTGTCCCACTCAGTAAGGGCAACATGTGACACATGGTCGGTTTATGATTGGGATTTCCGGGCTATATGGCCCGGCCAAAAAGTACCTGTCTATTTTTCCCCAGTCGTGCTTCTACCCTTCGGCGGAATCACGACTGGGTTAGTGCTCTCTGCTCGGAAGCGGAGAGCACCCTCTGCCCGAAGGCAGAGAGCTGACAGTGAGAAATGCCGTCGCAGTGGTCGCTATCTGTTGTATCCCGGGAGGGGATAAACAGAGAAAGAATAGTGCAAGAAATAACTCTTAACACTGAGGATATATAAATAGAGATTTATTATACCTCAGTACAATAAACCAAATACACGTACACCAACGAACGGTTAACAAGAATAACAATCAAGAAGGCAATGTCTCTGTATAGGACGTATGCGTCCGTCTTATGAAGAATGCTTCCGTCTAATGAAGTATAACTTTCGTCTAATGACGATAGCTCTCATCTAATGACGATGGCTCTCGTATAATGAGGATGGCTCTCGTATAATCACGATGGCACTCGTATAATCACGGTGGCTCTCGACTAAGGTCGATGTGCTCTGCTGTTCGTTCTAGTTCCGGTCTTTTATAACCCGGGCCATACCCATTCCAGGGTAGGACAGGATATTTCACTACAACACAACTATATTCGACTCTTAGCTCATACATACGAGTGTCAACTGAAATATTCATCAGCTGACTATGATATCAATGTAAGTAGACACACCAGTTGATAAATTAAAACAAGCGTCGGCAATCTACGAGACGTGTGCCACATGCGGCACGTCAAGCAATTTCCAATGGCATGAAAATTGTGTAAAACTTAAAGTAACAATGTTAGCGATATTAAACATACTTGGGCGATTATGTCTCGAAAGAGACATGACTGACTGGGCAAAAGATTATCCCGCAGTAGGTTGCCATTTGTTTTCTGCGGTAGACTGGTTGCCAGCCAAGCCTATAGAACCCAATCTGTTCTGTTATTTAACCCATAACTGGAAGGAAGAGACGGATTAATACCTTTGCCAAGGGTATTTGAGCGTAAGTGAATGCAATGAATTCTACTGGAATTCGAACTCGGTTCCCCGATTTCTTCTTCCGAGCCAATATCCACTGCACCACAACGCACATCTGACAGATCTGTTTCACTGTATCACAGCTCATCAGTACGGTTAGACTCCGATTGCTTTTAACCCAGGATTGAAACCCGACCAAATTGGCATCAGTCGGCGATTCTACCTCTGGGCTATAAATCTTTTAAGAAAAGTTTATTTCTATTAATGTGGTTTTTATATTACTAGCATCATAGCCCGGCTTTACCCGTGCAATTCAGAACATTTTATTAGTAAGAGAAAATGCCAATGAGAGGAGTAGATAACAACAACAACAAATAATAATAACAACAACAACAACAAATATTCAGTAGAACTTCCTTCTCGAGTATTGAAGATAGCTTCGCTAGCGTTGTCTTGGGCCTCGTAGTCAGAAATGAAATAAATTTGCAAGAAAGACTTGATGCTTTGTGAGACATTGTAAACAACATTGCATTTGTTTTTGTTTTAAAATTACAGGGGGAAATATTTACATTTTTTGTTGACTAAATGAATTTAACATAAAAATAAAAATTATTTATTTTGTTTTACTGAAATTAGAAATATAAAAACTATTACGCTCTCAGTTAAGAAATTTTCGAATTTGTGTCGACCTGGCTTCCTTCTAGACCAAAAAACTTTCCCTAGAAAGTTTGAATGGCGTAGCTTAAAAAAAGTAGGCGTGCATAGGGAACAGTCACACACAGACTCACAGATTGCCTTTTATATATATATAGATTGTATATATTACTAGATAAATATATTGTAGAACAGGTTTATTGACCTTGATTTTTATAACAATTCGGATGATGTCGGCACACTAAATGAATTTAAAACCCGATTTCGGTACATAGCAACAAGTTGACCGCTGGACTAAAAGACATGCAAGTGTATCAGAATACAATTGGGTAACCAGTTGTGTTCTAGAACATTTGAATGACTTTTAATCTACCAACTAGTGTACCTACTGACATTAATATTTTGGTCACACGATTAATCAAGTCAAGTGAGAAAAGAAACTGTTAGAGTAGAAGAGAAATTACATTAGGTATTTCAACAGTAAAAGGGTGATTTGCCATGAAAATATTTGTAAAAAAAAAAATACAAAGGGAAGCCACATCACGTCGATGAGAAACTGACTGAAGGTGGGCTGTCAAGTCAGGAACGATTACATTGATGTCCCTTCTTCGGATTTTATCGAGAACTTCAAGGTGAATAACAGAAGCATCCAACCAGATATGACAACAGTATTCAGTGCATGGACAAATGATAGATTTAGAAATGTGCAAAATGGGTTCTGATGGGAATAACTTTCTGGACCGACACATTAAGCCAACCTTTCTCACAGTAGAAGCTATAGACTTGATGTGATCGTTTCAATTCAGAGAGTGAAACTAAGGAGGCGCAGTCAGTTGCTCTCTAAAGACAAAAGCATAACTTCTCGTCTTCTGATAGACGTTATCCAGGCAAATGTAAGGATTTTGTTTTACAACTAGTATTCATGGCGCAGTGGATATCGGCTCGGAACGAGAAATCGGGAAACCGAGTTCAAATTCCAGTTGAATTCCTTGCAATCACTTACGCGCAAATACCCTTGGGAAAGGTATTAATCCATCTCTTCCCTCCAGTTATGGGTTAAATAATAGGACAGATTGGGTTCTATAGCCTTGGTCGGCAACCAGTGTACTGCAGAAAGTAATGACAACCTACTGCGGGATAATCTTCTGCCTAGTCAGTCATGTCTACTTTCGAGACATGATCACCCAAGCGTGTATCGCGCATGACGCTTAACTGACTGACTGATTCACACACAAAAGTAAAAAAATTAATTTGTATAATTCCTTAAAGTAATCTGGCCATGAGAAAAACTTAGAATAGAAACCAGCAGCCAAACAACCAAACGAAAAATAATACTAGAAATCGAAATATTATTTGGTTCAACCCACCTTTTGAATTAGAAATAAAATCTAAAAGAGGACAAATGTATTTTAAATTAATCAATAAGCACTTTAATTTTATAATCATATCGCCCCAAGCAAGGCATTTTACTGCCACTGTTTTGCAGGGGGTTACATAGGAGGAAAGTTATGAGAAAGAGTGACAGGTTATAGTGGGTGTCTGAATGTGGGTAAGAGAAGGATGACTGTGGCCATAAAATGAGGGATCAGTTTATATATTGATTGTAATGCAGAATTGATCCCCCGCTTTATGACCACATTAAATTAGTATGGAATTTCTTTTCTTTTTTTTATAATCATATCGCCCCGAGCAAGGCATTTTACTGCCACTGTTTTGCAGGGGGTTACATAGGAGGAAAGTTATGAGAAAGAGTGGTAGGTTATAAGGGGGTGTCAGGAAGTAGATAAGAAAAGGATGGCTGTGGCAATAAATTGAGGGATCAATTTATATATGGATTGTAATGAAGAATATCTATAATGATCTTTATTATAATACAGAAGATTTTTTAAGCCGAATTTATTTCTTTTTACTATGAACGTTATTTTTACTGGGTACATGTGTTTTTCTATTTTTCGTGGGTACGTGAGTTTTTCTATATTTAGAGGTTACGTATGTTTTTCTGTTTTTAGTGAGTACGTGTGTTTTTTTACTTTTAGTGGGTACGTGTGTTTTTCTATTTTTAGTGGGTACGTGTGTTTTTCTATTTTTAGTGAGTACGTGTGTTTTTCTATGTTTAGTGGGTACGTATGTTTTTTCTGTTTTATTGGGTATGTGTGTTTTTCTATTTTTAGTGGGTGCGTATGTTTTTTTATTTTTAATGGGTACATGTGTTTTTCTATATTTAGTGGGTACGTGTGGTTTTTTACTTTTAGTGGATAGGTGTGTTTTTCTATTTTTAGTGGGTACGTTGTTTTTCTATTTTTAGTGGGTACGTATGTTTTTCTGTTTTATTCGGTACGTGTGTTTTTCTATTTTTAGTATGTACGTATGTTTTCCTATTTTTAGTATGTACGTATGTTTTCCTATTTTTAGTGGGTACGTTGTTTTTCTATTTTTAGTGGGTACGTATGTTTTTTCTCTTTTTATTGGGTACGTGTGTTTTTCTATTTTTAGTGTGTACGTATGTTTTCCTATTTTTAGTGGGTACGTATGTTTTTTCTATTTTTAGTGGGTACGTGTGTTTTTCTATTTTTAGTGGGTATGTACGTTTTTTCTATTTTTAGTGGGTACGTGTGTTTTTCTATTTTCAGTGGGTACGTCTGTTTTTCTATTTTCTTATGAACTTTTTGCAGGTTTTTTAAAGCCTCCAAAAAATTAGATTGTAAGAATTTTCCGAAGATCCTTATGATTTATTGGTACAAGTCCTGCTAATTAACCTATAGCTGCAAGAAGATATGGTGGATCCATATCTTCCCCAAAGGTATTTTCGCGGAAGAGAATATAACGAAAGCGATTGGAATTGAAATTCACAGAGTCGATTTCTAATTCCGAACTGTCTTCCATTACCCACTCACACCCACAAGCTTATAGCAACAGGTATTCCCAAGTGGACACACCCATACTCGCCGTTTTGGCTCGACGTCACGCGAAGGGAGAACTTGCGACTGAGACATGAGTGTGAAATCAATAAATAGAAACATGTCCGAAGCCGAATTGGCATGGCGAAAGACGCGTTCCAGAAGCTGAGTAAAGTACTAACAGACAGGAAAATTTCACTTGAACAATGATGAGGTGTTGGAGAGAATGGAAACGAAAAGGAAATTAATATTGAGCATTAGGAAGAGACAACTGAAGTTCCTGAGACATGCAATGAGGAAGGAGGGCTAGGAGAACCTGATACTAACAGACCAGATAGAGGGGAAAAGAGACAGGGGAAAGCAGCGGATAACATATTTGAAGGACCTGATCACGTGGCTGACGGAACGAGGGTTGCGTGGAATAACAGGAGAAAGCGAGCTAAGAGCCACCAGGAATAGGGAGACTTGGAAAACCATGATCGCCTACGCCTTGAAAGGACGGAGCACATAGAAGAAGATATATGCCAACTGTTTATAAGAAATTATAATGTTGATATAAAGTGGGGGATCGAATCTATATTATAATCAATATATAAACTGATCCCTCATTTTGTGGCCATGCTAGTTTCTATACATTTGTATTCTAGATTTATGGGCTTGAACTAGTGGATGGCAGAGCGGGGTTTTGGTTAGGTAAAAGGAGTAGGCGTGCTAAGAGCCACCAGGGATAGGGAGATGTGAAAAGCCATGATCGCCTACGTCCTGAAAGAACAAGGCACATAGAAGAAGATATATGCCAACTGTTTATAAGCAATTATAATGTTCATATAAAGTGGGGGATCAAATCTATATTAAAATCAATATATAAACTGATCCCTCATTTTGTGGCCATGCTAGTTTCTATACATTTGTATTCTAGATTTATGGGCTTGAACTAGTGGATGGCAGAGTGGGGTTTTGGGTGGTGTAACAGGAGAAGGCGTGCTAAGAGCCACCAGGGATAGGGAGACGTGGAAAGCCATGATCATCTACGTCCTGAAAGAACAAGGCACAAAGAAGAAGAAGAAGAAGACCATCTCTTGGTCAGAGTGTACTGGAGATAGACAACTATTTAAATAGAATAAGCCTTTTTTTCTATTTGCTTTCATGGCTCTCCACGACTTTCTATCTTTGTGTTCTTTAGTTAAATTTGTCTTTTTACTATCCCTCTTTGTCCCTGTTCTGCAATACATTTATACAAGATCGTTGGGTAAATTTAGCATGGCTCTCCACCAGCCTTTCAGATTTGAAAAAAGAAATCACTCGGCCGGTAGTCGAGAGCGAGGGAAGATTTACTCGCCCCAAAATCATTTTACACGACCGACTCCATTTTCTTAATAGTCGCCTGACGTAAACATAGCGTGAATCGCTGATGGAAAACAAAAAATGAAATTTCAATTAAAATTTCTAACGTGGTAGAAAGGATTTGAAAAATTTGAAAAATAATAACAAAATTTGATCTTTCCTCTTAATAATAGTATAAACATTTTGATAATAAAACTTTCTTTGTATTAAGTTTGATCCCTTTTAACATCATGATTTGCTGATTTTTGTTTTTTGTATTTTTTTTTTTTGTTTTTTGGCATTTGAGTGGAGGTGCCTAAATTCGTAGTTTCTTTCTTCTGTTTGACTACAACCTTCATCTCATGGATGATAAAAAATTAAAAAAATCTGATTTTCTCAATGATTTTCTATAAAAAAAATACTTGTATAATTTCTTTTTCAGTGCGTGATTGAAAGAAGTATGCGTATTTTTTTTCTTTCTTTCAAATGTTCGTTTTTACTTTTCGTAAGCAATCTGGACGACGGAGACATTTTTGC
Source organism: Ascarosepion bandense (assembly GCA_037127315.1). Classification (NCBI taxonomy): domain Eukaryota; kingdom Metazoa; phylum Mollusca; class Cephalopoda; order Sepiida; family Sepiidae; genus Ascarosepion; species Ascarosepion bandense. The sequence goes on along the minus strand of JBBBDQ010001892.1, from coordinate 1,726,797 downwards.
TCCAATCTGAAAGCGTTAATTAAACAAATGTTTACACTGACCGGGACGACAAAAGCGAGACCAAAGAGTTCAATAATGTCATTGTAGGTCATTCTAACTAACCTGTGAACCTTAAATGGCATACTTTTAAGTTGTAAAAGTTGGGTTGGGGTTTTCTAAATTTTAACGGACACGTTTCATTGCGAGATTTTTAATCGACCACGGGCGAGTAAAGCAATGAACTTTAATCGCCCAATTAAGTTTTTAATCGTCTGAGTCAACCGGGCGAGTGAAATCTCAAAGGCTGCTCTCTACAACTTCCTATACTTTGGAGCTATAAGAAATATTTATCTCCTTACTATCCTTCCCAGTCTTTGTTCTACCATCCATTTACACAAGCGCATTCCAATACTCGAATTTTTTTTCTGTCTCTCATGACTTCAATATGCCCTGTGCTTGTCAGATTCTCCAAGCCCCCTTTTTATATTAGGAGTACTAGAAATTTCAGTTTTTTTTTCTGGTACTTCTTAAAGGAATTTTTCAAAAAATAAGCAAATTAGGATTTTGAAATTGAACTTTGCATAAGAATTACAGGGTGAGTTGGATAAACTGTTGTCTAAATTATGTCCCTTTTGCGTTCAATATGACGAGTTTATTTCTTACTAGATGGATTTCATATTTGTAACCTTGTGCCAGTCATGCTGTTTTTTGTGTTGTCTTCTCACGACATGAGTGACGATAGCTCTCCACAACTTCCTATCCTTTGTAGCTCTAAGTAATAATTGTCACATTACTATCCCTGTCAGTCTTTGTTCTACCATTTATTTACACAAGCTTGTTAGGTGGGCTGATCATGGCTCTCCACAACTTCTTATCCTTTGCAGCTCTAAGTAATATTTGTCCTATTACTATCCCTTTCAGACCTTGTTTTGCAATTCATTTACGCAAGCTCGTTACGTATGTTGCTCGCTACCTTCACATATTCCACTTCACTATATCCTGTGGGTGTTACATTCTCCAAGCGTTTCTTTCTTTCTATGTGTTCTGAAAATTTCAACTGCAGAACAATATTTCTGCTCCCGCGGTTCACTTCTTTATGTGTAGGGGGTATTGTTCAGCATTCACTGCCATATAGCAGGGGCGATATTTCATACAACGGATAATCTGTAATGTGATCGATACTGACTTGGCAGACCGGCTGCAGTCACCGGCGTGATGTAGCTTCCCTGTGTCTCTACTATAAATACTTTCACGGCTTTTGCTCCGATGAACTTAGATCACTGGTGCCCTCTAGGTATGAATTTACACGAGATACTAGATTAGCAACTAGGTCCCACCCTTTTACAGTGAAACAGATAATATGTAAACGCAATTTCTACTCAAACAGCTTCTTTTCTCGCACTTCCCGCCTGTGGAATTCCCTTCCGTATACTTGCTTCCCCGACAGCTACAATCTCCAGGAGTTTAAATGTAAGGTCAATAGACAACTCCTAACGCACTAACTCGCACCCATTCTCTCAAACACTCTTCCCATCTACGCAACCCTCATCCTCGGTATCCTTACCCGTCTATCACCCTCCTTCTGACATTTCCTATATCTAACCACTCTTTCACATCACTTTCCCATATGTAACCCCCTAACCACTTTTTCGCATCACTTTCCCCTAGGTAACCCCCTAACCACTCTTTCTCGTCACTTTCCTCTATGTAACCCCCTGCGCAAAGTGGTAGTGAAATGCTTTGGTTGGAGTGAAATGATTAAAAAAAAAGTTCAGTACTCTTGTCATCGTTTCTAATGAAAATTTCTCGCCACAATATGTTGACAAGTACATCTCAGGCCACATCTAAACTTATTTATAAATGGAACTTTGTCTGTGTGTGTGTGTGTGTGTGTGTGTGTGTGTGTGTGTGTGTTGTGTGTCCGTTACCCATAGACTCCAAAAAGGCTGAACCGATTTTCTTGACAACTTACACAGTTGTACTATAAGCGCCTGCGAGTGTTCTTAGCTAGGTTTTGTGTCGAAGTACCCCCGATAAAAATCGATAATCGATAATCGAAAAAATCGGGTTATAGAAGGAGTGGTCCAATTTTAATCAAATTTGATACATTCATAGACAAAGACAGAAGCGATAACATATATAAGTATATATATATATAAGGCAAAATGTTTGTGTGTGTGTCTGTTTATCTGCCTGTATGTCAGTATGTTTTTCAGCCCTTTTATTTTAGTTTTTGCTTCGGATTTGGCTCTCAGTAAATATAATTGTCTCAGCCATGATACCATTTACTCAGAGGACTTATTTAGCCTTCAAAATTCAGTTGACGGTGAAAAAAACTTATTTGATATCAATACCAGTAAATCAAAATTTGACTTACATCCATTCATTTTTCTTTCAGTCTATGGTTTCGCTTTAACTGGAAACAACTATTTCTTTTTAGTCTTTCGTGCCAAAGTCCTAAGAGTCTGAGCTCCAGGACCATGGATTAGTTTTAAAGCTTTCATTACACCCGAGCAACGCCGGGCTATACTGCTAGTATATATATATATTAGGTGCGATTGGTAAATTGTTGCAATTATTTTATTATTTCAAATATTCTTTAGTCTGATCTCTAGGACCTTGGATTAGTTTTAAAACTTTCATTACACCCGAGCAACGCCGGGCTATACTGCTAGTTGAACAAAAGTAAAACCATGAATGAATTGTTTTTACTATTTTATCTTCCGCTGATTGTAATTAGATTCATTATAATTGGTTGTTGAATGTGGATCTAACACAAAAATCAAGATAATCTTAATTAAATTAAGTTGTTATTTTAGGTTTTCCATGGCCACCAAAGTTTTCAGCACCGTACCCGTGTTTCTTCTTTTACGCGCTGTGTCCCTTAAAAACGTGGGTGACCAGAGCCATCCACATTTTCCTGTCACTTGCGTCTTTGGCTATTCCAATGCGTCTTCAGATTTCTGTGTCACACTTTTTCGTCCTCAATAAGAACACTTATCAACCTATTTAAATTTCTGTAACTGCTTGATTTTAGTATCATCCGACCTGTAATTGACATTTTAGGCTTCTCGTTTTGCTGATGACCATTCATTATACCTTCTTGTAGTTTGTGACTAGTCAATTTTTAGTCCTTTCTTTCTGAAACTTCGCCGCAAAGTTGTATTAACCGGTTTGTGCCGGAAGTAAGACACGGAACAAGAAGGTGGGTTCAAAACAGAGTATTAGTATAACAAGAAACAAAATCTTCAAAGAAAGTGTTAATAATAAGTAATATAGAAATAAGTAAGGTCGAAGGTATTATTACGCTGCCTGACTAGTAGCTGTCGTTAAATGCTGTACTTAACTGCTGTACTTGACTGTTAATTGCTCGTTAAATTGCCCTCTAAAAGTCACGCAAGTAATTTATATATATATATATATCAAGAGGAAGAGTTCATTCCTCGTAGGAGGGTACCATAAATATTTCTTTACATTCTGTAAGAGTTTTAGTTGTTGCCTTTCCGTGTCTGCCTATCAGCACCGTGACTTCAGCATATCTTATATTGTTAAAATTGTGGCTGCCATTGATGAAAAACTTCTAGATTCCCTCAGAATTGCCTTGTTGGTTGAATAGATCCGGTGAGAAGACCCATCCTTGTCTTAGACCCCTGTCAATTTTAGTATATTTGCTGAATTCATTTGCTGTTCGTATGCAGGCGGTTTGCTGCCAGTATAGGTTCTTGATTATCTTACTCTCTTTCCCGAATATGGCAAGGTTCCCGAGAATCTCTAACAAGTCTTTATGCAACAGACTTCGCAGAAATACGACATCTTCTCGACGATCCCACTCTCCACTCAAATTAGTGGGGGATCGGTTTTCTATTGTTATGAAGTAATAAAATGATCCCCCACTTATTACTACTTAATAATATAATACATATCTTCTCCCTCTATATAAGAGTCAAATAACAGGACAGATTGGGTTCTATAGCCTTGGCTGGAAACCAGTCTACCGCAGAAAGCAATGGCAACCTACTGCGGGATAATCTTCTGCCCAGTCAGTCATGCTTCTTTCGAGACATGATCGCTCAAGCGTGTATCACGTATGGCACTTAGCTGAATAAATGAATATAATAGTTAGAAACATGATTAAGGCTTCTACTGGGCATAAAATGGGGGATCGATTTTTTATTGTTATGAAGTAATAAACTGATCCCGCTTAACTACTACTTAATAATATAATACATATCTTCTCCCTCTATATAAGAGTCAAATAACAGGACTGATTGGGTTCTATAGCCTTGGCTGGCAACCAGTCTACCGCAGAAAGTAATGACAACCTATTGCAGTCAGTCATGTCTCTTTCGAGACATGATCGCCCAAGCGTGTATCTCGTATGGCATTAAAACTAACTAAATATAATAGTTAAAATTATGATTAATGGGGGGTCGGTTTTTTATTATTATGAAGTAATAAACTGATCCCCCTAACTACTACTTAATAATATAGTACATATCTTCTCCCTCTAGCTATGAGTCAAATAATAGGACAGATTGGGTTCTATAGCCTTGGCTGGCAGCCAGTCTACCGGCGAAAGAAATGGCAACCTATTGCAGTCAGTCATGTCTCTTTCGAGACATGATCGCCCAAGTGTGTATCACGTATGGCACTTAACGGACGTTTTTTGCTGATGTTTATGCATTCAATATTCGTGTTGTTTATATTTAGCCATTTCGTCTCACTTTCCTTCACTTCTGTGGGTTTCCTTTCCGTGTCTGCTATCAGTACCGTGGCATCTGCATATCTTATATTGTTTAAATTGTGGCCGCTGATAACGAATCTATTTTTCTATTATATATACTAGCAGTATAGCCCGGCGTTGCTCGGGTGTAATGAAAGCTTTAAAACTAATCCATGGTCCTGGAGCTCAGATTCAGCCGAAAGAAAATTTGAAATAATAAAATAACTGCGATAATCAAATTTTCTGCACTATTGTAAGAACTGCAACTTTGCAATTTCTGAATATCGTTTCTTATGTCTTTGTTTATGAATGTATCCAATTTGATTAAAATCGGACCACTCCTTCTATAACCCTATTTTTTTTATTATCGATTTTCGATATTTATCGGGGATACCTCGGCACAAAACCTAGCTAAGAACACTCGCAGACGCTTATAGTACAACTGTGCAAATTTTCAAGAAAATCGGTTCAGTCGTTTCGGAGTCTATAGGTAACGGACACACACATACACACACACACACACACAGACAAAGTTCCATTTATAAATAAGTTTAAGTTTTGAACTAATTTCCTGTCCATATGCAGGCGGTTTGCTGCCAGTATAGGTTCTTGATTATTCTCATCTCTCCCGAATATGTCAAGGTTAACGATTATCTCTAACAAGTCTTTGTAGCACGGGCACCCGACAAGATATGGCAGCAGTGTTCAATGCACGGGTGGATTGTAGATTTATGTATGTGCAGGATTGTTTCAGACGAGGGAAACTTCCTAGCTCTTCACAGAGAACCGATTTTCTTTGCAGCGAGGATTTAGCTATTATTTTACTGCCACTGTTTTGACGGAGGTTACATAGGAGGAAAGTTATGAGAAAGAGACACATGTTATAGGGGTTGTCAGGAAGTGGGTAAAGGAAAGATAACTGAGGCCATAAAGTGAGGGATCAGTTTATTTATTGATTGTAATGTAAAAATGATCCCCCACTTTATACCCACACCATAATAGTATAGAATTATTTTTTTTATAATCATATCGCCCCAAGCAAGGAATTTCATTGCCACTGTTTTGCAGGGGTTTACCTAGGAGGAAAAAAAGTATTGTTTCAGACGGGAAAAACTTTCTGGCCCTACACAGAGAACCGACTTTCTTAGCAGCGGATTTAGCTATTATTTATATTATTATTACTGCCAGTTAAGGTTCTTGATTATTCTAATCTCTTTCCCGAATATGTCAAAGTCACCGAGAATCTCTAACAAGTCTTTGTAGCATACTTTTAAGTCATCTATAAAGCACAGGTACGAAAAATGGGACAAGAATTGTATTAAGCGTTTTTTTCTGCTGAAAAGTCGTATATGGACCATTGTAAGCAATAAAAAGATGAAAGATGTTGGCTAGGGTATGTGTCTTGATAAACACTTTTACTTCAATGTGCCATATCCTCTTACGATTGTCCTCTCCTTTGAAGTTCTTAATGGGTCTTGTTATTTTACCATATCCCCCCCTCTTAAGCTTGTTAAATACAATAAGAGTTCTTTACCCCTGTTACGGTTGTCTTCGTTATACCCAGTGATTGTCAAATTGTTTAAGCAACGTTGAGCCTGATCAGTACTTAGATGGGTGACCGCTTGGGAATACCAGGTGCTGTAAGCGTTTAGTGACGGATGTGCGTGCTTACGGCCATATCACGTTGAATACATCGGTTCTCGCTCGATCACCTAAGTTAAGCAATGTTGTGCCTGGTCAGTATTAGATGGGTGATCGCTTGGGAATACCAGGTGCTGTAAACGTTTAGTGACGGATGTGCGTTGTGGTGCAGTGGATATCGGCTCGGAAAGAGAAATTGGTGAGCCAAGTTCGAATTCCAGTTGAATACCCTGCATTCACTTAAGCACTGGTACCCTTGGGAAAGGTATTACTCCGTTCCTTCCCTCCAGTTATGGGTTAAATAACAAGGGTAGGACTTGGGGACCCTGCTCTAAAAAAAAATGGATCTTGATACTCGAAAAGAAAAAAAAGTATTACTAGACACAAACCTTTAAAAAAAACAATAAATTGTTGAAAGGAAAAGATATTACCAGCAATAAATAAATAAAAAAATTAGTTGGCAATAAATGACCCGCCGAGGTGTTGATATGCCATAAAAACAAAAAATAATACAACAACCAATCATGCCGATAATCGTCTTAGATCTTCTTGGAACCAGGTGTTTTCTACTATCTGGTCATTCACAGTGCACCATTTTTCTCTGCGATAGTTGCGATTTCCATGTGCGAATTCCCTCCAGTTATGGGTTAAATAACAAGGGTAGGACTTGGCGATTTCCATGTGCGAATTCCGACGAAAATCATGAAAACAATCCGGTCAGCGATACAGCAGCGAAAATGCTGTTACAAGGTGAGATGCTTAATCAATTCGGAATTGATTGCATCATCTCTCTGTCTCTCTGTCTCTCTCTCTCTCTGTCTCTGTCTCTTTCTCTCTGTCTCTCTCTGTCTCTCTCTTTGTCTCTCTCTCTGTCTCTGTCTCTTTCTCTCTGTCTCTCTCTCTGTCTCTCTCTCTGTCTCTCTCTTTGTCTCTCTCTCTGTCTCTCTCTCTGTCTCTCTCTGTCTCTCTCTCTCAGTCTCTCTCTCAGTCTCTGTCTCTCTCTCTCTCAGTCTGTAGTATTGCAATTTGAGTGCGTTAAGCTTCTTCAATTCCCGAAGTCTCTGTCTTATTAGTCCATTGCTCCAAAGAAAACACAGACAAGCAACGACCCCCCACCCCAACCGCCGTCGCATATCGTTATGGGCTGGTACGTTGTCGCCAATGCTTTTGTAACTTTTTTTTAAAGCTAGTGGTGTTAACCCTACGCAAACACCTTTATTCTCTGGACGAGGTGCCACATTCAGGCTGGTTTTGAATTCAAGATTTTTGCTTCTACTTGACCGGTCGCCACCCAAGGCTATCGAACCCAGACTCTCCTACAATTTTAACCATAGCTGAGAAAGAAGAGAAAGATTCATAACTTTCTCATGGGAATTAGCACGTAAGGGAATGTAATATACTCGACTAGAATTCGAACTCGGCTCTCCGATTCCTCAATCCATTACTCTACCTTGCCTTCTACTAATCACATAATAATAAGAAAGAAAGAAGAGATGGATTCATACCTTTTCCAATGATATTAGCATGTAAGTGAATGTAATCGTCTGGAATTCGAACTCGGCTCTCCGATTCAACAATCCAATACTCTACCGTATCTCCTAATTATCACATAATAATAATAAGAAAAGAAGATATGGATTCATAACTTTTCCAATGATATTAGCATGTAAGTGAATGTAATGAACTCGACTGGAATTCGAACTTGGTTCTCCGATTCCTCGGCTCGTATCTATTACTCCTCCAAGCCTCCTCAAGCATTTAGTACTTTGCCAAAAATAGGTAAAAGGGTCAGAGGGTTAACCTGCCTGTTCAAAGATTGGAACTAGAGAAGACAACACCCAACAAGCAAAAAAGCAAGAAGTAAGGCAATTATTGTAGAGATTAGAGAGAACGTTTAATTTAGATAATTCTGGGATGAAAGTTTAAACAAATTTCAACGAACTGGTCAGTATCATTACAAAAATGTTGTTACGAGGTTTCATAAAATCCCCGATACCCATTGGGTAATCTAATCACGTTTTTTTTTTGTGTGTGTGTGTGTGTGTGTGTCAGTTTAACAATATTCTTCAAGTAAGAGAAAATGAAAAACAACGTGAAAAAAAAAAACAGAGAAAAAGCGAAAAGGCGTTCACATTGAGGAGAGTTGTCTCCACTTGAAACAGTTTATTTGGAAGCCTCAAGGCGATTGCACCTTTTCGCCATTTTTAATTTCTTTTTATTTTTTGATCGGCTCTCAGTTCTATTTCTAAAAGACCCTCTGTTGGTGCTGCTAATCACACACAAAAATACCCTACAGCTTGCTCTGTTGAAAGACATTTCCAACTCCCCCAGTTCCCTGAGCATCTGTAAGCCGCTATTCGCTGTAAAGACGAGAAAATCTTTCAGGTGTTGTGAGCAACAGACGAACACAGTCACCTGAATGAAATCTGCGGGCATCTAACAGATAACACTTTCACTTCCATTTTTTTTTTTTTTTGTTATTTATTCGATCATTTTCATTTTAAATCCAACCGGCTTCTTTCATTGTTTTTTTCCATTTAAATCTTTTACTTTTTGTTACTTTCCCTCCATTTTTCTTACGCTCTCAATTATTCAACAAAAACCTTGTCTCATAACTTAATACAGAGAGTAGTAGCGAGATTCAAATGTATTTATCTCATACAAGCATCATAGCCCGGCGTTGCTTGGGTGTAATGAAAGCTTTAAAACTAATCCACGGTCCTGGAGCTCAGACTCTTTGGACGTTGGCACGAAAGACTAAAAAGCAATAGTTGTTTCCAGTTAAAGCGAAACCGTAGACTGAAAGAAAAATGAATGGATGTAAGTCAAATTTTGATTTCCTGGCTTCGATATCAAATAAGCTTTTTTCGTCGTAAACTGAATTTTGAAGGCTAAATAAGTCCTCTGAGTAAATGGTATCATGGCTAAGACTAAGAACTACAATTAAACCTACTTAGAGCCAAACCCGAAGGAAAAACTAAAATAAAAGAGCATACAGACAGACAAACAGACATACACACAAACATTTTGCCTTATATATATATATATATATATATATATATTATCGATTTTCTGCACTATTGTAAGAACTGCAACCTTGAAACTTCTGAATATCGTTTTTATGTCTTTGTCTATGAGTGTATCAAATTTGATTAAAATCGGACCACTCCTTCTATCACCCGATTTTTTCGATTATCGATTTTCCAGATTTATTGGGGTGTACCTCGACACAAAATCTAGCTAAGAACACTCGCAGACGCTTATAGTACAACTGTGTAAATTTTCAAGAAAATCAGTTAGTCCGTTTCGGAGATTATAGGCCGTTTTGGAGACTATAAAATTAAAGATAAATCTAAACTTATTTATAAATGGAACTTTGTGTGTGTGTGTCTCTGTGTGTGTCCGTTACACACACACACACACACACACACACACACAGAGACACACACACAAAGTTCTATTTATAAATAAGTTTAGATTTATCTTTAATTTTACTATGTGATGCTGCGGTGAGCCTGAAGTGTAGGGAGCTGGTTAATGTTTCTTTTGCTTGGCCTTGTGTCAGACATAACCGAACTCCCTACAGCTTACAGGATTTATGTTGAATTATATTTATCAGAATTATTATCAGAAGGTTTTCATCAGAAGGGTTTTCATCGGAAGGTTGGTTGTCGGTAAGTTTTTTTTTTTTTAATCATATCATCCCGGGCAAGGCGGTAAGGCCACTGGTGTGCAGGGGGCTACGTAAGAGTGAAAAGCTTGGAAAAGAGAAAGTCGGAAACCACATCCTAAACAGGGAACAAGGGATGAGCCTCTACACCTGTTCAATAGACGTGGGTGGAGTGTGAACTGGGCGATAGTTTAGTCTCTGTACTCCAATTAGTTCAGTCTATCTACTCCAATTAAAGTTGGAATGTGTGTATTAGTATAGATAGAGTGGAATAATAAAATATACATTTTGAATGTTAAAATAGAAATCTATTAAAAGAAGGAATAACAAGAGTTGTAGAAATTAATGTTCAATTATAAACCTTAGTAAGAAGTTATTAGTAGAGTTCGTTATCAATGATGAGGTTGAAGAATTAAGAGTTCGTACAAAATGTTTGTAGCAGTAATTGTTGAGATAGAGAAGGAGAAAAAGAGAGAGAGAGAGAGAGTGGACAATGTCCAGGTCACTTGAAGTAGAGAGTTACATCTTAGATGTGTGTCAGCATACCGCCTTCTCTGAACTGGCCGTGACCATCTAAAGACCATCCTTAAATGTTGAATAGTGACGTGGGGTGGCTCAAAAACAATTTTTTTTCTATAGCCGTTGAAAATTCGTTTCTCTGGCCTATTTTGAATTTTGCAATTTGATGACCAATCAGAATCCAGAGTTCCGCTACAAGCCCGAACGAAAAACAATGAAATATAAAAGTATGATTTTAAAAAAAGTGAATTAAAATCAAACTTAGATATTTGATTTCATTTAAAATCCATAGTTCTTTGTCTGTCTGTCGCTTTCTCTCTCTCTCTCTCTCTCTCTCTCTCTCTCTCTCTCTCTCTTGTTCTACCATTCTCTCTCATGAGAGATAGTAGGTAAGTTAGTGAGACAAGAGGTGACTATTGACTTTACATTTGAATTCTTGAAGATTTTAGCTGTCGGGAAAACAAGTAAATGGAAGGGAATTCCACGGGCGGAAAGTGCGAGAAAAGAAGCTGTTGGAGTAGAATTTGCGTTTACAATTTATCGATTTCACAGTAAAATGGTGGGACCTAGTTTCTACTCTTGTGGCTCAAGGAAATTCATATATAGGGGGTACCAGTGAGCTAAGTTCATCGGAGCAGAAGGCGTGAAAGTATTTGTAGAAGAGACACAGGGAAGCCACATTGCGTCGGGGAGAAAGCGACTGTATCCTAGTTGCCAAGTTGGGATCGATCACATTACAGATTCTCCGTTGTCAAGGACACCTAGGTGGATAGCGGAAATAATGGGTAATCCTAGATTTGGACAGATTAAGATTTTAGTTACCATGGAGAATACGAAGAAAATGAAGGTGTTTCACTAAAATGTGCCCAGCGTAGCGGGTTTTAGACCTGATTGTTAGAACTAAGAAATGTAGTTCGTCTAAGCACTTTCCAGAGAAAGAGCAACTGAGCAGTGAGGAGTCTTGCCACTTTTCGTATGTGGGAAAGGGGTTCCGGGGTGGAAAATAGATTGTCACCCAGTTAGAATTACTATTAAAACAAGAGTGAATAATTGTCATCGAGAACTGATGATATCAGAAATATTGTTGATGAAAATGATGAACAGCGTAGATCCAAGGATAGAGCCTTAGAGGTCACCTTCATTAATGTAAAAATAGCTAGAAGATTGGCCGTTCAAGGTAACTTTTATTTCGCGATAAGAACGATTGTATTAGTTCAAAATCTCTCCTGAAAAACCACAACCTTTCAAATTGCAAAGAAAACCTGCCTGCCAGACCCTATCAAATGCCTCCGAGATATCCAAATCAGACCGTGCTTCACTAGTCTTATCTAAATCTTGATATATACGAGGGTCATTCAATAAATGAGGTGAATTTTTCGGTATAATGATTTCTAATACAGATAGAAGCTTATTTTTTTTAATTTTTTTCCTTTACTTCTTTTCAAAGGCATTTAATATTTTTGCAAATTGGAAAAAAAATCAACTTTGATTTTGGAGATAACAAAGATAGCCGACCAAGAAGCATGCTTCAGGATTGAAAAGAGGTCAGTTATCAAGTTTTGGTTGCTGAAGGGTGCAAACCAATTGAAATGCATAGAAAAATGTTAACTGTGTATGGTGCCATATGTTTCAGCCAAAAAATGTCTACAAGTGGGCTAAATTGTTTAAAGAGGGACGGAGCAGTGTTGAGGATGACGACAGGCTTGGAAAGCCTACAAAAGTGAGATCCCCTGAGGCAATCGAATCAGTCAATGACCACATTCAGTCTGACAGAAGGGTGACAGTGGATGACATTGCAAGGACTTTAAGCCTATCTGTTGAACAAACGCAGGGGTTATCAGTCACTTGGAGTCGTCTTGCATCAAGACAACGCAAGGCCTCACACAGCAGCCCAAACGGTGCAGACCATCAACGAGCTGGGCTGGGAACTGCTCGCTCATACCCCTTACTACCCAGACTTTGCCTCTTTCACCTGTTTCACCTGAAGAGGCCAGTCTAAGGGGCATTACAATAAAAATCACGGATTGGGTCTCAATCAGTATGTTTGTAACCGAGAGAGGTCAAGGTGGATAGTGGGTACTTGTTTAATAGATGATTGGAGCAGAAGAACAATATCTACCACAGAGTGCCCCAGATTTACTAAGATGGCGGTGCTGCGAATCTCGGCAAGAGCAAGGAGAGGAGATGAGAAATAACTCATGTAGAGAAGAGTGTTGATCAGTGTTGCCAGGGAAACGAGTAGAAAAAATCCCCGATTTGAGGAAAGCACTAAGATACGAAGATAAAATTCGCAGATGATACAATGCTAATAGCCGACACGGAAAAAAAACAAAAAAAACTACAAGACCTTCTAAAAATGGTCGATGAAGAAAGTCGAAATAAAGGACAAATAAACTACAAGAAAACCGAATGTGTGGCCATCAGCAAACAGAGGAGTCCAAAATGCTAATTGAAGGTTGGGGATACTAAAGTCAAGCAGGTACAAAAATTTTGACAACAATAAAGTATTTATCAAAACAATGTATATATATATATATATATATATATATATATATTATTTTTGCTAGCATTTTGCATAGTATTGTTGTTTCATAAAAATTCACTTCTTCATGAAATTATTCACAAGCTCGTATAATCTAAAACATGAGGAGCTTGAAGATGTCAGTCCAACGGGTATCACGATGAAAATCACGGATTGAGTCCCAATCAGTTAGCTGGTAACCGAAAGAGGTCAGGGTGGATAGTGGGTACTTGTTTAATAGATGATTGGAGCGGAATGGTGAGAATTACCAAGAGGGCGGTGCTGCGAATCTCAGCAAGAGCAAGGAGAGAAGATAAGAAATATATCAAGAAAAGAAGATTATATATATAGATATATAGATATATATATACACACACACACTTCCGTTTCCATTATATATATATATATATATATATATATATATATATACTTGCCTTTCTCTCTCTCTATATATATGTATATATATACTTCCCTTTCCATTTTGTTTAACCCTATTCTCAATTTAACACCGCCCCTAACCCCTTTCCTTTGTAAGCCAGACAAATCCATGTTTTCCATTTCTTCACTTACAACTCTATCTAAAAGTTAAAATCTAAAATTAGACGTGAATTAATTCCGGGATTTTTTTGTAACGTAAATTTTCTCAAATCTTAACCGTCTTAACCGTGTATATATATATATATATATATATATATATATATATATATATATATATGGCTTCTTGACAAAATACAAAGGAGGATCTGTAACGTGGTTGATACTGACTTGGCAGACCGGCTGCAGCCGCTTCCCTGTGCCTCTTCTACAAGTACTTTCATGGCTTCTGCTCCGATGAGCTTAGATCACTGGTGCCGCCTAAGCACGAATTTACACGAGATACTAGATTAGCAACTAGGTCCCTCCCTTTTACAGTTAAACAAATAAGATGTAACCGTAAATTCTACTCCAACAGCTTCTTTTCTCGCGCTTCCCGCCTGTGGAACTCCCTTCCACAAGTCTGCTTTACCGACAGTTACAATCTCCAGGTGTTTAAATGTAGGGTCAATAGACACCTCCTATCACACTAACTCCCAACTATTCTCAGAACACTCTCATCTACCCAACCCTCATTCTCGGTATCCTTACCCGCCTATCACCCACCCTCTGGCATTTCCTATATTTAATCAGCCTTTCTCCACTCTACGTAGCCCCCTGCGCAGTAGTGGCAGTGACATGCCTTGCTCGGGGTGAAACGCTTATAAAAAAAATATATATATATAAACTTATTTATAAATGGAACTTTGTCTGTGTGTGTATCTCTGTGTGTGTGTCTCTGTGTGTGTGTCCTTTACTTATATACTCCGAAACGGCTGAACTGATTTCCTTGAAAATTTGCACAGTTGTACTATACGCGTCTGCGAGTGTTCTTAGCTAGGTTTTGTGTCGAGGTATCCCTGATAAATATCGAAAATCGATAATATAAAAAAATCGGGTTATAGAAGGAGTGGTCCGATTTTAATCAAATTTGATACACTCATAGACAAAGACATAAGAAACGATATCCAGAAGTTTCAAGGTTGCAGTTCTTACAATAGAGCAGAAAATCGATAATATATATATATATATATATATATATATATATATAAAAGACAAGATGTTTGTGTGTGTGTCCGTTTATCTGTCTGTATGTCATTAATACAAATCCACAATTTTTATCCGATTCTCACCAAACTTCACACAAATATTCTTTAGGCTGAGTCTGAGCTCCAGAACCATGGATTAGTTTTAAAGCTTTCATTACACCCGAGCAACGCCGGGCTATACTGCAAGTTTTGTATAAGACCAAAAAGAGGAGATATGAAATACCTCATGTAGAGAAGCCTGTTGATCGGTGTTGCCAGTGAAACGAGTCGGGAAGTTCCTGATTTGAAGAAAGCACTAAGATACGTAGATAAAATATGAAGATGATACAATGCTGATAGCTGACACGGAAAGAAAACTACAATTCACCTTATTTATTGAATGACCCTCGTATTTTCATCAGTAAACGTTAATACATCAGCAGTTGACATCGAGAAGCGAATGCCATATTGCTTATCTGGAACAATCAAGATTTGATTAGAGCATCTCGTACTTTGTAAAAATAAATGGTAAAAGGCGAATAGGCTGACAGAAGAATCAGACAATTCGTTTGAGTTCTTGAAGACTGAAACTACAGAAGCTGATATCCAACAAGCAGGGAGCCAGGAATAACCAAAAGCATTTACCTTAGTGATTAAAGAGAACGTTTAATTTTAGAGAAGACTGTGGCGAAAGTTTAAACAATCTTTCTTTTCTAATGCTCTCAAATTTCTTTTTGTTCCGTTAGAATATGGAACGGAAAGCGCTTTTTTATCGAGGATAAATTTAAATCGTTTTTTTTTCGAGAAGCGTTTATTTTTTTTATTTTTATTTTTTTGCTTTTAGTATTCTACTAAATTTAAATTTAAATTTATCAATGTTTTTTTCAAGATGTTCTTAATTCTATTGTTAAAGAAAACGTAATATTTTTATTTTCTGATCTGGTAAATTTAAATTTAACTATCTTTGTCTTTGATCCATTATTAACGATAGCCTTTTGATTTTTTTTGTTTTTTGTTTGTAATAAATTTAAATGCAACTTATTTGTTTCGATTCGTCTCATATCTATTGTTAAGGATATACAGGATAAAATCGTGGCGACCAACGCAGGGTTAACTATACTTTATCTAAATCTAATCTAAACTTATTTATAAATGAAACTTTGTCTCTCTCTGTGTGTATATGTGTGTGTGTGTGTGTGTGTGTGTGTGTATCCGTTAGCTATAGAGTCCGAAACGGCTGAACCAATTTTCTTGAAAATTTACACAGTTGAACTATAAGCGTCTGCGAGTGTTCTTAGCTAGGTTTTGTGTCGAGATACCCCCGATAAATATCGAAAATCGATAATCGAAAAAAAATCGGGTTATAGAAGGAGTGGTTCGATTTTAATCAAATTTGATACACTCATAGAAAAAGACATAAGAAACGACAGAAGTTTCAAGGTTGTAGTTCTTATAATAGTGCAGAAAATCAATAATATATATATATATATATATATATATATATATATATATATATATTAAAAAAGGATTAATTCAAAGATGTTGAATGGCCATTTCGATATGAAGATCCCCACGGGGGACGACACATCACCTCAGCAACAGAAAAAACCTTTCAGAAACCTATTTTTTCTGTTGCTGAGGTGATGTGTCGTCCCCCGTGGGGATCTTCATATCGAAATGGCCATTCAACATCTTTGAATTAATCCTTTTTTAATATATATTTGCTCTGTAATATTTTATTACATGGAGCTCTCTTCCTGTATCATTTTTTAATATTAAAATAAATTTTTAATATTAATTAGGATCGGTTTTTTGGAATTTACCTTCCTGCTTTTTTCCCTTGGATTGAAGTATCTGAATTAAAATATATATATATATATATATATATATATATATATATATATATATAAAGCAAGATGGTTGTGTGTGTGTCTGTTTATCTGTTTGCATGTTCTTTATATAAATCCACAAATTTTATCCGAATCTCACCAAACTTTATACAAATCCACAATTTTTATCCGATTCTCACACAAATATTCTTTAGGCAGAGTCTGAGCTCCAAGACCATGGATTAGTTTTAAAGCTTTCATTACACCCGAGCAACGCCGGGCTATACTGCTAGTTTTGAATATTCTCAGATCCTATGTGAAGGAAAGCATTTATTTTCGTTACTGTTAGTGCTGTTAGTGCGGGTTATCCATTCTTTTCCAGTTTATAGTGGGGAATCCGTTCTAGTGAAGGGTAGTAGTATGTTGTTGCAGATTAACAGAATTTATCCTTGTTGTAGATAGCCCACTATAAGTCATAAAATTATTATATATCAAGAAAAGCAAGTTGAGTTGAAAAATAACATTTTACATATACACATATCAATTAAGGTTTTTTACAATTAAAGTAATCCTTTACATATGGGTCCAACGGACGTTAAATGTTCATGGCAATAAAATGCTGAAAAGATAATTAATGCTTAGGAATGTGGAAGCGTTGTAAGTAAAGAATGCCTTTGATGTAGCCGCTCCTTAGGACAGTAAGTAGTTTTGAGACAGCGAAAGATAAGATGAGAGGGGTAAGGAAGGCGAACATAGTAAGCCGCTTGGATTGGGTCAAAGGAACTACTAATTACATTCGTCTCTCTCGAGTCTGGGTCTGTCTGTCTGCGTCTGTCTGTCTCAGCTTTTTATATCTTCTTTTTGGATCGCAACAGATCATTTGGGATTCACACTTGTATTTGATTCTGGGCTTCCCATTGGCCGATAAATAAAATTCGCGTAGGCTCGCGAACTGGAAATTTGATATTTAATTAATTTTTATTTTTCAACCGGAACATCTGCGCGAATACGGCTTTGCACCGACGACTATTGGTCATTTGCTTTTTGGTAGTGAGAGTGCGAACATCCGGTCCCTCGCTTTTGCTCGGTCGGTATTACCACACTGTTAGTGCAACGTCTTGTGATAAATTGACCATCAAGAAAAGAGATCTGTCGAAAGATCTTAAAGCTCGAGTTATTTCTGCACATAAAGAAAAAAAAGCTATCGTAGGAATTTCTAAAGATTTATGTATACCTGCGAGCACTGTTCGGTACATAATTAAAAAATGGAAAGCCTTCGGCACTTGAAAATTTATATTCTGTCCAATTACTTTTTTCACTAACTGTTTTAATAAGTTGTATATAAAATATATACACGTGTCAAATAATTTATTTTTGCTGTTTATTTGAATTTATTATTGTTAGCATTACACAATGCTTTTCTTTCAATATATGATTCTAAATGCATTTTCTCCTGTTCAAATACTTGTTTCACCTCATTGTAGTTCTATTTTTTGTTTCAATATATGATTCTAAATCCATTTTCTACTGTCCAAATACTTGTTTCACTTCAATGTAGTTCTATTTTTTGTTTCAATATATGATTCTAAATCCATTGTTTACTATCCAAATACTTGTTTCACGTAACTGTAGTTCTGTTTTTTGTTTCAAATATATGATTCTAAATGCATTTTTACTGTCCAAATACTTGTTTCACTTCACTGTAGTTTTATTTTTTGTTTCAAATATATGATTCTAAATGCATTTTCTACTGTCCAAATACTTGTTTCACTTCAATGTAGTTCTATTTTTTGTTTCAAATATATGATTCTAAATGCATTTTCTACTGTCCAAATACTTGTTTCACTTCACTGTAGTTCAATTTTTTGTTTCAAATATATGATTCTAAAGGCATTCTTACTGTCCAAATACTTGTTTCACTTCATTGTAGTTCTATATTTTGTTTCAATATATGATACTAAAGGCATTTTTTACTGTCCAAATACTTGTTTCACTTCACTGTAGTTCTATTTTTTGTTTCAATATATGATTCTAAAGGCATTTTTTACTGTCCAAATACTTGTTTCACGTAACTGT
Organism: Ascarosepion bandense; assembly: GCA_037127315.1. Taxonomy (NCBI): domain Eukaryota; kingdom Metazoa; phylum Mollusca; class Cephalopoda; order Sepiida; family Sepiidae; genus Ascarosepion; species Ascarosepion bandense. The sequence continues at coordinate 1,708,238 of JBBBDQ010001892.1, read as the reverse complement.
ACTTCTGTTTTTTGTTTCAAATATATGATTCTAAATGCATTTTTTACTGTCCAAATACTTCATTCACTTCACTGTAGTTCTATTTTTTGTTTCAATATATGATTCTAAATGCATTTTCTACTGTCCAAATACTTGTTTCACCTCATTGTAGTTCTATGTTTTGTTTCAATATATGATTCTAAATGCATTTTCTACTGTCCAAATACATGTTTTAACTCACTGTAGTTTTATTTTTTGTTTCAAATGTATGATTCTAAATGCATTTTTTACTGTCCAAATACTTGTTTCACTTCACTGTAGTTCAATTTTTTGTTTCAAATATATGATTCTAAATGCATTTTCTACTGTCCAAATACTTGTTTCACCTCATTGTAGTTCTTTCTTTTGTTTCAATATATGATTCTAAATGCATGTTTTACTGTCCAAATACTTGTTTCATTTCACTGTGGTTCTATGTTTTGCTTCAATATATGATTCTAAATGCATTTTCTACTGTCCAAATACTTGTTTCACTTCAATGTAGTTCTATTTTTTGTTTCAAATATATGATTCTAAATGCGTTTTTTACTGTCCAAGTACTTGTTTCACTTCACTGTAGTTCAATTTTTTGTTTCAAATATATGATTCTCAAGGCATTTTTACTGTCCAAATACTTGTTTCACTTCATTGTAGTTCTATTTTTTGTTTCAATATATGATTCTAAAGGCATTTAGTCCAAATACTTGTTTCACTTCACTGTAGTTCTATTTGTTGTTTCAATATATGATTCTAAATGCATTTTCTACTGTCCAAATACTTGTTTCACCTCATTGTAGTTCTATTTTTTGTTTCAATTTATGATTCTAAATGCATTTTTTACTGTGCAAATACTTCATTCACTTCACTGTAGTTCTATTTTTTGTTTCAATATATGATTCTAAATGCATTTTCTACTGTCCAAATACTTGTTTCACCTCATTGTAGTTCTATGTTTTGTTTCAATATATGATTCTAAATGCATTTTCTACTGTCCAAATACATGTTTTAACTCACTGTAGTTTTATTTTTTGTTTCAAATATATGATTCTAAATGCATTTTTTACTGTCCAAATACTTGTTTCACCTCAATGTAGTTCAATTTTTTGTTTCAAATATATGATTCTAAATGCATTTTCTACTGTCCAAATACTTGTTTCACCTCATTGTAGTTCTATTTTTTGTTTCAATATATGATTCTAAATGCATTTTTTACTGTCCAAATACTTGTTTCACTTCACTGTAGTTCAATTTTTTGTTTCAAATATATGATTCTAAATGCATTTTCTACTGTCCAAATACTTGTTTCACCTCATTGTAGTTCTTTCTTTTGTTTCAATATATGATTCTAAATGCATGTTTTACTGTCCAAATACTTGTTTCATTTCACTGTGGTTCTATGTTTTGCTTCAATATATGATTCTAAATGCATTTTCTACTGTCCAAATACTTGTTTCACTTCAATGTAGTTCTATTTTTTGTTTCAAATATATGATTCTAAATGCGTTTTTTACTGTCCAAGTACTTGTTTCACTTCACTGTAGTTCAATTTTTTGTTTCAAATATATGATTCTCAAGGCATTTTTACTGTCCAAATACTTGTTTCACTTCATTGTAGTTCTATTTTTTGTTTCAATATATGATTCTAAAGGCATTTAGTCCAAATACTTGTTTCACTTCACTGTAGTTCTATTTGTTGTTTCAATATATGATTCTAAATCCATTTTCTACTGTCCAAATACTTGTTTCACCTCATTGTAGTTCTATTTTTTGTTTCAATTTATGATTCTAAATGCATTTTTTACTGTGCAAATACTTGTTTCACTTTACTGTAGTTCTATTTTTTGTTTCAATATATGATTCTAAATACATTTTCTACTGTCCAAATACTTGTTTCACATCACTGTAGTTCTATTTTTTGTTTCAATATATGATTCTAAAGGCATTTTTACAGTCCAAATACTTGTTTCACGTAACTGTAGTTCTGTTTTTTGTTTCAAATATATGATTCTAATTGCATTTTTTACTGTCCAAATACTTCATTCACTTCACTGTAGTTCTATTTGTTGTTTCAATATATGATTCTAAATCCATTTTTTACTGTCCAAATACTTGTTTCACTTCACTGTAGTTCAATTTTTTGTTTCAAATATATGATTCTAAATGCATTTTCTACTGTCCAAATACTTGTTTCACCTCATTGTAGTTCTATTTTTTGTTTCAATATATGATTCTAAATGCATTTTTTACTGTCCAAATACTTGTTTCACTTCACTGTAGTTCTATGTTTTGTTTCAATATATGATTCTAAATGCATTTTCTACTGTCCAAATACTTGTTTCACTTCACTGTAGTTCTATTTTTTGTTTCAATATATGATTCTAAATCCATTTTCTACTGTCCAAATACTTGTTTCACCTCATTGTAGTTCTATTTTTTGTTTCAATATATAATTCTAAATGCATTTTTTACTGTCCAAATACATGTTTCACTTCACTGTAGTTCGATTTTTTGTTTCAAATATATGATTCTAAATGCATTTTCTACTGTCCAAATACTTGTTTCACCTCATTGTAGTTCTATGTTTTGTTTCAATATATGATTCTAAATGCATTTTCTACTGTCCAAATACTTGTTTCACTTCACTGTAGTTCTATTTTTTGTTTCAATATATGATTCTAAATCCATTTTCTACTGTCCAAATACTTGTTTCACCTCATTGTAGTTCTATTTTTTGTTTCAATATATAATTCTAAATGCATTTTTTACTGTCCAAATACATGTTTCACTTCACTGTAGTTCGATTTTTTGTTTCAAATATATGATTCTAAATGCATTTTCTACTGTCCAAATACTTGTTTCACCTCATTGTAGTTCTATGTTTTGTTTCAATATATGATTCTAAAGGCATTTTTACTGTCCAAATACTTGTTTCACTTCACTGTAGTTCTATTTTTTGTTTCAATATATGATTCTAAATCCATTTTCTACTGTCCAAATACTTGTTTCACCTCATTGTAGTTCTATTTTTTGTTTCAATATATGATTCTAAATGCATTTTTTACTGTCCAAATACTTGTTTTACCTTAATGTAGTTCTATTTTCTGTTTCAATATATGATTCTAAATCCATTTTTTTACTGTTCAAATACATGTTTCACCTCTTGTTTTATGTTTTGTTTCAATATCTAAACTTATTTATAAATGAAAGTTTCTCTATACCTATAGACTCCGAAACGGCTGAGCCGATTTCCTGGAAAATTTACACAGTTGTACTGTAAGCATCTGCGAGTGTTCTTAGCTAGGTTTTGTGGCGAGGTACACCCGATAAATATCGAAAATCGATAATCGATAATCGATAAAATCGGGTTATTGAAGGAGTGGTCCAATTTTAATCAAATTTGATACACTCATAGGCAAAGACATACGCAACGATATTCAAAAGTTTCAAGGTTGCAGTTCTTACAATAGTGCAGAAAATCAATAATATATATATATATATATATATATATATATATATATATAAAAGACAAGATACCGGTTCTGATCAAAATCAGTTTTTCAGCCCCTTTATTTTAGATTTTGCTTCGGGTTTGGCTCTAAGTAGGTATAATTGTAGTTCTTAGCCTCAGCCATGATACCATTTACTCAGAGGACTTATTTAGCCTTCAAAATTCAATTTACGACGAAAAAAACTTATTTCATATCAATACCAGGAAATCAAAATTTGACTTACATCCATTCATTTTTCTTTCAGTCTAGGGTTTCGCTTTAACTGGAAACGACTGTTGCTTTTTTAGTCTTTCTTTCCAACGTCCAAATAGTCTGAGCTCCAGTACCATGGATTAGTTTTACAGCTTTCATTACACCTGAGCAACGCCGGGCTATACTGCTAGTATGATTCTAAATCCATTTTTTACTGTCCAAATACTTGTTTCACCCCACTGTAATTCTGTTTTTTCCTTCGCATTTTATCTACTCACTCAGTGAGGCTGTGTAGCAAACGGTGTGGCGCATTTGTAGTCAGTCAGTCAAGGATCTATTCATTTTCGAAAATCCATGGCGACCAACGCAGGGTTAACTATACTTTGTTTTGAATATTCTCAGATCCTTTGTGAAAGAAAGCATTTACTTTCGTTGCTGGTGACTTTCAGTGTATTTGTTTATTTTCAGATATTCTCAGATCTATTGTGAAATTAAGCGTTTTTTTTTTTCTTTCCTGGTAAATTTAAACTGATGTTTTCTTTAAGATATTCTCAGATATATTAAGAAAAACATTTTTTCTTACTGGTGACTTTCAATGTATTTGTATATTTTTCAGATAATCTTAGATCTATTGTGAAAGAAATCGTCTTTTCTTTCCTTATTTTTTTCGTAAATTAAAATTATCACTGTTTTTTAAGACGTTTTTTAAATCTATTTTAAAGGAAATCGTTTGATTTTTTTTTATCTCAAGTAAATTTCTGTTTACTTTTATTTTCTTTTCGATCTTTTAAAATCCATTGTTAAGTAAAACGTATTTTTTTTATTATTTATTTACGGATAAAATAACTTTTGTGTATATTTATTTTCAGATGTTCTCAAATCAATCCTCAAGGAAAGTATTTTTCTTACAGTTCCAAAGCGAGTAGCCGTCATTATTCAGGGTGAAATTGGAGACTGGTAGGTACCTGATAATGAAATTCGGTCGCCTTATAGCAAGGTCGCTCCGAAAGTCATGTTTTCTATTATATTGTGTCGGTCAATGATGTCAGGTGTTGGTGATATGGTAGTAGAGAATGAACGTTCTCGTCAATAACCCATAATTAGGAATTAATCTTGCAAATTAGCTTCAGGTACAAGAGTACATAAGAAGTAGAGTTTTATTGTTGAATTTATCCACACGGAAAAATTACTCTCAGTAACGCTTATGGAGACCAATCAGTGAAGGTAAGCACAGTTAAACAAACTTCCTTCATTCAACGGTGTTATTTTGATCTCTGTATTGGTACTAGTTTCCAGAGATTTTACTAGGATGCATTGCATCTGAAACATACCTTCGTATAATAAGAAGACATGTTACTTTTATCACTGGCAAGTGAACTCTTGTATTGTTATAATTATTAATCATCTTATTAGATACTATTGTTGATCTCTTATTGTATCTAACCAGCAGTATAGCCCGGCGTTGCTCGGGTGTAATGAAAGCTTTAAAACTAATCCATGGTCCTAGAGCTCAGACTAAAGAATATTTGAAATAATAAAATAATTGCGACAATTTACCAATCGCACCTAATATATATATATATATATATATATATATATATATATATATATATACTAGCAGTATAGCCCGGCGTTGCTCGGGTGTAATGAAAGCTTTAAAACTAACTCTTTGAAACTCTTTGGACGTTGGCATGAAAGACTAAAAAGCAATAGTTGTTTCCAGTTAAAGCGAAACTGTAGACTGAAAGAAAAATGAATGAATGTAAGTCAAATTTTGATTTCCTGGTATCGATATCAAATAAGTTTTTTCGTCGTAAACTGAATTTTGAAGGCTAAATAAGTCCTCTGAGTAAATGGTATCATGGATGAGACTAAGAACTACAATTATACCTACTTAGAGCTTTTAAAGCTTTCATTGCACTCGAGCAATACCGGGCTATACTGCTAGTATTTATGTATAAATATGCGTGCATGTGTCAGTGTGTGTATGTCTGTGTGAGTGTGTTTGTAAAAGACAGGTGGGGTGATAATGATTTATTTGAAAATCAAAGACGGTGTTTTCCATTAGAAAAACTGCATAAATGATAGAAAATAGAATTTATGAGTCAATTTTAAATATATTAACAGTAATGGGGATGAAGTGATACGGTTGTGTTGAGGACATCGGGAGAAAGAAAGAATCATTATTAACGACGGCCCTGAACAACGCCAGGAGAAGTAAATTTCCAGTTACGCGATACTAATATAAACATTAGTGTATATATAATACGCTGCCGTAGCATGCGCAGTAAAAAAGGACAAGTTATGTGACAATAACAAATAGGCCTTTAATAGAATAAAAACAAGTACGATACATTCGGATGTGCGTTGTGGTGCAATGAATATCGACACGGAACGGCAAATCGAGGATCCGAGTTCGAATTCCAGTTGAATTCATCGCATTCATTTACGCACAAATACCCTTGGGAAAGGTATTAACCCGTCTCTTCCCTCCAGTTAAGGGTTAAATAACAGGTCAGGTTGGATTCTATAGCCTTGGCTGACAACCAGTCTACCGCAGAAAGCAATGGCAACGTACTGCAGGATAATCTTCTGCCCAGTCAGTCAGGTCTCTTTTGAGACATGATCGCCCAAAGAGTCTATCACGTTTGGCACTTGACTGACTGAATAGTTGGAAATACAATTAAAGCTTCTACTGAGCATAAAGTGGGGGATCGGTTTTCTATTGTCATGAAGTAATAAACTAATCCCCCACTAATTACTACGTGTTACTATAATAATATAATTCACCAGTCTACCGCTGAAAGCAATGGCAACCTACTGCGGGATAATCTTCTGCCCAGTCAGTCATGTCTCTTCCGAGACATGATCGCCCAAGCGTGTATTATGTATGGCACTTAACTGACTGACTGAATATAATAGAAACACGATTAAGGCTTCTACTGGGCATAAAGTGGGTGATCGGTTTTCTATTGTCCGGAAGTAACAAACTGATCCCCCACTAATTACTACTTATTAATATAATAATATAATTCACCAGTCTACCGCAGAAAGCAATGGCAACCGACTGCGGGATAATCTTCTGCCCAGTCAGTCATGTCTCTTTGGAGACATGATCACCCAAGCGTGTATTATGTATGGCACTTAACTGACTGACTGAATATAATAGAAACACGATTAAGGCTTCTACTGGGCATAAAGTGGGTGATCGGTTTTCTATTGTCCGGAAGTAACAAACTGATCCCCCACTAATTACTACTTATTAATATAATAATATAATTCACCAGTCTACCGCAGAAAGCAATGGCAACCGACTGCGGGATAATCTTCTGCCCAGTCAGTCATGTCCCTTTGGAGATATGATCGCCCAAGCGTGTATCACGTATGGCACTTAACTGACTGACTATACATTCAGAATATTTAAGATGAATGTTCATGTTGTCCAAATGGACGAGAATGTTTTTAACAAGAACAAGAAATGACATACTGTCTGGTTGTCAGTGCTCCTCGTGGCTCTACCCACCAAGGCAAGAAAGCGAATGACACCCACATAAAAAAAAAGTTCCTCAAAAAGGAAGACAACCGTTGTTTCCCTTAACGGAAGACAACTATTTTCTCCCTACAATATATCAGTTAGTTAAGTGCCATACGTGATATACGCTTGGGTGACCATGTCTCGAAAGAGACATTACTGACTAGGCAGAAGATTATCCTGTTGACATTACTTTCTGCAATAGGCTGGTTGCCAGCCAAAGCTATAGAACCCAATCTGATCTGTTATTTAACCCATAATACGTGTTACACGCTTTGGCCGCAAAATTATAGAAAAGATTGTCATATTTTGTTTTCTTACGTAAAATCGCCACCTCCTTTACCAAGAGTTCTTAACAAAATATAAAGCACAACATCCCACGCAATCTTTAAGCACTGAAAAATTAACTCTCACGAAATAGATAGATAGATAGATAGATAGATAGATAGATAGATAGATAGATATGAACAGACTGGGTGAGATAGATAGATAGATAGATAGATAGATAGATATGAACAGACTGGGTGAGATAGATAGATAGATAGATAGATAGATAGATATGAACAGACTGGGTGAGATAGATAGATAGATAGATATGAACAGACTGGGTGAGATAGATAGATAGATAGATAGATAGATAGATAGATAGATAGATAGATATGAACAGACTGGGTGAGATAGATAGATAGATAGATATGAACAGACTGGGTGAGATAGATAGATAGATAGATAGATAGATAGATAGATAGATAGATAGATAGATAGATATGAACAGACTGGGTGAGATAGATAGATAGATAGATAGATAGATAGATAGATAGATAGATAGATAGATAGATAGATATGAACAGACTGGGTGAGATAGATAGATAGATAGATATGAACAGACTGGGTGAGATAGATAGATAGATAGATAGATAGATAGATAGATAGATAGATATGAACAGACTGGGTGAGATAGATAGATAGATAGATAGATAGATAGATAGATAGATAGATAGATAGATATGAACAGACTGGGTGAGATAGATAGATAGATAGATAGATAGATAGATAGATAGATAGATAGATAGATAGATAGATATGAACAGACTGGGTGAGATAGATAGATATGAACAGACTGGGTGAGATAGATAGATAGATAGATAGATAGATAGATAGATAGATAGATAGATAGATATGAACAGACCGAAATAGATATGAGCAAACTGAGATAGATAGATAGATAGATAGATAGATAGATAGATAGATAGATAGATATGAGCATATCGTGATAGCTAGCTAGCTAGCTAGCTAGATAGATAGATAGATAGATAGATAGATAGATACCTTTGAAAAAGTGTACAAAATATAGTAAAATGTGGTCATAATGTGTCGAAAGAATAATTAGCCGACTGAAATTATTCTGTCAAATAACAACTGTTTTCAAAACCTTTTCTCACCATCTGGGAGATTCATATCGTCTGATGGCATTTTAAGTGCAATCTAATTTCAACCAATTTCTCATTCGCCCTGAAACGTCCACATCACTGTCCATATGAACCTTGCCAGTCTTCTATGATTTGATCTCTTTGAAAGCACGAGAAAGGACGAAAAAATAAATATTTTCGTTCATTCTGAAGCAAATCCTCCGTGCCCACGCTGGACCGGCCACACTGATCTAGTATCGCCTTCATCAAATACGTTATCGACTGCTTGCATCAATAATAATAATAACAATAATAGCTTTGCTTAAACGTTTAATGTCGGATATTCATGTAGGTGTTATGCTTTCATTACTGTAGGTTATCTCATAACCAATGCGCATGTTATCAAATCCAAGAGGCTTAAGCCCGTCCACAAATTTCCTTTGTTCTGTTTCGGTTTCACAATTAGAAAATGAACTAATAAAAAAATAACGAAAAAAATGAAAAAGAAGTATAAATTAATCTTTATACGATGTAGTTTGAGTTATTGTCCATCGTAAGGCGGCCATATTTGTCTTTCATACGTGTTCTGTTTCGAGGGTTAGTTTTGTTTTTTTGTTTCTGCTTTGCAACATGAAAATATTTTTGGATTTTTTTATTACTATGAACTATAAACGACAATATAAAGAAAGTGTTTTAATGGCTCAAGTTATTATTCACTAGAGATTATATTTCCAATCTACATGCAAAATATTTTAGCAGAATGGGGATTTACTGACGCCATGTTTTGCCTTGAACTAAAATAGCAACAATTTCTACTATATATATATATATATTCTAAACATATACTGTTAAATATAAGAGACAATAAATGTCCATTATGTTTAATCATGAGCCGTTCTAAACATCGTATTTTGGCTTTAATTTCAGGTGAAAATAAAGACAAAAATTCTCCAACATTTGGATATTTTTTTATTAAGTTGGTTTTAATCTTTCGGCTCACATGAGCCATCTTCAGAGAAGTTACTGGGACGTTAACATAAAAACATCCACCATCAAAGGCGATATATATATATATATATATATATATATATATATATATATATATATATTAAACACGTTGTATTATACGATAGAGACAAGTTAGTCTTGCAGATTTTATTTTGTATTTTCTCATGTTTTCTAATGAGTCTTTTTATTTCCGAATTATATTTATGCAAATATTGTCCATAGGTTAACGTAGTAGTTTCGGACGTCATCGTTCATCATCATTAATCATCATCATCATCATTATATGATAATAATAACTACATAGACTCTGTAAGAATGCACTCAGTAAATTTTTGCCAATATAAACTTTCGAAAAAACCATTAACAAACAGAACCTAAATCCGTTACAATCCGGCGTACTAAGTACTAATTTTCCCTGACGATCCGTAGTGTGAAACCGCGGTAAGTTTTGGCTCACTTTAGATTTTTCGTGTATATATATATATAAACACGTTGTATTAAACGATAGAGAAAACTTAGTCTTGTAGATTTTCTTTTATATTTTCTCATATTTTCTAATGAGACTTTTTATTTCCGAATTAAATTTATGCAATTTATGGTTAACCAAGTAGTTTCGAACATCATCGTTCATCATCAGGGTCAAATTTACAGATTTTTCAGTTTTAAACATCAACAATTGCCTTGTCACAGAAAACCTGTTACGACATTTTGAAGAACTAAATAAACGTTCAGAAAATCTTTAAAAATTCCAAGGGATGTAAGTATGTAATCCCGTGCAAGCGTAAAAAATGTGATCACGTAGAGGCGTGAATTATCAGATAACGTTGAATATTTAGTGTTGCTAAAGATTTTTAAATACATTAGGGAATTTAAAGTTCAAGGGGAGTAATGATGTGAATATCTAATTACACAGAGGTAAGAATTAATTACCTTAAATATATTTCAAATGTACTATCTAAACACATTAAAGTATGTGTTCAGAAACTTGGTAAGCTGTCTAAGTTGTCTCTGTCGTTTAATACAAAGTCTTTAAAAGAAAAGATGCTGCCAAAATATACGTACTTTATATATTATAAATTATGTTTTAGAACATGTACATTATTTTTTAATATATGTCCTCGACAATCATATGTTTGTTTGAACGTTAGGTGTCCAACGTTTCTTCGAGAGGTAGCTCTATACATCATATATCGAGCACTGTTTTAAATTAATGTTTTGGACGGAAAAAAATTACAGTGGGTACTGAACGAAAAAAAGAATTTATATAATTCTTAAAAAAGAATATATATATACCAGCAGTATAGCCCGGCCTTGCTTGGGTGTAATGAAAGCTTTAAAACTAATCCATGGTCCTGGAGCTCAGACTCAGCCTAAAGAATATTTGTGTGAAGTTTGGTGAGAATCGGATAAAAATTGTGGATTTGTATAAAGGACATACAGACAGATAAACAGACACACACACAACCATCTTGCCTTTTTTATATATATATATTATCGATTTTCTGCACTATTGTAAGAACTACAACCTTGAAACTTCTGAATATTTTTTTATGTCTTTGTCTGTGAGTGTCTCAAATTTGATTCAAATCGGACCACTCCTTCTATAACCCGATTTTTTCGATTATCGATTTTCGATATTTATCGGAAGTACCTCGACACAAAACCTAACTAAGCACACTCGCAGATGCTTATAGTTCAACTGTGTAAATTTTCAAGAAAATTGGTTCAGCCGTTTCGGAGTCTATAGGTAACGAACACACACACACACAGACACACACATACACACACACAAAGTTCCATTTATAAGTAAGTTTACGTAATGGAATTTATTTTTATTTAAAGTATTTAACATTGCGACACGGAAATTTCTATGTTTCGAGATTTATATTTATTTTTAGCTCATCATCAGATAATTTTCAGTAAATTTAGTGAAAACGAGTTACATTTGAAAATAGAAAACAATACGTTTTCTCATTAAAGAGTTAATATGAAGGGGGGAGACTTATAAGTGTCTAATTTAACTCATCAGAATGAAGGTGAACTTTGAAAGTTTAAAATATAAGTTAAATGTTAGGGGATGTGTGGTATTCATACATATCTAGATGAACTGTTATATTTACGGCTTAGCTGTCTACTATCGGCAAGAAGTATATATTTTAGTGACGAAGAAATATTCTTATAGATATATGTATCTGTGATAAAGGGTTAATCCTTGTTTTCTTTAAAAAAAATAAAACATTTACTTTAAACATGTCTTAAAGGGACATTTGGTATGATTACAATATCTTTATATTTTTTCTATTTTAGAATATGTTTCTTTTTCAATTCATCATGTTTTCTTAACACATAGCGATCCAAAAAATTAAAAATCAATAAATTAAAATAATATTACTTGTATCATAACAAAAAAAATAAAGGCTATATATAAGTAATCAATAGACTTATATGAAAAAATATTGATTATATTTCTAAGATGAACGTTTTACAATGTCTATATATGACAGTAATTTCGTTTTATTGATTTAATATGTAGCTTTTTATTAAAACATTTTTTAATCTTCTATTTTATTGTGGAGGTTGTATTGGTTTCCTTTAATGACCAAAAATATATATATATATATATATATATATATATATATATATATCTTCTAGCTATTACAGAAATAATGGCCACTCAAAGTGCTGTATTTTGAAAAGCATTTTTAACATAGTATTCAAGGTTTACATTAGGTGAAATTTGGTAGACATAATAATTAACGTGTGCTCTTTCGTATTTTATTAACTTATTTTCAGACAGAAATATTCTTGAAGCATAGAAGGCCTTAATTATGAACATGACAAGACATGATCTTCGTTTACTTTTCTTGCATGAGTTCAAACTTGAGCACATTGCCTTCCAAGCTTCTGCCGATATCAACAGAGCATGAGAAGATGGGTTCACAAGGGATCGGGTAGTACGACATTCTGTACTAGTGATGGGAGCCTTGAAAATAAAGAGGACGGTCATGCAGTCTTGAAAACGAACAATTGCAAGCAGTTGTTGTGTAAAGCCCACTTCAAAATGCCAGAGAAATGTCTCAGACGTTTGGTGTTAGCACTGCAACAGGCTCACGCCATTTTCAGAATATTGGCAAGGTGAAAAACCTTTTTAAATCGATTCCTAATGATCTCAATGAAAATCAAAACTTAGGCGTTTTTAAATGTGCTCGATGCTCTTTCTGCGTAAAAACAATGATGACTTTTTTAAACGAATAGTCACTTGTGATGAAAAGTGGATACCTTATGATAACCGTAAACGATCAGAGCAATGGCTTGTTCGTGATGATTTCTCCAAAGATTTCCTGAAACCAAAGTTGCATCAGTAAAAGATTATGGTGACTCTCTTGTGGTCTGCAATTGGTGTTTTCCATTGCAACCTCCTGGAAGCCAATCAGAGCATAAATGCAGTGATTTGCTCCAATAAACTTGCTGAAATGCATGCACCCCTTAAAAAAATGAGACCTGCATTAATGAATCGACTTGATCAAATCCTGCTCCCCGATAATGCGCGATCGCAGGTTGCAAGAATCACGTTGCGAAAACTCAAAGACTTGGGATACGAGAGTTTACCACATCCTCCATATTCTCCTAATCTTCCACACACTGATTATCATTTTTAAGCACTTAAGCACGTTTTTATATGGTAAAACTTTTAGATACAAACCAAAGCTGGAATCAGGAGAGAGTGAGTCAAGATGTATACATGGGACGTACTGAAAGCAATTTTAAAAAACGGTGGTATAACCATAAAACATCTTTCAAACTAGAAAGCCTTAGAAATTGTACCAAACTAGCTAACTATACGTGGAAATTAAAAGAAAACATAACATAAACTCTAATATAAACTGGAGTATATTGAGAAAACTCCAGCAATTGTGATGTCTACCCATTGTATCAGGAGGAAAATTTGGCTATTGTATCATTTCCAGAACGAGAAAGGTAACTAATTTAAAGATCTGAAATAATGTCAGGATGTATACACATTAGAAAATACATTTTGGGTTCGTACAAACCCGGATAAAATTATACACGATACTATTTCGCTAGTCTTGACCCACTCCTCCTCTTATATTAAACTTCCTGTTATGATTTTGTTGTGCGTTCAAAATAATACGTCAGGAAATCACTTAATCTATAATGCATAACGAAATCGAAATTGTTGAAAACATGGTAGTGTAATAAGCTGATTTGTCTAATTTTCATTTTTATATTTCTTCATCTTAAATCTATATTTTTTCTTTATACGTGTATTGAGCACTTTTTAATATAGTTGTTTACTGGTCTAATGTATATGACCAATAACTGTTTAATAATTATATATATATAATTATTTAACAAATAAACACACACACACACATATATTTATTTAATATTTATTTTAAAAAATATTTTTTTTTATGATCGTGTCCCCCCAAGCAAGACATTTTACTGCCACTGTTGTACAAGGGGTTACATAGAAGGAATGTTATGAGGAATGAGAGGTTGCAGAGGGTGTCAGGAAGGGAGTAGGAGAGGGAAGAGATTACTGATGAGAGTGAGGTGGACGAGGAGGAATGTTATGAGGAGTGAGAGGTTGCAGGGGGTGTCAGGAAGAGAGTAGGAGAGGGAAGATGATGACTACTGATGAGAGTTGGGTGGATGTAGAAAAGCATGAGAGAGAGGATGTAAGTTAGTGAGACAGGAGATGACTATTGACTATTTAAATTCTTGGAGATTGTAACTGTCAGGAAAGCAAGTATGCGGAAGAAAATTCCACAGTCGGGAAGTGCGAGAAAAGAAGCTGATGGAATAGAATTTGCGTTTACAATTTATTGGTTTATATATATATATGTGTGTGTGTGTGTGTGTGTGTGTGTGTGTGTGTGTGTGTGTGTGTGTGTGTGTGCGTATGTATAATTATTAAACAAATATATATATATATATTTAGATATATATATATATATTTATATATATATATATAAATATATATATAGATATATATTGTTTATATACATATAATTATTTATAGTTTTTATATATATATATATATATATAATTTTTATATATAATTATTTAAGCTTATATATATATATATATATATATATATATATATATATATAATTATTAAACAAATAAACACACACACCCATATATTAATATATACATTTAAAAATTGTGTATTTAGGTAGCAATCTTTCTTTTATGCAGGTTTCATTGAAAGTGACAGACAAGGTATTCTAATTAACATTATATACAATTTTTCGTGTGTTCATATAATATTTTTTTCTTTTCGGAACGCAAATTATATAAGAATTTTCCAAAACTTTGGTACTTTTGAGCACTTTCGGCTATAATTTTAGTTTTTATCAAGAATTAATTTTGTTTCGCCTATAAATAAACATGTCGATAGTTTATGTACATAGAGAATTGTGTCTGTTAAGTTCCGAACACAGTAAGCACATTGTTACCGTGTTCATAATTGATGTTATTACGTACAGAAGTTCTCTTTTTTAAATTAGTTACATACACAAAACTCTATATGCATAAAATTTCCCCATGTTTATTTTTTAAGTAAAACAAAATTAATTCTAAAAAATTATTATACGAACGCATGAAAAATGACATAAAAACTTAATAATAATATCTTGTCTGTCATTTTCAATGCAACCTATATATATATATATATATATATATATATATATGTAATCTAAACATATTTACAAATGGAAATTTGTGTGTGTGTGTGTGTGTGTGTCCGTTACCTATAGATTCCGAAACGGCTGAACCTATTTTCTTGAAAATTTAAACAGTTGTACTATAAGTGTCTGCGAGTGTTCTTAGCTAGGTTTTGTGTCCAGGTACCCCCGATAAATATCGAAAATCGATCATCGAAAAAATCGGGTTATAGAAAGAATTGTCCGATTTTAATCAGATTTCATACACTCAGAGACAAAGACATAAGAAATTATATTCAGAAGTTTCAAGGTTGCAGTTCTTACAATAGTGCAGAAAATCAATAATATATATATATATATATATATATATATATATATATATATATATATATATATATATAAGGCATGTGTGTGTGTCTGTTTATTTGCCTGTATGTACGTATTTTTTTCAGCCTTTTTATTTTAGTTTTTGCTTCGGGTTTGGCTCTAAGTAGGTATAATTGTAGTTCTTACTTTCAGCCATGATACCATTTACTCAGAGGACTTCTTTAGCCTTCAAAATTCAGTTTACGACGAAAAAACGTATTTGATATCGATAGCAGGAAATCAAAATTTGACTTACATCCATTCATTTTTCTTTCAGTCTACGGTTTCGCTTTAACTGGAAACAACTATTGCTTTTTAGTCTTTCGTGCCAACGTCCAAAGAATCTGTGCTCCAGGACCATGGATTAGTTTTAAAGCTTTCATTACACCCGAGCAACGCCGGGCTATACTGCTAGTAAATAAAATAAAATGATAAAGCACTGTAAATAGTACGCAGGGAGTTACAATTTGCAATGGCGCGTTGCCATAGATCACGTCCTTGAAGTTCAACAAGTCTGCCTTATTCGAACCATAGAAAATTTTTACCCGTAGCTATTTTAAAATCTGGAATTTAATGCTGAAAATAAGCTAAGTAGATGTCTAAACGCCTGAAGCTAGGAGCGCACTGACTTATTCTAAAATTTTTGGTAAATTTTTTATTTCTTCCCCGAAGGCCTTTACCCTCTCAAATCTTTCCAAAATATCCTTACTTCCGTGCAAATGTATATGCTGAACTCAAATCGATAATTGTTTATTGAAGAAACCTACCTTTTTTCATGTTATCGACGAGAAAAAATTGGACTATATCTCACCCCTTACCACTGTTCACATATCTGATTCACCACTGAATGACTTGAGGCGTAGGATACTTATTTCGCCCTATTTACTTCCTTTGAGCAATTACTCCGCGATTTGTTTGGTTTCGGAACTTAATTTCCGCGTAGTAATTGCAAAAAGGAAGTAAAAAGGCCGAAAAATCGGCAAACTACGCGTAAAGTCATTCTGCAGTGAATAACATTTTTGAAGCGTGGTTACGGAGTGAGATACACAGCAACAAGAAGTTCGATATTTTTCTGGTCTTTAATGTGAAAAAAGGTAGGTTTCGTCAGTTATCGATTTGAGTTCAGCATTTGCATTTGCATTTGCACGGAAATAAAGATGTTTTGAAAAGATTTGAAGGGGTAAAGGCCTTCGGGGAACAAATCAAAAATTTACCAAATTTTTGTCTAGTAATTTTTTTCACACATGGTCTGATCTTAATGACCAACTAAAACATACCTTTTCAATGTTTAAATTAATGAATTAAAAGCTTAAATTTTTCAATTGTTTGTTGATAAGCTACATTTTTTTAAAATATAATCATTTTACCCGAAACAAGGTAGTATTGCCACCAGTGTGCAGGGGCCTACATGAGAGGGGAGTGAAAAAGGAACAAGTTACAGGGGGTGTCAGAGAATGGATAAGAAAATAATAAGAACACTGATGTGAAGACAGCTGCGTGAGAGTAGAGTGGAAAGGAAGAAGAACATGATACAAGGGTTGTCAAGGAAAGGATGTGAGTCAAAGACATAGGAAATGGCAAGTGACCTTGCATTTACATTCTTGGAGATTGTAGCTGTCAGGTAAACAAGTATACGGAAGGGAATTCCACAGGCGGGAAATGCGAGAAAATAATCCAAAGTTGCGGTTATATCTGATCGGTTTTACCAGGAGTGGGTGGGACCTAGTCGCTATTTATAAAAGTATTTATAAAAGCAACAGGAGGAAGCCACATTACGTCGGTATTTTCTAATTAAATGTATCTTCTTTTTCTATGTGCTTTGTCCCTTCAGGGCGTAGGCGATCATAGCTTTCCACGTTTCCCTATCCCCGGTTGCTCTTAGCATGCTTTCTCCTGTTACACCACCAAAACCCCACTCTAGCCCATAAATCTAGAATATAAATGTATAGAAACTAGCGTGCCCACAAAATGGGGGATCAGTTTATATATCGATTATAATATAGATTTGATCCTCCACTTTATATCCACATTATAATTGCTTATAAACATTTGGCATATATCTTCTTCTATGTGCTCTGTCCTTTCAGGAAATAGGCGATCATGGCTTTCCACGTCTCCCTATCCCTGGTGGCTCTTAGTACGCTTTCTCCTGTGACACCATGCAATCCTCGCTCCATCATCCACCCAAATATGTTATCCGCTGCTTTCCCCTGTCTCTTCTTCCCTCTGTCTGGCCTGTATTAGTTTCTCCAAGCCTTTTTTCCTCATTGCATATCCCAGGAACTTCAGCTGTCTCCTCCTGATGCTCAGTATTAATTTCCTTTTTGTTTCCATCATTTCCAAAACCTCATTATTGCTCACATGCTTGATCCATGATATTCGCAGCATCCTTCTGTAGAACCACATTTCAGTTGCTTCAAGTTTTTTCTTAATCTTTGATGATATTGTCCAACATTCACTGCCATATTAAAAAACTGACATCACATAGCAATCCGACACTCTCTTCCTTGTTTCTAGCGAAATTTTCCTGTCTCTTAATACTCTACTCAGCTTCTGGAATGCATCCTTTTGCTTTTGGATATCAGGAATATAAATGTATAGAAACTGCTCTTTATATATTGACTGTAATAAGGAATTGATTCCCCACTTTATAACCCTTAGGCTTCTTGAAAACCACATTTTACTTGCTTCAAGTTTATCTTTCATCTTTGATGATATTGCCCAGCATTCACTGCCTCGTTCCATCATCCACCTGAAAAGGTCCTTCAAATATGTTATCCGCTGCTTTCCCCTGTCTCTTTTTCCTTCTATTTAGCTTGTCAGTATCAGGTTTTCCAAGCCCTCTTTCCTCATTGCATGTTCCAGGAACTTCAGCTGTTTTTTCCTGATGCTCAGTATTAATTTCCTTTTCGTGTCCATCATTTCCAAAACCTCGTCATTGCTCATGTGTACGATCCTTGATAACCGCAGCATCCTTCAGTAGAACCAAATTTCAGTTGCTTCAAGTTTTTTCTTCATCTTTGATGATATTGTCCAGCATTCACTGCCATATTGAAGAACTGACAACACATAGCAATCTAGTATTCCCTTCTTTGTTTCTAGGGAAATTTTCCTGTGTCCTAATACTTTACTAAACTTCTGGAATGCTTCCTTCGCCATGCCAATTCGCCTTCGGATCTCTGTGTCGCACGTTCCGTCTTCTGTTATAACACTTCCCAGGTATTTAAATTTTTGTACCTGCTTGATTTTAGTATGCCCGACCTGTATTAGGTATATTGGGTTGCACATTTTTCTGATGACCATACATTCGGTTTTCTTGCAGTTTATTTGTAGTCCTTTCTTGTCCCTCTCTTCAGCTACCTTCTGTAGGGGGTCTTGTAGTTTCCTTTATGTTTCGCAAAAATAATTCGATTAAAGTAACAATATTTTATAAACCTTTTTGTATCTGGTCGTAAGATTTTGACCAGGAGTGTATCTCTCTTTATTACAGTCTACCTCCTTTGATTTTTCTCTTTAATATGTTTGCCTTCTCTTTTCTTTTTCCTGTCCTTATTACTCTTTCTCGTCTTTCTATCTAATTTCCTCTTCGACCAATCCTCGCCTCACACCTCTTTATTTTTCATGTCTTCTTCCTCCTCTTCCTCTTCCTCTTCCCTTACTCTCCTCTTGTCCTCAATCTCTTTGTCATGGTTCTTTCTCTCTCTTTTCACTCCTCCTCCTCCTCCTCCTCCTCTTTTCAGTCTTTACCGCATTTTCCCCTCTACTCCTTCTTTTTTTCTCTTTTCTTTTCTATTTTTGTGTATTTCGTCTTTTCTGTTCTTTCTGTTCCACACCAATTACCATCATTTTCACTATCCTCTTCACTAAAACTTCCTACGCTAAATCTCCTTCCACTTCGCCCCTTTTCGCCATCTTTAATCACTAAACCCTTTCACGTCACTTAATTTGCTAATTTTTTTTGCTCTAACCTCATGACTTTCTCGTGAGAGAGAAAATAGTCCCAGTCGAAAATCATTTGTTATTAGACTGATTGACAATGATAAGGCTTTTCACTGTAAATAGTTCTCTGGAAGTCAATTAGATCGCTCCGCCCTTTGATGATCCCAAGCGAGTTTGAAATAGAAACTTTCTGACATGCAAATGATCCTGCAATCTGATTGGTTGGATTTCCAACGGCTCAGCTTCCTTTCATGATTATAATCTTCCTTGCGGCTCCCTCTTCTGTTGCCAAAAAGTAATGAGACAATTAGATTTCTCGTTCTTTTTCTTTTCTCTTGTAACTCATCTCTTATAAAACAATTTTATAATTGCTTCGTTGTTTATTTCTTTTTCTATTCTAATCCTCTCTTTCCACTCCTCACGTTGTTCTCTTGTCTTTTTACGTAAATAAATTCTTTCTTTCTTTCCTTCTTTCTTTCTTCCTTCCTTCCTTCCTTCATTTCTTTCTTTCTTTCTTTCTTTCTTTCCACTCCTCACGTTGTTCTCTTGTCTTTTTACGTACGTTGCGTCTCAAATAAATTCTTTCTTTCTTTCTTTCCTTCTTTCCTTCCTTCTTTCTTTCTTTCTTCCTTTCTTCCTTCCTTCATTTCTTTCTTTCTTTCTTTCTTTCTTTCCACTCCTCACGTTGTTCTCTTGTCTTTTTTACGTACGTTGCGTCTCAAATAAATTCTTTCTTTTTTCTTTCCTTCTTTCTTTCTTTCTTTCTTTCTTTCTTTCTTCCTTCCTTCCTTCCTTCATTTCTTTCTTTCTTTCTTTCTTTCTTTCTTTCCACTCCTCACGTTGTTCTCTTGTCTTTTTACGTACGTTGCGTCTCTAATAAATTCTTTCTTTCTTTCTTTCTTTCCTTCTTTCTTTCTTTCTTCCTTCCTTCCTTCCTTCCTTCCTTCCTTCCTTCATTTCTTTCTTTCTTTCTTTCTTTCCACTTCTTACGTTGTTCTCTTGTCTTCTTTAAGTACGTTGCGTCTCTAATAAATTCTTTCTTTCTTTCTTTCTTTCTTTCTTTCTTTCTTTCTTTCTTGCTTCCTTCCTTTCTTTCTTTCTTTCTTGCTTTCTTTCTTTCTTTCTTCCATCCACTTCTCACGTTGTTCTCTTGTCTTCTTTAAGTACGTTGCGTCTCTAATGAATTCTTTCTTTCTTTCTTTCTTTCTTTCTTTCTTTCTTCCTTCCTTTCTTTCTTTCTTTCTTGCTTTCTTTCTTTCTTTCTTCCATCCACTTCTCACGTTGTTCTCTTGTCTTCTTTACGTACGTTGCGTCTCTAATAAATTATTTCTTTCTTTCTTTCTTTCTTTCTTTCTGTCTTTCTTTTCTTCTTTCTTTCCATCTTTTTTACTTTCGTTTTTTCTTTTTCTTTCTTTCTTTCTTTCTCTTTGTTACTAGCTTCTTACACTCCTCCTATTTTTCTTCATTCTTTTTCACAGAATTATTCTTTATTTTATAGTGGGTATTTGTTTGGAATAAGGAATCAGAGAGTCGATTTCGATATTCTAGATGAATTCTTTTGTACCCCTCCCTTTCATTTTCTTCTTTTTATTTTTCTTTATTTCTTTTTCCTTCATTTTTTGCTTTATTTTCCTTTTTTTTTTCTATCTTTTACTTATTCTGTTTATTTTTCTTTCTTTTTTCTTCTTTCATTTTCTTTCGGTCTTTTTTCTTATTTCTTTTTCCATCTTTTCCCTTCTTTATTTTCCTTCTTCTCTTTCTGCTTTCCTTTTTCTTTTTCCCCTTTTTTCCTTCTTTCTTTTTTCTTATTTCTTTTTCCGTCTTTTTCCTTTTTCTTTCTTTCTTTCTTTTTCCTTTTTCTGACTCTCTACACTATTTCTTTTTCCTTATTATTCTTCATTGTCTTTTTTTTTATTTAGTCGCTTTCTACTCTTGCGTGTGTTCTTTCGTCTTCCTCGATTTCGTTTGTTCTCTTATCGCTTCTTTCTTTCTTTCTTTCTTTCTTTCTTTCTTTCTAGTTTCCTTTCTTATCTGACCATCGTTCAGTTTTTGAGCTTTTGACACAGGTCATCGCACTGACCCCGTACATTTGCATGGCTGCTATTTCCTTCTTCCAACCTCATTACTCGAAGGACATGGGTACGACCACCTTTTCTACTCTCCCTCATTCTAGCAGATGAACGAAAAATTTGGGTGATGGTGGCTAGGTTTAATAATGTCCCCCACTGTATATCCCCAATATGACACAACGTCTTTCTTTTATGATAAACTCTTAATCATTTGTAATTTATCAGATTATATCAGGGACAACTTAACATAACCTAACGTACGAAAATAAAAGGTTTCTAATCTTTACTAGTTTTGAATCAGTCAGTTGAGTGCCATACGTGATACACGCTTGGGCGATCATGTCTAATTGGGCAGAAGATTATCCCGCAGTAAGTTGCCATTAATTTCTATGGTAGACTGGTTGCCAGCCAAGGCTATAGAACCCAATCTGTCCTGTTATTTGACTCATAGCTAAAGGGAGAAGATATGTATTATATTATTAAGTAGCAATTAAAGGGGGATCAGTTTATTACTTCATAACAATAGAAAACAGATCCCCCACTTTATGCCCAGTAGAAGCCTTAATCATGCTTCTAACTATTATATTCAGTCAGTCAGTTAAGTGCCATACGTGACACAGGCTTTGGGCGATCATGTCTCAAAAGAGACATAACTGCCTGGGCAGAAGATTATGCAACAGTAGGTTGCCATTACTTTCTTCGGTAGAGCGGTTGCCAGCCAAGGCTATAGAACCCAATCTGTCCTGTTATTTAAATCATAACTGGAGGGAAGAGACGGATTAATACCTTTCCCAGCTGTATTTACGCGTAGGTACATGCAATGAATTCAACTGGTATTCGAACTTGGCTTCCCAATTTCTCGTTCCGAGCCGATATCCACTCCACCACGAACTATTCCGTAATCAATGATTCGCTTTCTTTAGCTACTTTTCGTCGGAGGTCTTGTAGTTTCCATTCTGTGTCTGCTTTCAGCACTGTGTCATCTGCGTGTCTTATATTGTTCAGATTGTGACCGCCAATGATAAATCCCGGCAGGATTTGTAGTTCTCTCAGAAACTACAAGAAAATTGAATGCATGGTCATCAGTAAAATGAGGAACCCAAAATGCCAACTACAAGTTGGGGATACTGAAATCAGGCAGGTACAGCAATTGAAATACCGGAAAAGCGTTTAAACAGAGGACGCAAAGTATGACACTGAAACCAAATGGCATATTGACATGGCTAATGATGCATTCCAAAGACAGTTAAGCAACGTTGAACCTGGTCAGTACTTAGATGGGTGACTGCTTGGAATACCAGGTGCTGTAAGCGTTTGGTGACGGATGTGCGTGCTTACGGCCATATCACGTTGAATACACCTGTTCTCGCGCGATCACCGAAGTTAAGCAACGTTGCGCCTGGTTAGTACATAGATGAGTGACCTCTTGGGAATGCCAGGTGCTGTAAGCGTTTAGTGACGGATGTGCGTTGTAGTGCAGTGGATATCGGCTCGAAAAGAGAAATTGGTGACCCGAGTTCGAATTCTAGTTGAATACCCTGCATTCACTTAAGCACTGTTATCCTTGGGAAGGGTATTAATCCGTCCCTTCCCTCCAGTTATGAGTTAAATAACAGGAGTAGGACTTGAGGGACCCTGCCCTTAAAAACAAACCCCTATGAATCTTGATACTCAAAAAGAAAAAAAGTATTACTAGACACAAAACTTTTATGAAAACAACAATAAATTGTTGAGAGAAAAAGGTATTACCAGTAATAAATAAATAAAATTTAGTTGGCAATAAATGATCCGCCGAGGTTGATATGCCATCAAAACAAATCAACCAACCAACTTAAACATAGATTCGTTATACAGGTTTTAACAGCATTAATGAACGGGCATGCATCGCACTGAAGTTCTTCCTCTCGCTTCCACCAAGGATATAAGCTATAACGCCCACTGAAACAAAGCAAATAAGAAAAACTGGTCTTCTATCGTTGATGCTATCTTTAAAGTGGCGTTGAGTCTGCAAGGGCTGTAGCTAGTGATGACAAATTGAAAATATCGATAGGAATTATGTCAAAATCTCTCTTTATGGAATTTAATTTTTTTTCTTACCTGAATTGATAGTTGCTGAATTTCAAAAATGGATTCAACTGGTCAACTCCTCTTCCTACCACGTGTGAAGGGGCAATGCAATAATTACACATTTTATATCAACCCCGCATAATAGACCTGAATAAGAGTAAACAAAACAAATATATATATATATATATATATATATATATATATATATATATATATATATATATTTGTTTGAACATTATTTTTGATCGATACTCATATTTAAGTAGATATTCTGTTTTTAATTAAACAGTATTATATATTTATATCTTCTGGCCTCATTATTTACGATACATGTTTATTACGAAAATGTGTGTTATTCGGCAGGATAGGGGTCGCAAGTTCGAATCCTGCCGAATGACACACATTTTCGTAATAAAAATTTATCGTAAATAGTCAGGCCAGTAGATATAAATATATAATAAAGTTTAATTAAAAGCAGAACATCTACTTAAATATGAGTATCGATAAAAAATAATGTTCAAACAAATCATTTCAAATTGTCGGTTGTTTATAACCAAGTTTCGTTAATATATATATATATATATATATATATATATATATATATATATATATCCAAAATGAAAATGGTATGTTAGTAAAATCCCCAAACAGATCCAATTAATATTAATCTTATTAATATTAAAATGTTCTCGATTTAAATAGCATTATCTATTTACAGAGTCAACTATCTATATTTTCAAATAAAACTCCGAAAATTACATATGTTGTATGGCCATTTCAGCGAGGAAATCACTCTTCTTCAGCAAAAATTTCTTTATTATGCAAATACAGGACAAAATTCATATACCGGAAAACCACTCACTGTTTATTTGAATTCGACCCCCCCACACACACACAAATAGATATAGGGATTGTTCCTACGAGAGAAATTGTTATACGTGAACGTTTTATTTAAAGTGTAAATTTATCTTTCTTATTATTGTTGTTAATATTATTTATCCTTTGTATAATACATTCTTCTTCTTCTATGTGCCCGGTCCCTTCAGGACGTAGGCGATCATGGCTTTCCACGTTTCCCTATCCCTGGTGGCTCTGAGCACGCCTTCTCCTGTTACACCATGCAATCCACGTTCCGTCATCCACCTGATTAGGTCTTTCAAATATATTATCCGTTGCTTTCACCTGTCTCCGGTTTCCTCTATCTGGCCTGTTAGTATCAGATTCTCCAAGCCCTCCTTCCTCGTTGCGTGTCCCAGGAATTTCAGCTGTCTATTCCTGATGCTCAGTATTAATTTCCTTTTTGTTTCCATCATTTCCAAAGCCTCATCATTGCTCACATGCTCGATCCATGATATTCGCATCCTTCTGTAGAACCACATTTCAGTTGCTTCAAGTTTTTCCTTCACCTTCGATGATAATGTCCAGCATTCACTGCCATATTGACGGACGGACAGCACGTAACAATGCAGTACTCTCTTCCTTGTTTCTAGCGAAATTGTTCTGTTTCTTAATACTCTTCTCAGCTCCTGGTATGCGTCCTTGTGCTTTTGGATCTCAGGAATTTAAATGTATAGAAACTGCTGTGGTTACAAAGTGAGGGGTCAGTTTATATATTGATTGTAATATGGAACTGATCCCCTACTTTATATCCAGTATGCTTCTGTAGAACCACATTTCAGTTGCTTCAAGTTTTCTCTTTATCTTTGATGGTATTATCCAGCATTCACTTGAAGGACGGACAGTATGTAGCAATCCAGTGCTCTCTTCCTTGTTTCTAGTGAAACTGTCCTGTTTCTTAATACCTTACTTAACTTCTGGAATGCATCTTTCGCCATGCCAATTCAACGAATACATATAATACATTTAGTGTCCATGATCATATTTGTGTTGTTACGCGTGTTTCGAGTCCAGAGTAAGCTCTCTTCAGGCGAATAAATTTCTGACTATACATATCGAGGTTCGTTTGATATACGGATCTCGATATGTAAAGTCAGAGATTTATTCGCCTGAATGAATTTCCAAACTCGAAAGACTTATAGAGTCACAAATACCATTATGGACGCTTAAAGTATGATACAAAAAATAAATAAAAATAATAATAAATTTACACTTTAAACAAAATTTTTACGGCTTCTCACACTTTTTTCACACACACACACACACACACACACACACATATGAATATGTAAATATATCCTATTATAATTGTGCTTAAGCCTTTCTTCGTTAGTTAACACGACCGTTACGTCCTGTGCATGCCTAATAAATAATGAACTATTCCTTGTTTTGATATTGCCGAAATAGGGGAAAAGACATTACTTGGTTTCAGTAATAGTTGATTTTCTAAGCTTAGATGTGGTACAAAGCCGAAAGCATAGAGTACCCAATGACGATCGAAATCACTACTCAGTTGTAATGGGTTCTAGTAAGACAAGCTTGTTCACCATTACACCACGTCTAGTTTCCGAACTTGGTTTCAGCGATAGAATAAAAGGTAGAAAAAAGTAAGAATTGAAGCTAGAAGTGGAAAAAGAAAGGAAATCAGATTAGGCCGACAAGAACAGATACTACACTCAGCCAAAAGACCTAGAAGCGGTATTTATCCACCCTCCCCACCACTGGGGTGAGATGTGACACAAGGTCGGTTTTTAATGTGGGGTACTTAGCTCGTACACTCAAGCTATTGGTCAAATATTACCCAGCTACCGTATACGTTATGAATGGGAACAAAGTTTTAGCTGGCCCATGCATGTCAAAACAAATCAAAGCTGGTCATATGCCTCAGAGCCGAAAGGTCGATAAGCAATATATACCTCGTTTCCCCACTGATGACTGGGTACTAAGCTTGTCTTTCTTGGTCGTAGCTGGTCGCACCTCGGGGCCAAAAAGCCGAGAAGCGCTATCTTTCAGTGCGCCAAAGTCGATTAAAAGTTTAAAGTGCATTTAACGACGAACAGAAAAAAAAGGAAAGGGAAAGAAAAGGAAAAAGAAAGAAAGGAAGATAAAACTCTATTGCCAAAAACCTCATAAATAATGAACTACTCTGTTTTAGTCGCAGGGAAAGAGGGGGAACGACACTACTTGGTTTCAGTGAGAAAAAGAAAGAAAGAAAGAAAGAAAGAAAGAATTCACTTGCCAATACCTCATAAATAATTAACTATTCCATTTTGATCGCACGGAAAGAGGAGGTTACACACTTGATTTCAGTGAGAAAAAAAAAGAAACAAGTGGAGAGAAAGAATCATATTATACTGATACAAACAAACAGATACTACACTTTGATTTTAACAAAAAGGCCGAGACGGACGGCGACTGCGATAAACGTGCCATTTTTCAGACACAGTATGGAACAACAGAAAATGAATAATGTAATCGCTCAAAATCCAGTTACCATAAATAAAATAATATTGATTAATTATTTCCAAATTCTTATTAAAGAGAAATGTTCGTAAGATGGGAATTTGGCTAGAAAGAAAGAAAGAAAGAAAGATAAAATTCACTTGCCAATACCTGATAAATAATTAACTATTCCTTTTTGATCGCACGGAAAGAGGGGGAACGACACTACTTGGTTTCAGCGAGAAAAAGGAAGGAAGGAAGGAAGGAAGGAAGGAAGGAAAGTAAGATAGAAATGTTTAACGCTGTTTCAGTGAAATGGAAAAGTTGTCAATTAAAAATCCTTTTATTTCTACCCGCTTACTTCTTAAAATAACGACCATCATTCATATTTATGATTGTCATGGCAATATTTAGCTGAAGTTGTTCAGCTTAAATGTTTAATGCGACAGGGGAAATTCTCCGGATATTTTATTTTCGCCATGTTTTCGTTGAATCATTAAGTGAAAAATTTAGATTCGTCAGGAAATTTAAATAGAATACACGTGAAATTGACGCGGGCCATTAAGCAATATAAAATACTAAACGGTTAAACATTTACGCAATTGTTCGGAAAATAGATAGATAGATAGATAGATAGATAGATAGATAGATAGATAGATAGATAGATAGATATGAACAGACTGAGATAGATAGATAGATAGATAGATAGATAGATAGATAGATAGATAGATAGATAGATAGATAGATAGATAGATATGCACGCGCTTGTTTATTTAACGTTTCGACTGTTCGGGTAGATTTATTTCCCTTCGGCTTTCACAAGTTTAAATATTAGTTTTAATAGTTAGTGTCTATAGTTACGCGCCTGATGCGTAAAATATTCGATATTTGATCGAATCCGACATGACACCCACCGAAGCATGAAGGAGTGACGCTGAAAACCCACGCTAAAATGGCACAATGCAGATATATGGACACCATTCTCTTAAAAAATAATAAATATAACCTTCTTCATGTCTTATGAACGCCGGAAAGTACGACATAGAGATCTGAAGGCAAACTGGCATGGCAAAGGAAGCATTCGCGAAGCTGAGCAAAGTATTAAGAAGCATGACAATTTCGCTAGAAACAATGAAGAGGGTACTGGATTGCTATGTGTTGTCAGTTCTTCAATATGGCAGTGAATGCTGGACAATATCATCAAAGATGAAGAAAAAACTTGAAACAACTGAAATGTGGTTCGACAGAAGCATACTAGATATAAAGTGGGGGATCAGTTCCATATTGCAATCAATACATAAACTGACCCCTCACTTTGTGGCCACAGCAGTTTCTACACATTCATATTCCTGAGATCCAAAAGCACAAGAATGCCTTCCAGAAGTTAAGCAAAGTATTAAGAAACATGACAATTACACTAGAAACAAAGAAGAGAGTACTGGATTGCAATGTGATGTCATTTCTTCAATATGGCAGTGAATGCTGGACAATATCATCAAAGATGAAGGAAAGACTTGAAGCAACTGAAATTTGGTTCTACTGAAGGATGCTGCGGTTATCAAGGATCGTACACGTGAGCAATGACGAGGTTTTGGAAATGATGGACACGAAAAGGAAATTAATACTGAGCATCAGGAAAAAACAGCTGAAGTTCCTGGAACATGCAATGAGGAAAGAGGGCTTGGAGAACCTGATACTGACAAGCTAAATAGAAGGAAAAAGAGACAGGGGAAAGCAGCGGATAACATATTTGAAGGACCTTTTCAGGTGGATGATGGAACGAGGGTTACATGGCGTAACAGGAGAAGGCGTGCTCAGAGCCACCAGGAAGAGGGAAACGTGGAAAGTCATGATCGCCTACGTCCTGAAGGGACAGGGTACATAGAAGAAGAAGATATATGCCTATTGTTTATAAGAAATTATAATGTGGATATACAGTGGGGGATCCATTCTATATGATAATCAATATATAAACTGATCCCTCATTTTGTGGCCATGCTCATTTCTATTTATTTATATTCTAGATTTATGGGCTTGAGTTAGTAGATGACAGAACGAGGGTTGAATGGTGTAACAGGAGAAGGCTTGCTCAGAGCCACTATGGATAGGGAGGTGTGGAATGCCATGATCGCCCACGTCCTGAAGGGACAGGGCACATAGAAAAATAAATGTCAGTTTGATCAGGAAACACAATGATTCCTAATGAAGAAAATGCCTTGAGAAGGAATTATTCTCGCAAGTGTCTACTGCGTATGGCCACACCACGTTGAAATACCGGCTTCCATACGATCCTCGAAGTTAAGCAACATTGAGCTCGATCAGTGAAACGATGGGTGACTGCTTGAGAATGCCAGATGCTGCAAGCTTGTATGTGCGGGTAATATAAGGGTTTACGGCCATATTACATTAAAACATCGCTTCTTCTAGGATCACTGAAGTTAAGCCACAGTCCCGCACGACAATCATTGAAACCAATCACTTTCGAGCTGGAGCATGATGAAACACGATCCCTTTCGTCAGTTTTATTTTTTCTTTGTTTTGATAGATTTTCGTAACTGCCACATTAATTTGGCATCGTTCTCCCCTTCGATGGTGTGGCTCTTTTGAAGATAGTCAATAAAGACAATGCCTTTTTGCATCCCAAAAAGAGACCACCACCTTCCCTAGAGATGAAACTACCTTGACTTTCTTTCGAGCAGGGGTGTTTTCACTACACGGATTTTCTCTGGCAGAAACCTTCGTCATGACAAGTTCATTGTGCTGAATATATTGATCTTTCTTATGACATAGTCTAATAACATTGGTTACCAACCAACATCTGGTGAACACGATCAATGTCGTTCTCGGTGTTGGCACCTGAAGGACATCAAGAACTTAGATTATCTTCAGTATTCAACCTTTCTGTTCCAAAATTCAGATACCCACTTTTAACCTGTTGATAAATCTTGAGCTTCATACCCTAAATTTAGCAACCATGGATGCCCGTAGGGGCTGAACCAGTTTTCTGCAGGTACTTGATAACACCACAATGCCAAATCGCTACGAGTCACTTTTGAAATTATCTTTGAACATGTACACTATAGTTTGAGGAAACCCCTGTTAATTTATAAATTGGCCCCAGATGTTGTGGTTTTGTACTTTAAATAAGAGAAAATATTATAAATGTAAAAAAGGGAGACATTATTTTTCCAACAATGTTTATTATGAGAAAAAAGGGAAAACATTATTTTATAATTAAAGTTTGCTTTCATCAAAAAATCCTCAAATAACCTTGATTACTGCAGTAGAAATTTTTGGCATCGTTGCAGAAGTTTCTGAAAGTTTGATAAATAATTCCATTTTGTTTTGGTTTTTCAATTACCCTAAAAGCTATTTCTTCATTTTATTTATTCATGTTTTTTACTCTTTGGTCAAGTTCGTACTAATTTTAGGGGTGTTTTCAAACTTTTGAATTGTATCGTACATATATTTTACCCACATGAATTTATTGAAAAAGAAACGACACAAACACTATATTTTAGAAGTATCCTAAATACGGACGTAGTTCATTTGAAAAGAGTGAAATTGACAATTAGCGGTTTGATTTCAGCTTGTGTGCATGCGGGGTAAAGATTGAATGACTAATAAAAAGCATGCTTCCTTCTCCCTGATCACGTGAAAACCTGATGATCTGCTCAGGTGAAAACCTGATGGTCTAGCCGGATAATGCCCAAACAGTAACACGATCCTAAACCCTATACCAAAACGAGAAAGCGCAGTGATCTCCTTCCACCCATATCTGCAAAAGGATCCATATTTGAGAATCACGAGTCACTTTGCACGGAAATAAAGGCTGTTTTCAGCGAGTTCCGTATTCAGGTTTAACTTGAAAGGACGACGGCGAAGGCCTGCGATGGTCTGCTATAAATTCGGTTGCTTAAAACCCGCTGGGATCTGCGTTGTAGTGCAGTGGATATCGGCTCAGAATGAGAAATCGGGGAGCCGAGTTCAAATTCTAGTTGAATCCCTTGCATTCATTTACGCTCAAATAGACTTGGGAAAGGTATTACTCTGTTTCTTTCCTCCAGTTATGAGTTAAATAACAGAACAAATTGGGTTCTATAGCCTTGGTCACAAACCAGTCTACCTTAGAAAGTAAATGCAACCTACTTCGGGATAATCATCTGCCAGGTCAGTCATGTCATTTTCGAGACATGATCGCCCAAGCGTGTATCACGTATGGCACTTAACTGACTGACTGAATATAATAGTTAGAAACATGATTAAGGCCTCTGCTAGGCATAAAGTGGGGTATCTGTTTTCTATTGTTATGAAGTAATAAACTAATCCCTCTCTAATTACTACTTAATAGTATAATACATTTGTTCCCCCTCTAGATATGAATCAAATAACAGGACATATTGGATTCTATTACCTTGGTCAGCAACCAGTCTACCGCAGAAAGTAATGGCAACCTACTGCGGGATAATCTTCTGCACAGTCAGTCATGTCTCTTTCGAGACATGATCATCCATGCGTGTATCACGTATGGCACTTAACTGACTGAATATAATAGAAACATGATCAAGGCTTCTACGGGGCATAAAGTGGGTGATCGGTTTTCTCTTGTCATGAAGTAATAAACTGATCCCCCACTAATTACTACTTGTTAATATAATATAATTCACCAGTCTACCGCAGAAAGCAATGGCAACCTACTGCGGGATAATCTTCTGCACAGTCAGTCATGTCTCTTTCGAGACATAATCGCCCAAGCGTGTATCGCGTATGGCACGTAACTGATTGACTGACTGAAAACCCGTAGGAACCGTTTAGGAGATGAGATTGATTCAAAGAAATCGAACCCCAGTGCACTGAAGAAATCACAACGTAAGAAAACAAAAAAGACGAAACTTCAGCCAAAAGTCTCAATCCTAAGAAAAGAAAGAAAAAAAATAGAGGATAAAACACCAACACGTCTCGATCCCTGGACAAGACGAGAAAGAAAGAAAACCGAAAAAAAAAAGAAATCCATTCCACCTCTAAATTTTTAACCAGTGAAGAGAAGAAAAAGAGAGTCCGAAAGGATCAAAGAATTAAAAAAACAGATGACACAGTGCTGATAGCAGACACGGAAAGGAAACTACAAGACCTCCTACAGAGCGTAGTTGAAGAGAGGGACAAGAAAGAACTTCAAATAAACTGCAAGAAAACCGAATGCATTGTCATACACAAAAAGAGCAGCCCAAAATGCCAGTTACAGGTTGGGGACACTAAAATGAAGCAAGTATAAAAATTTAAATACCTGGGAAGTGATCTAACAGAAGACGGAAAGTGCGACACAGAGACCCGAAGGCGAATTGGCATGGCGAAGGACACATTCCAGTAGCTGAGTAGAATATTAAGAAACAGGAAAATTTCGCTAGAAACAAAGAAGAGAGTAATGGATTGCTATGTGACGTCAGTTCTTCAATGTGGCAACGAATGCTGGACAATATTATCGAATTTGAAGGAAAAACTTGAAGGAACTGAAATGTGGTTTTACAGGAGGATGCTGCGGATATCATCGATCGAGCATGTGAGCAATTATGAGGTTTTGGAAAGGACGGAAATCAAAAGGAAATTAATACTGAAATATAGTGTTTAATGATTCTTCGTATGGCGAATTTGTCCGTCTTATCTGTTTACACAGAACAACATAAGGTACGCAGATGATACAGTGCTGATAGCAGACACGGAAAGGAAACTACAAGACCTCCTACAGAAGGCAGCTGAAGAGCGTGACAAGAAAGGACTACAAATAAATTGCAAGAAAACTGAATGAATAGTCATCACCAAAAAGAGGAACCTAAAATGCCAAATACAGGTGAGGGATTCTAAATTCAAGCAGACATTAAAATTTAAATACTTAGGAAGTATTCGAATAGGAGATAAAAAGATGCGACACAGAGATCCGAAGCCGAATTGGCATGGCGAAGGACGCGTTTCAGAAGCTGAGTAAAGTACTAAGACACAGAAAAATTTCACTAGAAGCAAAGAAGAGAGTGTGATGTCAGTTCTTCACTACGGTAGTGAATGTTGGACAATATCATCGAAGATGAAGGAAAAGCTTGAAGCAGCGGAAATGTGGTTCTACAGAAGGATGTTGCGGATATCATGAACTGATCATGTGAGCAATGACGAGGTGTTGGAAAGAATGGCAACGAAAAGAAAATTAATACTGAGCATCAGGAAGAGACAACTGAAGTTCCTGGGACATGCAATGAGAAAAGAGGGCTTCGAGAACCTGATACTGACAGGCCAGAGTGAGGGAAAAAAGACAGAGAATGGCAACGGATAACATATTTGAAGGGCCTTAGCAGGTGAATTACAGAACGGGGGTTGCTTGGTGTAACAGGAGAAAACGTACTAAGAGCCACCAGGGATAGGGAGATGTGGAAAGCCATGATCGCCTACGTTCTGAAAGGACAGGGCACATAGAAGAAGAAGAAGAAGAAGAAGAAGAAGAAGAGAAGGGAGAAGGAAAAAGTAGACAGAAAATATAAAAAAATCAAAAAACGTGTCAGAGATATTGAAAGAAAAGGAAAATAAATAATTAATTAAACCAACGGGTAAGTCGTTTGTTTGTCCTTTGATGTTTTTTCTTTATATATATAAATGCATGCTAGCTGGCTTCAAACCGTTTACCGAAACAACATTTATCTTCATGACAAGATAAACCCATTCCGTGTCATTTCTTTCTGAAATATTTTTTTTTAATTTTTTATTGCTTTGATTTGTTTTAAAGCTATCTGTATCTAAACTTATTTATAAATGAAACTTTGTCTGTTTGTGTGTGTCCGTCACCTATAGACTCCAAAACGGCTGAACCGATTTTCTTGAAAATTTACACAGTTGTACTATAAGCGTCTGCGAGTGTTCTTAGCTTGGGTTTGTGTCCAGGTACCCCCGATAAATATCGAAAATCGATAATCGAAAAAATCGGGTTATAGAAGGAGTGATCCGATTTTAATCAAATTTCATACACTCATAGATATAGACACAAAAAACGATATTCCATATATTATGGATTTTCTGCACTATGGTAAGAACTGCAACCTTGAAGCTTCTGAATATCGTTTCTTATGTCTTTGTCTATGAGTGTATCAAATTTGATTAAAATCGGACCACTCCTTCTATAACCCGATTTTTTGGATTATCGATTTTCGATATTTATCGGGGGTACCTCGACACAAAACCTAGCTAAGAACACTCACAGACGCTAATATTACAACTGTGTAAATTTTCAAGAAAATCGGTTCAGCCATTTCGGAGTCTATAAGTAATGGATATACACACACACACAGAGACGCACACACACTGACAAAGTTCCATTTATAAATAAGTTTAGATATATATATATATATATCACTAACACAAAATTAGGATTAATATTGAAATTTTGTTTTTCTTTTTTTTTCTTTCTTTTTTCATATCAGTTTTTACATGCTTCTCAAAGGCAACGTGTCGGTGTTCGTCCAGACCGCACAAGAGAATGAAAGAATTTTACTGCCTCCCGATATTGCTCTTTCCAGTTTAGATGCAAAAATCTCCGAAAGAACTTACGAAACCGAACTGTTCCCGCCCAATTTCAACAGGTCCTTGTTTGGCAATGTCTTCAACGAAATTGGTGAGTATCGATGCTGACTGCGTTTCTTTCTTTTTGTATCGCCGAGGAGGATACGACACACAGAGAATGTGTGCTGCGGCATTATTCAGCACAATATCCGGTGCTAAATAAATCGATATACACAGAACAGTACAATAGCTATGTTATGGTTTATAAAATGGCGAGTGTTCTAAAAATAGAAAACGATAAACACAGTGACGCCAAGAATTCAAAATTGGGCGACAAAATAAGGAACCGTTTCTTTTGGTAGGAGTAGGAATAAGAGTAGGAATAAGAAGTAGGAGTGAAGGACAGTAGTTTTGTGTATGAGATTTAAAAAGGGAAAGAGGCTAGTCAGTTGACCACGAGAGTCCAGAAGGGATAGGCTCGTGTACTACTAGCATCCCACAGTGAAGAGAATTTAGCTAGTCTGTTCCTGTATCCACACAAAATTTAAAGTTTTATACCAAAAATAAACATCATTAATTCAAGTTTGTGTTATCTTATAATTATACCAAAACGAAGCAACACAAGAGCTACAATGACAGACAAGATAAAACATACAACAAAGAGAGGAGGGTGTAAGTGCCATTGCCACATGAAACGTGCGTGAGAAAACTGACAAACTGCAGGTATATATTGTAAAATGTTTTATTTCCTTTACAGTACTTGTGCAGCTGTGAAAATTCGTTGGCACCTCGTGTGGTCTATGGCAATTGAGATATTCCCTAACAGTACCGAACGAATGTGCTGCCAATGGAGATAACAAATTTACGTCTGACCTCTTAGAAGGTCTCAATCCAAAAAAGACTGTTAAGGGGGTTTCTATTTCTTATGCAGAGACTAAAAATCCTATATTTTAGAAAAGGTTGCCGTAAGAAAGCTTATTTGTTATATTTTTATTTACTTATTCTAACTTTAGTGTTTCGTCTCATACTTCTCATTTAGACCTAATTATGTTTTACGTTATCCTAAAATATAAGGAACTATATTTTCTGGACACATTGCCCCAAGGTGTGACAAGGCCGCCGGTCAAGAATACAGGGCTGGCTTTGGCGAGAAAACGAACCTGCTAATTTTTACATTAGGTTCGGTATCAAATGGTGCCTGGCGGCAGCTACAGAGAGATTGAAATCGCAATAGTCGCCGAAATCAATCGAATCAGTTGAAATATTACTCAAATCACTCTTGAATATTACGTTTCGAAGGCTACTATTGTTTTTTTTTTTACTTAAATAGACCATTACAGACCATTGGACAATTCATCAATGAGAGTGCTGCAAATGTACCAGTCATTTTACGACACTTTCCTTTCTATTCTATCGTTTTTTTAGTGGCAAACATTCTTGCAATTCTTTCAGAAGAGAACTCATTTTCAATAGTTTTATTGTCGTGATATCTGAAACCAATTAATTGCATAAATTACTCAGAATGTGTGCGTTGTGGTACAGTGGATATCGGCTCGGAACGAGAAACCGGGTAGTCGAGTTCGAATTTCAGTTGAATCCATTGTATTCACTTACGCGCAAATACCCTTGGGAAAGGTATTACTCCGTCTCTTCCTTCCAGTTATGGGTTAAATAGCAGGACAGATTGGGTTCTATAGCCTTGGTCGGCAACCAGTCTACTGCAGAAAGT
This sequence comes from Ascarosepion bandense, assembly GCA_037127315.1. Taxonomy (NCBI): domain Eukaryota; kingdom Metazoa; phylum Mollusca; class Cephalopoda; order Sepiida; family Sepiidae; genus Ascarosepion; species Ascarosepion bandense. The sequence goes on along the minus strand of JBBBDQ010001892.1, from coordinate 1,671,832 downwards.
AATGGCAACCTACTGCGGGATAATCTTCTGCCCAGTCAGTCATGTCTCGAAAGAGACATGATCGCCCATGTGTGCATCACGTATGGCACTTAACTGACTGACTGACTCAGAATGTGTGTTGTGGTGTAATAGATACCGACACAGAATGAGAAATCGAGTTTGAATTCGAGTCCTAGTTGAATACGTTTTAGTCATTGACGCACAAATACCCTTAGGATGTGCGTTGTGGTGCAGGGGATATCGACTCGGAACGACAAATATCCCCTTTAAACATAGATTTTGGGAAGAAAGTACTTCGTTGTTAAGATAGCGAAGAAGTTTAAGTGCTATACTTTTAGGAAATCCTCAAATGTGTAAAGAAAGAATAACTATTAGTTTGGTCAATGAAAGAGTCAAAATATCTATTTATCTTTTAGTTCGATGAGGTTGTCTTTCAGGTTTTAGTTGGTCAGCAACCTTTCTTAGAGATTCTTTCGGCTGAGTGCACAGATCCACGAATCGGGCCGGAGTTGATAATGTCGGCAAATCCTGTTAACAACTAACTACTCTCTTTCCAAAACCTATTTTTATAGAGGCTAACACCTAATTTGCATATTTCTAGAACATTTCGAATTCTCTCGATTCTACTGGAATTTTCTACAATCTTCCAAAACGTGCTATTCCTAATTCCTCTATTTAACAACTAATTCATGAATTAAAACTTTTTTTGTACTACGTGTAGGACTCAATAGAATCCCTTATTAAACGATTTATACATTATTTTTATACATAAATGCAGCAGGGGTTTTAAGATTTGTTTGTTATTTGATGTTTGGTTATAGTGAGAAGATTGATTCGGTCAGATTTTAATGAAAATCTTTTGTTTTTATTCTTTTTTTATTATAGAAAACTGAAAATGATTTCTAATTTTGTATTCAAAAATGTTTTCCTGAGAACAGTTTTTTCTTCAAAAATGCATATTTTTCTATCATATTTTTCATTTATTTTCTATAAAAGTATATTTTTATACTTTCATAGATAACCCCCAAACTGGGGTCAAAACACTATTTGGCCATAGCTGGGAACAACAACAGTTAAGAGGTAGTTCCATGCTCCTCACAAGCTCCCAATCAGAGGCCTTGCTGCAGGATGCAGTTTACCGTCATACGGAGGACCTGGTCGGAGACAGGTTGCGAACACGTAGGCGTTGTCGGGGAATCGTTAACCAGCGGTAGTTCTCTGTGTGTGTGTGTGTGTGTGTGTGTGTTTGTGTGTGTGTGTGTGTGTGTGTGTGTGTGTGTGTGTGTGTGTGTCTATCCCCAGTCTTATATAACCCACTGTTTCTGCGTATTTTTACTTTTTCGAGCTGTAGCTTCATTGATGTCAATCATATCTTTGATGGCTATTAACTAGCAAGCTTTGTCGTTAGACTCTGCCGCCACGCTTCACGACCGAAATATATTTTTATCAATCATATTTTTGTCGGCTCCCGCCTATTTTTCTGGCGTTGGTGTCAATCATATCTTTGTCGGTTCTCGCCTTTCAAGTCTTTCTTCTTACACGCTGCTGACACCATCCACAGCTGGAATATATTTTTGTCAATCATATTTTTGTCGGTCAAGCTGATACGTTACACATGCATTGCTGATATTTTTACTATTGACATGCATTGTAAGTCAAGAAGAAACTAATTGTCAATAGCCAGGAATTAATGGAAGCATTACTAATAGAATTGGACTATTATATATATATATATATATAATTGAAAGATATTGCCAATGATTTTACTATAAAAACGCATTGAAAATCAGTAAAAGGGGGATTTGTCAGGAGTCAGGAATTAATGCAAGCAGGACTATAATATCATCATTATTGTTTAACGCCAGTTTTCATGCTAGCATGGGCTGGACGGAGTTTTCTTGATGGCTCCATAATTAAACTGATATGTCCCGGAAAGGGATATATATATATATATATATATATATATATATATATATATATATAATTCGAGGTAGTTATGCTGTTTAGGCAAATGTAACCGGGTACAACAATCTGGCAAGTAGACGTAATGGACGGTACTCGTCGTATGCAGTATCCTGAGATGTAGGCGTAGTCAATAGACCTAGACCAATAGTCGTAGTAGACCTCTAATGACAGACCAATAGACTTCTGGATCTTCTCGCCTTAGACTTTATTTATGGCTGACACCAGCCAATTACATTACTGTGAGGGGGAACCAAGTTTTATACATATATTCTACAACTGAGAGAAATGTTGTTAAGCTGTTTAGGCAAATGTAACCGGGTAGAACAATCTAACCCGCAGACGTAATGGACGGTACTCGTCGTATGCAGTATCCTGGGGCGTAGGTATAGTCAATAGACGGAGAACAATAGTCGTAGATCTATGGATGTAGACCTCTAGTCGTAGATTTATAGACCTCTAGTCGTAGATTTATAGACCTCTGGACGTAGACCTCGTTTTCGTCTGAATTTATAGCTGATACCAGCCAATCATATTACTTTGAGGGGGAACCAAGGTGTATCATTACATATTCATTACATCATAAACCATCATGAAATATTAGAGCGCGTTTAACAGCTGTATACTCTTATTAACACAAACCAGATTAAGAAACTGAAGATTCAGTGCTTTTATCGAGTCATCATCTCTAGAACAATTACCTTCCCAATTTAGAGTGTTCAGTCTATCCTATTCTGCGCAGAGTAAGTCTAGAGGTTTTCATGTCAGAGATTTGCTTCTCTTAGACAACTCGCTTTTCAAAGCTAAAGATTCTTAAATATTTGCCCATAGCTGGGACCCTAACTGGTGCTACCACCCCGGGTCAGCGTGGATCTGGGAACAACAGCAATTAAGAGGTTGTTCCATGCTCCTTTAAGCTTCTTGATCAGAGGCCTTGTTGCAGGATGTAGTTTATCGTCATACCCAGGAAAATGTGTAATGGAAATGCATTACTCATGATTTTATTATAAGAATCCATTGAAAATCAGGAAAAAATGATTGTCAATAGTCAGAAATAAAGGCAAGCATTACTGATAAAATAGGGTTATTATATGTACAATGTAAATGTATTTCTAATGATTTTACAATAGAAATTAATTGAAAAACTGTTCCTGTTATGTTTACTGAATTTACGAACAAATGACTTAAGTAATCTGGTTAACAAAGTTAATAGATAACTTTTTTGCTGTTTGGTTTAATGTAAGTTTTGTTTGTCCAGGAAGTGGCAAGTTCTTTGGGGAATTGGCCCTGATGACAAAGGACAGTATCCGGAAAGCCTCCGTCATCACGGAAGATTTGACAGACTTGCTTGTTGTGAAGAGAGATTTGTATCAACGATGCCTTCTGCAACAGCAACAGTTAGATTTGAAAACGAAACGAGAGTTCATCAAGTGCTTCCCAGCATTCAGTGAGTGGAATGAGAGGCAGGTAACCAATCTGGCGTTAGCTTTACGCGTGTACCAACTGAAAACCGGAACAAACATTGTCGTTCAAGGAGAGCCCTTTGACGGTCTACATTTCGTTATCAAGTGAGTGATTTTGCTTTAAAACCACTGGGTAGTCCATACTACCCTACTGAAAAAATTCAGTCGTGCACATTCACGCACACATACAACCACATACAGACATACACACGGATGCAGTGTAGTTTGTTCTTTGTTCTTTTTGTTTTTTGTTTTTTTGTTTATGTGTTTTTTTTTTATTTTATGCAGTGTGCATTACGTGTATTGGCCTGCGCACTGGAAAGAACTTAATTTAAAAAATGTGCTCGCCGACAGAGTTTGAACCTGCGTTTCCCTTGTTATGTGAAAGCAAATTTAGATCAAGCATGCTTTAAACTAGGGATTCTTAATGTGTGAACCCTTATTTCTTTGGTGCCCCAACCACATAAATTTAAGAGTGCTACTTGATTGGCATTTAGGTCCCACCCTTTTACCGTTGAAATAGTTAAATATAATCGTCATTTCTACTCTAGTATATCTGCTCTGCTTCTAATCATAAACAGTAAATAGTTGATTTACTAAGCGCCGAAGGTATGGGGTACCCAGTGAGGATCGAACTCACTACTCAGTTGTAATAGGTTCTAGCAAGACAGGCTTGCTAACCATTACACCACGCCGAGGAGCCCTTTTCTAAGCATGGCTTAGACGTGGCACAAGGCCAAAAGTAAGGCACCCAGTGAGTATCGAAATCACTACTCAATAGTAATGATTCTTGCGAGACAAGCTTGCTACCCATTACCCCAACCCCCAGGTGCTCAATAAACAGTAGGCGACACACTGAACCGTGGATATTAGGCAAAATACAGAATTTGGGCACAACTGGATTATTAATTAACAAATTAATGTTTAAGTGAAGCTACAGTTGCAAATTTTCAAAACAATGGAAAAATCTGAATTTCGTGTGTTGATAAAGCATTGTTTTCTGATGGGAAAAATACTGTTCAAGCAAAGCAATGGTGTGATAAGTGTTATTCAGACTCTCCACCGTCTAAAACAACAGTTAAGGGGTAGTATGCGGGCTATTAAAGTGGTCGCACAGACACAAATGATGCTGAACGCTCAGGTCTGCCAAAATCAGCAGTTGTCCTTAAAAACTCAAAAAAAGAAATCCCCAAATTCATCTTGGCCGATAGTAAATTGAAGTAGCTTGAGCTAGCAGAGGAGTTGAACATATCAGAAGGCAGTGTATTCACCATTTTTCATGAACATTTGTCAAGGACATCCATTTCTAAGGACACCCACCATCAAAGATGATGTTATTTTGTGTTGACAAACATTATGTTAAAATCCATGTTACCACTCTGAAGATCGCTCATGTGAGCTAAATGCTTAGAATCAGCATAATAAAAAATATTCAAATGTTGAACACTTTTTGTCTTTATTTTCACCTGAAATTAAAGCTAAAATACGATCTTTAGAACGGCTAATGATTAAACATAATAAACATTTATTATCTGTTCTATTTAACAGTATATGTTCAGAAAATTATCTGCTGGCTTCGATATTATATATATATATATATATATATATATATATATATATATATATATATATATGGTCACTGTTGAAATAGCTCTGGTCAGATAACTTCTTCACATTAATTCTGTTAACGGTCTTTCTCTGTCCCGATATCACGCACTTTATGACAAAATACCTGCTTGCCAAAAATGCCTTTCTAACAGTAAACTTCTGAAAAGAAAAACTACCATTTCAGGGCTAAGCATCATCACAATTTAACACACACACTCACATACACACACACACACACACACACACACACACACACACACACACACATATATATATATATATATATATATATATATATTCTAAACATATGTTGTTAAATGTAAGAGAAGCTTAGAAGAAAACCAATAAATAATTATCCAAATGTTGGAGAATTTTTGTCTTTATTTTCAACTGAAATTAAAGCAAAAATACGACGTTTAGAACGGCTCATGATTAAACATAATAGACATTCATTGTCTCTTACATTTAACAACATATGTTTAGACAATTACTTGCTGCCTCGATATATATATATACACTACCGGCCATAATAATTAGGCCATCCCAGTGTTTTAAAAAATGATGTATTTCATAATATTTTTAGCATTTATAGCCAAGTGAATAATTGTAAATGAAAATAGAATAGTTCTTTTGTTAATACTGAACAATAGCATGTGCATCAAATGAATTTTAAATGTTTAATAATTACTTATATTGCTGTTTCATCAACGAAAGAATGAAGAAAATTTAGGGTGATTCGGAGGAGTTCATCTTTGCTTCCTTGCCTTGTAAAATTTTGCAAATTAATAATAGTAAAAGAACCATTCTATTTTCATTTAGAATTATCCACTTGGCAATAAATACTAAAAATAGTATGAAATACATCATTTCTTTTAAAAAAACTGGGGTGACCTAATAACTATTGCAGGTTGTATATATATATAGATATTGGAGGCCATGTACATTAAATCCCAACAACCAGCACTTAATAAAATCTTTTACATCTGGCCATAACACATTACATTGCATTTGAATACATGGTTCTGTTGTCATTTCGCGATATCACACGGTGTGACGTCATAGAACCGCATTGCAAATTTGCGAACTGCATTTGTTATTTTTGGTAACTATTGCCGTAGCCTAGCGGAGATTTATGTCAACACAAAATAAAATCTTCGCTGATGGTGGATGTTATTGTGTTACCGTCTTAACAACCTCTCTGAAGATGGCTCATGTGAGCCGAAAGCTTAGAACCAAATTAATAAAAAATTATCGAAATGTTGGAGAGTTTTTGTCTTTATTTTCAACTGAAATTAAAGTCAAAATATGATGTTTAGAACGGCTCATGATTAAACATAATAGACATTCATTGTCTCTTATATTTAACAGTATATGTTTAGAAAATTATTTGCTGCCTCGATACACTATATATATATATATAAAGTATTAAATAGTATTGTGATGGTTTACGTTTATGTAAGACATTTACATATACGTTTAATAAGCAAACGTTATGTTTTCCGGCTTTAAAATGTAAATCATTTTCAACAAAGTAAGTTGAACATTGCCTGATGATGAGATTATAAATTTAAATCTCGAAACAGAAATTTCCGTGTCGCAATATAAATTAAGTTAATTTTAAATAAAAACAAATGTATTTATAATTATATATATATATACTAGCAGTTTAGCCCGCTTTCACTCGGGTTGTTTAAGGAAATTTTTTAATCGTATCACCCCGAGCAAGGCAGTAATGCCAATGATGTGCAGGGGGCTACATAAGAGTAGAAAAGATTAAGTAGAAGAGAGTGAAGAGAAAGACGAACCAGTTAGAAAGGAGCAAAGAGAAGGATGGGAATACAGGTGTGATGACACTACATAGGAGTAAAAAAGATTAATTAGAAGAGAGTGAAGAGAAAGACGAACCAGTTAGAAAGGAGCAAAGAGAAGGATGGGAATACAGGTGTGATGACACTACATAGGAGTAAAAAAGATTAATTAGAAGAGAGTGAAGAGAAAGACGAACCAGTTAGAAAGGAGCAAAGAGAAGGATGGGAATACAGGTGTGATGACACTACATAGGAGTAAAAAAGATTAAGTAGAAGAGAGTGAAGAGAAAGACGAACCAGTTAGAAAGGAGCAAAGAGAAGGATGGGAATACAGGTGTGATGACACTACATAGGAGTAAAAAAGATTAAGTAGAAGAGAGTGAAGAGAAAGACGAACCAGTTAGAAAGGAGCAAGAGAAGGATGGGAATACAGGTGTGATGACACTACATAAGAGTAAAAAAGATTAAGTAGAAGAGAGTGAAGAGAAAGACGAACCAGTTAGAAAGGAGCAAGAGAAGGATGGGAATACAGGTGTGATGACACTACATAAGAGTAAAAAAGATTAAGTAGAAGAGAGTGAAGAGAAAGACGAACCAGTTAGAAAGGAGCAAAGAGAAGGATGGGAATACAGGTGTGATGACACTACATAGGAGTAAAAAAGATTAATTAGAAGAGAGTGAAGAGAAAGACGAACCAGTTAGAAAGGAGCAAAGAGAAGGATGGGAATACAGGTGTGATGACACTACATAGGAGTAAAAAAGATTAATTAGAAGAGAGTGAAGAGAAAGACGAACCAGTTAGAAAGGAGCAAAGAGAAGGATGGGAATACAGGTGTGATGACACTACATAAGAGTAAAAAAGATTAAGTAGAAGAGAGTGAAGAGAAAGACGAACCAGTTAGAAAGGAGCAAAGAGAAGGATGGGAATACAGGTGTGATGACACTACATAAGAGTAAAAAAGATTAAGTAGAAGAGAGTGAAGAGAAAGACGAACCAGTTAGAAAGGAGCAAGAGAAGGATGGGAATACAGGTGTGATGACAGTTGCAAAGGTGGAGAGAAAGTATAGGATACACGGGGTGGTGGAAGAACTAGAGTCAAGTGGTTAATAGATGAGTATTGACATTGCATTTAAATTCCTGGAGGTTGTAGCCGTCAGGAAAGCAAGAATATGGAAGCCAGTTCCACAGGCGGGAAGTGCGAGAGAAGAAACTGCAGGAGTAGAATTGTCGTCTGCATTTGGTTAATCTAACTGTGAATGGGTGGGACCCAGTTGCCAATCTGGTTGCACGAATAAACACCTGTTGCAGAGGCACCAGTGACTTAAGTTCGTTGGAGCAGAAGCTATGAAAGTATTTATAGAACAGAAAGAGGGAGGTCACATTTCGTCGGAGGGGAAGTGGTTGCAGTCGAGCCGCCAAGTCGGTACCTATCACATTACTGATTCTCCTCTGGAGTCTGTCGAGAACATTGAGATGAACAGCAGGGACGCCTGACCATATATGGCAGCAGTATTCCATGCACAGACGAATGGTTGATTTGTATATATGCAGGATGGAATCAGGCGGGAAAAACATCCTGGCCCGACACAGTGACCCAACCTTCTTAGCAGTGGATTTAGCTATGGACTTAATGTGGTGGTTCCATTTGAGATCAGAAGAGAGGGTAAGGCCGAGGAGGCGCAGTGAATTGCTCTCAGGGAGACTCACATAGCAAATACTTACACAACGTCCACCCTCGTCACTTTTATAGATACACATAACAATGTAGAATGTCTCTATTGAATTCGGGTAGGATTGAGAGGGGCAACATATATAGATATAGATTATATAAAGTGGGCTGATCGATTCTATATTATAATCAATACATAAACTGATCCCTGACTTTGTGGGGTGATAATATATATTTTTCTAACCCTAATTTTGGCTTTCTGAAAAGTTTCAAGGTGTCGTTATCGTTCTAAAATTTTGATCTACATCTGAGCGCAACTTCCGTCGACCTAGACCGCAAAATGCAGACGCTAAGTCGAATCTATCAAACAAACAAATACTTACACAACGTCCACCCTCGTCACTTATATATATATATATATATATATATATATATATATGACCAGCTTAAAATAGATAGATAGATAGATAGATAGATAGATAGATAGATAGATAGATAGATAGATAGATAGCCCACGTGTCGTTTATACAGAAAACATGCTGAGCAGACCTATGTTACAATTTCTGACAGAGAGCGTATAATCTGTCATGAACAGGAGTTTGATCAACCTCGCTTGACTCAAACACTCAGTCATGGTTACTTATGACTTCTTGTTATAATGATACATAAATTAATACATATAAATAGACTGAGATAGATATGAAGAGCTTCAGACAGACACATAGATAGATAGATAGATAGATAGATAGATAGATAGATAGATAGATAGATAGATATGAATAAACTGAGATAGATAGATAGATAGATAGATAGATAGATAGATAGATAGATAGATAGATATATAGATAGATAGATAGATATGAACAGACTGAGATAGATAGATAGATAGATAGATAGATAGATAGATAGATAGATAGATATGAACAGACTGAGATAGATAGATAGATAGATAGATAGATAGATAGATAGATAGATAGATAGATAGATAGAACTGAGATAGATAGATAGATAGATAGATAGATAGATAGATAGATAGATAGATAGATAGATAGATATGAACAGACTGAGATAGATAGATAGATAGATAGATAGATAGATAGATAGATAGATAGATAGATAGATAGATATGAACAGACTGAGATAGATAGATAGATAGATAGATAGTGAGATAGATAGATAGATAGATAGATAGATAGATATGAACAGACTGAGATAGATAGATAGATAGATAGATAGATATGAACAGACTGAGATAGATAGATAGATAGATAGATAGATAGATAGATAGATAGATAGATAGATAGATATGAACAGAATGAGATAGATAGATAGATAGATAGATAGATAGATAGATAGATATGAACAGACTGAGATAGATAGATAGATAGATAGATAGATAGATAGATAGATAGATAGATAGATAGATAGATATGAACAGAATGAGATAGATAGATAAATAGATAGATAGATAGATAGATAGATAGATAGATATGAACAGACTGAGATAGATAGATAGATAGATAGATAGATAGATAGATAGATAGATAGATAGATAGATAGATAGATAGATAGATCTAAACAGACTGAGATAGATAGATAGATAGATAGATAGATAGATAGATAGATAGATAGATAGATATGATATGAACTGAGTAGATAGATAGATAGATAGATAGATAGATAGATAGATATGAACAGACTGAGATAGATAGATAGATAGATAGATAGATAGATAGATAGATAGATAGATAGATAGATAGATATGAACAGAATGAGATAGATAGATAGATAGATAGATAGATAGATAGATAGATAGATATGAACAGACTGAGATAGATAGATAGATAGATAGATAGATAGATAGATAGATAGATAGATATGAACAGAATGAGATAGATAGATAAATAGATAGATAGATAGATAGATAGATAGATAGATATGAACAGACGAGATGAGATAGATAGATAGATAGATAGATAGATAGATAGATAGATAGATAGATAGATCTAAACAGACTGAGATAGATAGATAGATAGATAGATAGATAGATAGATAGATAGATAGATAGATCTAAACAGACTGAGATAGATAGATAGATAGATAGATAGATAGATAGATCTAAACAGACTGAGATAGATAGATAGATAGATAGATAGATAGATAGATAGATAGATAGATAGATAGATATGAACAGACTATGATAGATAGATAGATAGATAGATAGATAGATAGATAGATAGATAGATAGATCTAAACAGACTGAGATAGATAGATAGATAGATAGATAGATAGATAGATAGATAGATAGATAGATAGATAGATAGATAGATAGATTTTTGTGCCTGAGTCAGTACTAATACTTTTTATATTATCATACGTATTAGGAGTAGTATGTGCATGCATACATCGTCCATGTTTATGCGTGTGTGGGTTTATAATATTCAGTCCTTCTCCTTTTATTAACTTCCATAAAAATTCCTGCCAAATCAGTTGCCAATTTGATCAGTTTTATAAATGCAATCTTCTCCATTTTATTATCGAACGCCCCGTCAATAGATCAACATCAACTACCGAAAGCAGACGACAATTATTCATTGCAATGTTCGTCTGCTTTCGCCGTTGTCGGAATATATTTTTTTCTTTTTTTTTTTTTTTCGCTGCCTCTTTTTCACTATTTTTTCTTCGAGAAAAGAAATACCAAGGAAAAAGACAGATGAAGCACAAAGGAAAAGCAGAGAATAATAATGCGAAAAATGGATGGAAGCTGACTATTGTACTGTCAATCTTTGGTTAGTAATCAAAATCTTGGACAACAATTGGCAGAAGAACTAACCTTATTATAATTATTATTGAATCTCCACAGGAATGAAAGTCGATAGATTAGATACGATTTCCGGCACAATTATTGCCCAAATACACAATTTTTAAATGACATAACCCGGCAGCCAACAAGGAAAGTAATACTACATTTCGGAAAAAACCTTGTTTTACAATCCTTATATAATTTGAGTTCTGTGAAGGAAACAATCATAAGAACATATAAAAAAAAAACTGAATGATAATACCTTGTACGTCATTTTAATGAAACCTGCGTATATATATATATATATATATATATATATATATATATATATATATAACAGTGATGATCCACGTATATTGTCTTAATATGTATAGGAAAGAATATGAATAAAAAGTTTTGAATTTAAAAATGTACTTTTTTGGGACAGTATTTGTTTATTTTTATTATTGTATTTTATATTTCAGACCGCCCTCGGTCCTTCATCAGAAACGATTGATTTTTAAATTTGAATTAGAAACGTATTTCACGATAGCGTCCGAATATTTTTGTGTTTACATCACGTGGTGTGTTTGTTCACAACATGCGGCAATGTCCGTAGAGAAAGTCTGTTTGTTTTAGATAAATATTTCTTGGAATATCTGAGACAAATTTTTAGCTATTGAAATATTTGTAAAGATTCAACACACCTAAGTCCCTATTTAACCCTAGCTTGTGTGTATTTAATTTTAAAATCCAGTATTTTTCTTTCTTTCTGCGTGTGTATGTAGATCTAAAATTAGAGTCTATTAGTAAACATTTGCAATTTTCTAAAGTATGATCAGGTTGATTAAAATGGGCTGCAATTGGGGAGTATACATTTTTTTGTCGTATATTTAGTTTGTGATTATTGAAGCGAAATCTAAAGCTATTACCGGATTCGCCGATATATCCACTGTTAGGGCAAATTGAGCAGAAGAGAAAGTAGATGATGTTTTTGCTGTCACAAGTAAGGTTTGGTGGGTGTAATTTTATTTTGGTGTTGGGTACAGAGAATGTTTTGTCTGTTATTAAATGTTTACAAATTAAACAGCGAGGCTTTCCACATTTTAAATTCCCTGATAGGTATGTATTATTTAAATATTTGTTAAAAGTGAGGATAGTTGATAGGTTGGGTGTTTGTTTCTTTGCATTTATGGGTGGTTTATCGAAAATGTCTTTGATGTTTTTGTTTGATTGGAGGTTCCTGTAATCATTTTTTTAAAATTTTTGATAAGTGTGTAGGAATATTGATTATGGTTAAAAACCATGGGAATTCGGTTGTTATCTTTTCGTTTTTTGTATGTGAGAAGTGTGCTACGATCTATGTGGATGGTTTTATGTAGTGCTTCCTTTATTATTTTTATTGGATATTTACGTTTTAGAAACTGTTTTGTTAGGTTGTTAATGTTGTTTAGAAAATCTAGATGGTCTGAGCATATGCGTTTTATTCTAATAAATGAGCTGTATACAATAGATTTTTTTACTTTGAGGGGATGACAGCTGTTAAAGTGTAGGGATTTATGTTGGTTTGTGGGTTTGTTGCATGGACTGGTGGAAAGTGTATGTTTGTTTAATTTTACCATGACGTCTAAGAAAGGGACGGATGTGTATGAGTGTTCCATGGTAAATTTGATTGTATTGCAGAAAGTAAAGAAGTTTTTTAATTTTTCTAATCCATGAGTCCATATTAAGAAAATATTTTCTTAATATGAACTCAGGGATTAGAAAAATTAAAAGGTATATACAAACTAAATAACAATTAAAGAAAATTATAAATTTAAAAAATTTTTTTTTAACTCTCTTATGGATTTCATGTTGAAATGTTCATTAAACATTTTTGAAATTTGAACATTTATTTTAATAAATATATATATATATATATATATATATATATATATATATATATATATATGTCATCTGCAGACAGATCTGTTTCGCTGTATCACAGCTCATCAGTACGGTTAGACTCCGATTGCTCCCTAACCCGACCGAATTGGCGTCAGTCGGCAACTCCACCTCTGGGCCATCAGCAATATTAAAACTACATATATATATATATATATATATATATATATATATATATATATTGTGTAAGATCCGCTCGTATGATCTGATTAGCTTGGGAAGCCGACTGGCGATAGGAAGCAAGTTTTCTTGAAACTGGAAAATTCTACTGCTGAACCTGCACGTTGGTGGCGAATTTAGTCATCGACGCCATTATCATAAAGAAAGCGATCAGCAAAAAAGAAATTAAATACTTGGATATGAGATGTATTAGAATGAATTAAATATTTGTGCAATAAATACTGATCGTGATACTTCTTTAATTAAAGAAAATTGTTTCAAACTAATTTCTATAAATGCCTTTAATACTGCCCGCCAAAAATATGTATAACCATAAATTGGGTTCTATAGCCTTGGCTGGCAACCAGTCTACCAGAAAAAGCAATGGCAACATACTGTGGGATAATTTTCTGCCCAGTCAGTCATGTCTCTTTCGAGACATGATTGACTGACTGAATATAATAGAAACATGATTAAGGCTTCTACTGAGCATAAAGTGGGTGATCTGTTTTCTATTGTCATGAATTAATAAACTAATCCCCCACTAATTACTACAGGACAGATTGGATTCTATAGCCTTGGTCGGCAACCAGTCTACCGGAGAAAGCAATGGCAACCTAATGTGGGATAATCTTCTGCCCAGTCACTCATGTCTATTTCGAGACATGATCGCCCAAGCGTGTTTCACGTATGGCACTTACCCGAATCATAATGGAGATACGAAATGGTAGTTTCATTACATCTGTTTAATTAATGCTGCCCATTTCATATCACGTTCTTATGTCAAATGGAGTAAAAAAAAAATACTTGTATGTTGTCCCCACTTACCTGTCTGACCAAATTGTACCTTCTTTTGTTTATTTTTTTTTTCAGGGGTCAGGCCAGAATTTCTGTCAGACCTGTTCTCCATGAAAAGCATTTCGAACGGATTTTTCGACAGAAACACCCAGTGAAAGGGCCAAAACTAAAACAGAGGTAAATATCTCAACACTAATTTGAACTTTCGAAAATACTTTAAAATAGGTACCACTGCAGATTCGCAAAAGAATACCATGATTAAAAAAATTCTCTAAAACCTAATAAAATTTTGAAAATGTCAGTCAAAAACAGCAAATATCCGCCAAGGCAATACCAATATCATTTGAGTGATTAGCAAAACGTGATTATTAAAATGAGAATAATTGCCAAGAACTTGACCGCTCTCAAGAGTGAATTCAAAAAATGAACTCGACGACTCTCAAAATTAAAATCACACTTAAAATGAAATAAGGGAGGTAATTCAGTATTCAAAATAATCTAGGGGAGGTAATTCAGTATTTGTCATTTGAAAGGCAAAAATTAAATTTTATATATAAAACGGAAAAATAAGCCAAAAACTTTATCCCGTACCTGATCGAACCCAAAATCTAACAATCATCCCTGAAAGTTTCATTTTAATCCATTCATTGGGTCTTGAGATATTTTGACCACGAACAGACAAACAAACTAACGTAACGAATACAATACCTTCGCTTTAAGGCAGAGGTAACAAATTTTTATCGTTAAAATGCTTATGTCATTATTAAGAGGAAAGACCACAGGATCTTTTTATTATTAAATTATATCTCCTTTAGAACCTTCGCAATTTATGTAAGAAAAAAAAATTGTCAGTTTTTTGTTTGTTTTTTTTTTTGTTTGTTTTTTTCGTTGAAAAATGCATTAATTCGGAAATTCTTGCAAAGGTCAAATAATTGGTGAACTTTAATTATTTTTTTTTAGGATTTATTAGCAAATGAATTAAATTACTTAAAAGTTGTTTTTTATAATACATATTTTCCATCTGTCAACCACTACATAAACTTATTTAATTATAAATAATTTCGAGAAAGTAAATCTTGTGCCAATTTAGGTTTATAACAGTTATGTATAAAACACCTAGGAGTTAAATCATCCGTTTTTTTTTTTGTTTTTTGTTTTTTTTTATTTTTTGTTTTGTTTTTTTTTTGTCAAACGGAGCCTCCAGTCACCAAAAATCTGTTCAGAATCGTAACATAAAACTGCAAAAAACTGAACTTCAATAGAACTCTAAAGAACTCTCTAGAACTCCTATGAACTTTCCAAGAACTTCTCGTGTTAACTTCCTGTTAACTCTTATTAATATAGAAATTCTTGCCAAAGTCAAATAATTGGTGAATTTTAATGAAATTTTAGGATTTATTAGCAAACGAATTAAATTTTTTCGATTTTTTTTTCGTTGAAAAATGCATTAATTCGGAAATTCTTGCAAAAGTCAAATAATTGGCGAATTTTAATGAATTTTTTAGGATTTATTAGCAAATGAATTAAATTATTTAAAAGTTTTTTTCAATAAATATTTTTCATCTCCTTAACTCCTACATAAACTTATTTAATGATAAATAATTTCGAGAAAGTAAATCTTGTGCCAATTTAGGTTTATAACAGTTATGTATAAAACACCTAGGAGTTAAATCATCCGTTTTTTTATTTATTTTTTTTTTTTTTTTGTCAAACGGAGCCTCCAGTCATCAAAAATCTGTTCAGAATCGTAACATAAAACTGCAAAAAACTGAACTCCAATAGAACTCTAAAGAACTCTCTAGAACTCCTATGAACTTTCCAAGAACTTCTCGTGTTAACTTCCTGTTAACTCTTATTAATATAGAAATTCTTGCCAAAGTCAAATAATTGGTGAATTTTAATGAAATTTTAGGATTTATTAGCAAACGAATTAAATTTTGTCGATTTTTTTTTCGTTGAAAAATGCATTAATTCGGAAATTCTTGCAAAAGTCAAATAATTGGCGAATTTTAATGAATTTTTTAGGATTTATTAGAAAATGAATTAAATTATTTAAAAGTTTTTTTCAATAAATATTTTTCATCTCCTTAACTCCTACATAAACTTATTTAATTATAAATAATTTCGAGAAGGTAAATCTTGTGCTGTTTATAACAAAACGTAAAACTTGTGCTGTTTAGAAATCTTATGAGAAGTTAAATCATCATTGTTTTTCCTTTTTGCCAAACAAGGCCCCCAGTCACAAAAATCTGCTCAGGATCGTAACATAAAAATGCAAAAACATTATTTAATTAAAAGACTTTTAATTGCTTTTATGAATGGTATGTATTATATCTTCAGAAAATTAATTTTTTCAATGAATAATGAATTTTTACAAGAACTGTCATCATTTTTAAAAATTTTCATGAGAATTACTTATAAATTTTTAAATCTTTTAAAATTCTGTATTAATTGGTACCGATTAGGTGATTATGTAAAAAATATATTTCCTAATTGTTGTGGAGTAGTTTTCGCACTGAAAGTTATAATCGTGCTATGTCGGTTGCTAATCAACTTAACGCACCCAAAATGTTAGGAACTTTGTAATCTTCCACTGAAAGCTGACTCCTTAGTATTCGACTAACTGCCGACTAATATCAACTGCCTAGTAGTTCTACTGAACTCAAATAGAACTCTAAATAACTCCTATGAATTTTCCAAAAACTTCTCGAGTTAACTTCCTGTTAACTCTTATTACTATAGAAGGGAGAGTCCATTATCTGAGAAATGTTTCACCATAACACTAATCAAAAATGAAAATGCTTAAAACAATCCATCGACCCCCAAATGATTTTTAAATAATTTTAAATTTTGTGTGTGTCGGTATAAACGTTCTGATTTTTTAAATATGAACATCCATACACGATATTATCGGAAAATATGAGTGATAGCTATAGTAAAATTAACAGCCAAGTACCTAAAATTCAATAACGCATTAGATTACTGAGAGTATTTTCTTAATTTTTAAGAATTAAGATTTAAGTTTAAATTATATAAAAAGGCAATCACATTATATTCCTCAAGTAAATTATAAAGATATGTCCATCGTAGAAAATAATTAGATTTCTGTCTGTCAGTCAAGGTGTCACCACCTTAAATAGACACCCATCGCTGTGTTATAAAAAATGTATTTTTGACAGTCCTTCCTTCACCAGTTCTTCAAATTTATCAGGTTTTATTTAGTTCAAAATCTTTTGTTACACTTCGCATAAATTATTTCCGACACAAACATACTCCTAGTGAATCATTTATATAAGATTAATGAGGGTTAATAATATTGCATTCTGTCGGGTATCACGATATATTGGGTGAGCGATGGCAGAAAGATTTATTCTTCCAGCTTATATTTAACTCCATTATGTCTTTTATCTACGATATAATAATCTTTATTTCACGGGCGGAATGAAAAAGCTGAACGGAAAGGAATGAAAAATATGCTTCGTTTTCAGAAAGAGATATACACCGTAATTTTTATACTAAATCAAACTGTATGTATCTATTTACACGTGTCCCACGTAAAGAAACTATAGACGCATGCAACAACAAGCAAAGTGAAAAAAGGGAGTCTCGCATGTAATTGTTTTCAACAAGAAGTGAAACTACTGGAGATTCTTCTGTGTTTCTGGATTCGATCGGATCAGACTTCTCTGCTATGTCTCCAACGAGTACATATTCCTCAAACATGAAAACGGTGAGTTGTGTGATTGTCCTTGAGAGCCACATATATCTATACCTATAATATAGTTTCTATATCAGGTGAAGATATACCGTTCATAGGAAAACGGTGCTATGGGCTTGTAAGCTCCACTACGTGGCAGCTGGTTGCAGAAAAAACCGGTCACCCATCTATCTACTGACCAAGCTGGACGTTGCTTAACTTCGGTGAACCGATGTTTCAGCCTGATACGGCCGTAAGCCTGATTTAACAAGGAGGATAAAATGTATCGAATTTGCATATTATATTTCGGCTAGGATTTCCACTGAAATAAAGTCATATATATATATATATATATAGGTCTCGGCCGTAAGGGGGATAAGGAAGAGACACTGCTGAGACAACTCGACCCTCTTCTGTTTGTGCAACTTTCAGCAACTTTGGCACATACCGGCAGCTGACCTTCGAGTAGGCAAGGTCATCATGGACAATTTTGTGTGCTGTCCCAACAGATAGGCTCAAAGTCCTTGCAATGTCATCCACTGTCACCCTTCTGTCAGACTGAATGAGGTCATTCACTGATTCGATCAACTCAGAAGACATCATTTCTGTAGGCCTCCCTGGCCTGTCTTCATCCTCAACACTGATCCGTCTTTCTTTAAACAATTTAGTCCACTTGTAGACATTTCTGGCTGAAACATGTGGCATCATACACAGTTGACATTCTCTTATGAATTTCAACTGGTTTGAACCCTTCAAAAACCAAACACTTGATAACTGACCTCTGGTCATTACTGGATCATGTTTCTTGATCGGCCATCTTTGTTACTCTCCAAAACGCTCAAAGTTTTTTTGGGTTTTTTTTTCAATATGCAAAAAAAAGCTTCTATCTGTACTAGAAGTTCTTATACCGAAAATTTCACCTTAGTTATTGAATGCTCCTCGTAGAAGTCCTTATATCGAAAACTTCACCTTATTTATTGTATGACCCTTGTAGAAGTCCTTATACCGGAAAATTCACCGTATATATTGAATGACACTCGTAGATATCCTTATACCGAAAAATTCACCTTATTTATTGAATGACCCCCGTAGATGTTTTTATACCAAAAATTCACCTTATTTATTGTATGACCCTCGTAGAAGTCCTTATGCCAAAAAATTCAACTAATTTATTGAATGACACTCGTAGAAGTCCTTATACCGAAAACATTCACCTAATTTATTGAATGACCCCCGTAGATGTTTTTATACCGAAAAATTCACCTTATTTATTGAATGACACTCATAGAAGCCCTTATGCCAAAAAATTCAACTAATTTATTGAATGACACTCGTAGAAGTCCTTATACCGAAAAATTCACCTTATTTATTGAATGACCCTCGTAGAAGTCCTTATCCCGAAAAATTCACCTTATTTATTGAATGACCCTCGTAGAAGTCCTTATCCCGAAAAATTCACCTTATTTATTGAATGACCCTCGTAGAAGTCCTTATACCGAAAACATTCACCTTATTTATTGATTGACCCTCGTAGAAGTCCTTATACCGAAAACATTCACCTTATTTATTGAATGACCCTCGTAGGCGTCCTTATACCGAAAACATTCACCTTATTTATTGAATGACCCTCGTAGAAGTCCTTATACCGATAAATTCACCTTATTTATTGAATGACCCTCGTAGGCGACCTTATACCAAAACATTCACCTTATTTATTGAATGACCCTCGTAGAAGTCCTGATACCGAAAAAATCACCTTATTTATTAAATGACCATCGTAGATGATTTTATACCAAAACATTCACCTTATTTATTGAATGACCCTCGTAGAAGTCCTGATACCGAAAAAATCACCTTATTTATTAAATGACCATCGTAGATGATTTTATACCAAAAAATTCACCTTATTTATTGAATGACCCTCGTAGAAGTCCTGATACCGAAAAAATCACCTTATTTATTGAATGACCATCGTAGATGATTTTATACCAAAAAATTCACCCTATTTATTGAATGATTCTCGTAGAAGCCCTTTTACCGAACAAAATCACCTTATTTATTGAATGACACTCGTATTTGCGTCAGTGAAAGAAACGAATTCCGCTTGAATTCGAACTCGGCACTTCGGTTTCTCATTCCGATCCGATATTCAGCGAGCCTCAACGCAACCTGTATCTTACCTTTTTTAATATTTGTGTCTCGGTGGCTATAATGTATCACTTATACAAGGCCGCCGAATTAGCAGCCAGGCTGACACCAGAAAGAAAGAAAAGTTTAAATGACAGGACATGCGCAGCAGATACTAACTCTTTTATTCCTGTTAAAATATTCGCCGAAAGGCGTTTTTGGTGAAACATATTCAATTTATTGGGCAGATTTTATTAATCGATTCCATTTTAATTCCAATGCTTTTGTGCGGAAAATTTTACGCAATAACGCTTTTAATCAATAATATTAATCGATTAGGAGATAACAAGGAATTTTTATCGATGATTTCAGTTAATTCGATGGTACGGTACAAATTGAAATATTCAGCTCATATCAGGTCAGTCACAGCCACTGTTGTGAATGTCAATGGTTATAACCTTGCGTTGCTCTATAGCTTTTATTAGTGGAGAAAGAGAGAAAAAAAGAAAGAGAGAAAAAAAGAAAGAGAGAAAAAAAAGAAAGAGAGAAAAAAGAAAGAGAGAAAAAAGAATGAGAGAAAAAAAGAAAAAAAGAAAGAGAGAGAAAAAAAGAGAGAGAGAGAGAAAAAAAGAGTGAGAAAGAAATTATGTGTGTGTCTGAGTGTGTAATACATTCGGGATCTATCTACCTACCTTTCATGATCAAGCTCAAAGGAGACTAATAAAGAAATTAACCCACAAATCTGCAGTGCTTATCGACTTCGAGAAAATCAGTGAGCCAAATTCGAACTTCACTTGAAATCGTTGCATTCACTTACGTGCAAATACTCTTAGGAAAGGCATTAATATCTCTCTCTCTCTCTCTCTTATTATTTATTATTTATTATTATTATTTATTATTATTATTTATGATTATTTATTATTATTATTATTATTATTATTATTATTTATTATTATTTATTATTATTATTATTTATTATTATTATTTATTATTATTATTTATTATTATTATTATTATTTATTATTATTATTATTATTATTATTTATTATTTCTTAGTGGAGAATGAGAGAAAAAAGAATGAGAGAAAAAAAAGAGTGAGAAAGAAATTATGTGTGTGTCTGAGTGTGTGATACATTCGGGATCTATCTACCTACCTTTCATGATCAAACTCAAAGGAGACTAATAAAGAAATTAACCCACAAATCTGCAGTGGTTATCGACTTCGAGAAAATCAGGGATCCGAATTCGAACTTCACTTGAAATCGTTGCATTCACTCTCTCTCTCTCTCTCTCTCTCTCTCTCTCTCTCTCTCTCTCTCTCTCTCTCTCAGCTATGGGTTAAATAACAAGGCAAATCGGGTCCTGTAGAAGGGGTTGGCAACAAGTCTACTGCAGAAAGTAGTGGGTGGCAACCTACTGTGGGAAAATCATGATCGCCCAAGCGTGTATTACGTATGGCACTTAACTGACCGAATCTTAACGAAGCGGACAAAAAAATGTCACCCCTCCGTACGCCCTTCCACTTCTCAGCGTGACAACGATTTACAAATGAATTTAATAGCTAACTTTAAATGTTGATTAGACCCACTGGTTGCTGATAACTACAAATACTCTTGGGAAAGGTATTAATCTCTCTCTTCCTCCCTCCAGCTTATTTGTGTGAAGTTTGTTGAGAATCGGATAAAAATTGTGGATTTGTATAAAGGACATACAGACAGATAAACAGATACACACACAAACATCTTCCTTTATATATATATATATATAATCGATTTTCTGCACTATTGTAAGAACTGCAACCTTGAAACTTCTGAATATCGTTTCTTATGTCTTTGTCTATGAGTGTATCAAATTTGATTAAAATCGGACCACTCCTTCTATAACCCGGCTTTTTCGACTATCGATTTTCGATTTTTATCAGGGATACCTTGACACAAAACCTAGCTAAGAACACTCGCAGATGCTTATAGTACAACTGTGTAAATTTTCAAGAAAATCGGTTCAGCCGTTTCGGAGTCTATAGGTAACGGACACACACACACACACACACACACACACACACACACACACACACACACACACACAGACAAAGTTCCATTTATAAATAAGTTTAGATATGTATACGGCTATATCGTATTGAATACACCGGTTCTCGTCCGATCACCGAAGTTAAGCAACATCGAGCCTGCTCAGCACTTAGATGGGTGACCATTTGGGAAGACCAGGTGCTCCAGGCTATGGGGGATGGGCGCAAGGCTAACAACCCTAACCCATAAAAAACAAGTTTGTTACGGAAACAGTTACAAAAAGTTCCTGCCCTACACGGCATTTGGTGTAAAGGATGATCGATATATATATATATATATATATATATATATAAGTAAACATATATTATCTTACGTCTCTAGCACTACTCGGCGTTTCATGTCATATGTAATCATCAGGTGCATATTATAAATTGACCCTTCCGGTATTTGAATTTTTTGTTCTCGCGTTGTTAATGTTACAGAACATTCCCAAGCGGTCACCCACTAAATGCTTACCAGACTTGACGTTGCTTATATTCAGTGACCATACGGGGACCACTGTTTCAAAATGATGTGGCCGTGAGACGATTATGCCATCTGTACATCCCAGCTTAAAACACCTGGTATTCCCAAGCGATCACTCATGTAGACACCAGGCTCAACGTTGCTCAACTTCGTCGATCGTGTGATAGGGAAGACGAGCTCTTTCCACGGGTATTTTATAGTTGTGGAATTCGTAAAGAGCTTATTCGATCATTAACTTGAGAATGAAGTCTCCTCAGAAATTTTTAAAAATATAAATAACAAAGATTTTAAAGAGGGGAAATAAACAGAGAAAAAAAAATATCGTCGAATACGAAACAGCGTATTTCCTTCTCCCAAGTGTTTGCAAAACACCAAAAACAAAAAAGAATAGATTGCTTTATGATTGCTTGCTGACGATGCCATCATCTCCGAACGCTGCTGTTGACGGAAAAGGAGAAAGCTGATATCAAAAATTCTAATTTATGCAAATATTATCATCGCTGCGAGTGAAGAATTTTATGAATAATAAATTTAATAAATTCTTAGACTGATCATTCAAAAGAATCCACTATTTCCCAGGCGCAATTTTCCAATTTTTTTTTTTCAACTTGTCTTTTATATATTCCTGATTCGTTTGAAAAGATATAAAACTGATTTCTTAATTTTTTTTTTTTAATTTTTAGAAGAGCTACTTTATTTTTCTCACTCTTTTCATTGACACAAAATTCAGATAACGAATGTGGATGTTAATTATAATCCTTGATAACAAAAGAATAAAACAGTTTCAAAAATTAATGGACTAAAACTGTTTAAGTTATTGACCCTCACGATTCACAATTTTACAGGTGATTTTTTATGGTTATTCTTTTTCTTTCTTGATCGCCTCCAAGACGTTGGCGATCATAACTCTCAAAAAATCCCTGTCCTTTGTAGCATTTTTATAATCTGTGACTTATTGCCATCTTCCAGTTATCGATTAGCCTAAGATCGCCAACTAGTGTGTGAATTGTTTTTCTCTGACCCTACTATATTCTCTCTTGTGACTATCAGACTTCCCAAGCCTTCTTTCCTCGTTATATTTTCCAGAAACTTCAACTGTCTTCAGAATGTTGGCAATCATGACTCTCCAAAAAATCCTATGTAGCACTTTTATAATCTGTGCCTTATTGCCATTATCCAGCTATCAATTCGCACAAGATCGCCAACTAGGATGTGCATTGTTTTTTGTTTTTTTTGTTTTTTTGTTCTGGCCCGCTTACCTTCTGTCCTGTGACTATCAGATTTCCCAAGCCGTCTTTCTACATTATATTTCCCAGATACTGTCTCTTCTATTTGTTCCATTGTCTCTGGAAGTTTGTCGTTGCTCACATGTTCAGTCCATGATATTCTCAGCATCTTTCTGTAGAACCACATTTCTGTTGCTTCAAGTTACTTCTTCATCTGTTTTGACCTCACCATTGCTCACATGTTCAGTCCCTGATATTCTCAGTATTTTTCTGTAGAACCACATTTCTGTTGCTTCAAGTATCTTCTTCATCTGTTTTGACTTCACCATTGCTCACATGTTCAGTCCCTGATATTCTCAGCATCTTTATGCAGAACCACATTTCTGTTGCGTCAAGTCTCTTCTTCATCTATTTTGACTTCACCATTGCTCACATGTTCAGTCCCTGATATTCTCAGCATCTTTATATAGAACCACATTTCTGTTGCTTCAAGTCTCTTCTTCATCTGTTTTGACTTCACCATTGCTCACATGTTCAGTCCATGGTATTCTCAGTATCTTTATGTAGAACCACATTTTTGTTGCTTTAAGTCTCTTCTTCATCTGTTTTCACTTCACCATTGCTCACATGTCCAGTCCCTGATATTCTCAGCATCTTTATGTAGAACCACATTTCTGTTGCTTCAAGTCTCTTCTTCATCTGTTTTGACCTCACCATTGCTCACATGTTCAGTCCATGGTATTCTCAGCATCTTTATGTAGAACCACATTTCTGTTGCTTCAAGTCTCTTCTTCATCTGTTTTGATTTCACCATTGCTCACTTGTTCAGTCCCTGATATTCTCAGCATCTTTATGTAGAACCACATTTCTGTTGCTTCAAGTCTCTTCTTCATCTGTTTTGACTTCACCATTGCTCACATGTTCAGTCCATGGTATTCTCAGCATCTTTATGTAGAACCACATTTCTGTTGCGTCAAGTCTCTTCTTCATCTATTTTGACTTCACCATTGCTCACATGTTCAGTCCCTGATATTCTCAGCATCTTTATATAGAACCACATTTCTGTTG
Source organism: Ascarosepion bandense (assembly GCA_037127315.1). Taxonomy (NCBI): domain Eukaryota; kingdom Metazoa; phylum Mollusca; class Cephalopoda; order Sepiida; family Sepiidae; genus Ascarosepion; species Ascarosepion bandense. The sequence continues at coordinate 1,646,968 of JBBBDQ010001892.1, read as the reverse complement.
CTTCAAGTCTCTTCTTCATCTGTTTTGACTTCACCATTGCTCACATGTTCAGTCCATGGTATTCTCAGTATCTTTATGTAGAACCACATTTTTGTTGCTTTAAGTCTCTTCTTCATCTGTTTTCACTTCACCATTGCTCACATGTCCAGTCCCTGATATTCTCAGCATCTTTATGTAGAACCACATTTCTGTTGCTTCAAGTCTCTTCTTCATCTGTTTTGACCTCACCATTGCTCACATGTTCAGTCCCTGATATTCTCAGCATCTTTATGTAGAACTACATTTCTGTTGCTTCAAGTCTCTTCTTCATCTGTTTTGACTTCACCATTGCTCACATGTTCAGTCCATGGTATTCTCAGCATCTTTATGTAGAACCACATTTCTGTTGCTTCAAGTCTCTTCTTCATCTGTTTTGACTTCACCATTGCTCACATGTTCAGTCCATGGTATTCTCAGCATCTTTATGTAGAACCACATTTCTGTTGCTTCAAGTCTCTTCTTCATCTGTTTTGACTTCACCATTGCTCACATGTTCAGTCCATGGTATTCTCAGCATCTTTATGTAGAACCACATTTCTGTTGCTTCAAGTCTCTTCTTCATCTGTTTTGACCTCACCATTGCTCACATGTTCAGTCCATGGTATTCTCAGCATCTTTCTGTAGAACCACATTTCTGTTGCTTCAATTTTCTTCCTCTTCTGTGAAGAGATTGTCCAGCATCTACCTGCTTTATAGGAGAACTGATATTACACAACAGTTCATTAGTATTTTCTATCTTTCTAACTATATATTTCTGATTCTTAATACTTTACTCGGCTTTTGGAAGGCATCTTCCGCTATCCAAATGCAACTTTGGATTTTCGGCACATAGAAGAAGAAATGTATATTTTTTATTTTGAAGAAAAATTTAATTTAATAAAAAAATAAACTTTTATTTAATAACAAAATCTCATGACTCGCCTCCAGCCACTTTCTCACCGGCAGAACTTAAGTCACTGGTGTCTGCTACAAGAATTTTCTCTTGCAACCAGACTGGCAACAAGGTCGCACCCATTCACAGTTAGATCAACCAAATGCAGCCGTCAATTCTACTCCATCAGTTTTTTTTTCTCGCACTTCGGGCCTGTGGAACTCCTTTCCATATACTTGCTTTCCTGACGGCTACAACAACCCATCTCTTATCCACATAACTCTAATCCTTTCTACATCACCCCGTGTATCCTGTTCTTTTCCTTTCTCTCTACCTTCGCAAATGTCTTCACACCTGTTCCCATCTTTCTCTTGCTCTTTCTCTGACACCCCCTGTAACTGGTTCATCTTTCTCTTCATTCTCCTCCTGCCTAATCTCCATCCGTTCCTATCTATCTATCTATCTATCTATCTATCTATCTATCTATCTATCTATCGCAAAAGGGAGATATTTACGCTAAATCTACTGTTATCTATCTATCTATCTATCTATCTATCTATCTATCTATTTATCTATCTATCTCAGTCTGTTCCTATCTATCTATCTATCTATCTATCTATCTATCTATCTATTGTAGTCTGCTAACATCTATCTATCTATCTATCTATCTATCTATCTATCTATCTATCTATCTCAGTCTGTTCATTATCTATCTATCTATCTATCTATCTATCTATCTATCTATCTCAGTCTGTTCATTATCTATCTATCTATCTATCTATCTATCTATCTATCTATCTATCTATCTATCTATCTATCTATCTCAGTCTGTTCATTATCTATCTATCTATCTATCTATCTATCTATCTATCTATCTATCTCAGTCTGTTCATTATCTATCTATCTATCTATCTATCTATCTATCTATCTATGTTCCGACAAACAGGTGCTCCACCACAAGAATTTTCTCTTGCAACCAGACTAGCAACAAGGTCCCACCCATTCACAGTTAGATCAACCAAATGCAGCCGACAATTCTACTCCATCAGCTTCTTTTCACGCATTTCCCGCCGGTGGAACTCCCTTCCATATACATGATTTCCTGGCGGTTAAAACCTCCAGGAATTTAAATGCAAAGTCAATTCCCGTCTCTTATCCACTTGACTCCAGTTCTTTCTACATCACATCATGTATCTTGTTCTTTTCCTTTCTTTACTACTTTCGCAAATGTCTTTCTGGCCCTTTCTCTAACACCCCCTGTAACTGGTTCATCGTTCTCTTCAGTCTTCTCCTGTCTAAACTTCTACTCTTATGTCGCCTCTATTTATAATGAATATTTATTCGTAGTAATCTGAATTAAGCTATATAATAAATTATAATCATTATAGAATTTTCCGTTTTATATATATATATTAAAAACAGAAAAACAAAACTAAACTATCAGATAACGAGATTAATCGATGTAAGTTAGCGTCCCTTTTAATTTACCGGACGTTTTCATTGCAAAAGTTGAATAAAAGCTGAGAAGGATTTTATATATATAATTATGGTCGGTTTATGATATATATATATATATATATATATATATATATATATATATATATATATATATAATATGGTCGGCATGTATATATATATATATATATATATAGCGAAAGAGATCTGTCTGCGGATGACTATTTATATACTTATATATATATATATATAAGTATATATAGAATAAAAAGTGTGAGAAGCCGTGAATATTTTCTTTAAAGTGTATATTTATTGTTTTTGTAATTATACATGTTATGAAACATTAATTGTCCATGACGCTATACGTGTTTCGAGTCTAAAATTGACTCTCTTCAGGCGAATAAATTTGTGTTTTTTACGTTTGAGTTTCTTCGAATATATATATTTAAGTATATAAGTTTGAGTTTCTTTGAATGTATATATATATACTTAAATATATATATATATATATATATATATATGTATTTATAAGTATATATAACATTTATATATACATATGCATATAAAATAACTATATATATATATATATATATATATATGTATAACAAAATTATACGGAATTTTATGAAATTGGTATTAATCAACATATTTATTTAAATTTATTTGCTTAAACATTATTTTTAATTGTATTTGTATAGATAGTCTGTTTTTTGTTTTTGTTTTTGTTTTTTGTTTTTGTTGTTTGTTTTTTTTGTTTGTTTTTTTCTGTAATTAAACATTACATTTTAATTATCCACTGCCCTAGATATTCGAGAAACCTTGTTTGGAAAATATCTGTCGGCGGGATACGAACCGTCATACTTCCATATATCGGAGAGATGCCACCATTAGATCCAGTGTGTTTTACCATTCAATCAAAGAAGATATCGTCGTAACCAAAGTCCGAATTAAGCTTTTTAAATCAGAAGAATATGTTTTAAGATTTTTAGTATTTTAATACCACAGAAATTCCAATTCTCAGTGAAAACTGTTTTTAAACGAAATTGCTCTGTCGACCATTAAGGATGATTATTATTAATAAATAATAATAATAATAATAATAATAATAATAATAATAATAATAATAAACTATCAGTACTGGATGAACTGAGTAGAGGAATAAATGTAAGACTATCAGTACTGGATGAACTGAGTAGAGGAATAAATGTAAGAACTAGGAAAAACAGAAGAGCCGAAAGAAAATATAACATTCGAAATGAAAATGAAGTCTTATCAAATAAAGAAAAAATAAAGCAAAAAATCCAACTGAAGGCTCAAGGAATAAGACGCTATGAGAAAAGAGCAAGATTTTACAGACAAAACAAGATTTTTCAAACTGATACAAAGAGATTTTACAGGGAAATAGGTAAAAAAAGAATTGAAGTGACAGTCCCCACCCCCAGAATGGAAGAAGTCACACAGTTCTGTGAAAAGATATGGGCTTGCCCTAAAGAACATAGCAAGGAAGTACATTGGATTGCGCAAGAGATAGAACGAATGAAAAATAAACCAGAACAGACATGGTCTGGAATTACAGAAGATGATGTTAAATTTGCACTAAAAAAAGCACACAATTGGAAATTCCCAGGTATAGATAAAATTCCTAACTTTTGGCTATATTATTTAAATACAGCACATAAAAAACTAGCCAAAGAACTTCAAGAAATGGTTGACGATCCCACTAAAATTCCTGCATGGATGACCAAAGGAATTACATTTCTTCTACCCAAGAATGGTGACACAAACAACCCGAAAAACTACAGACCAATTACATGTCTTCCGACAACATATAAACTATTAACATCTATTTTAACAAAACAGACATATTTATTCTTAGAAAGAAATGACATGATACCGCTTGAACAAAAAGGGTGCAAACGTGGCTGTTATGGTTGTAAAGACCAATTGCTAATTAACAAAATGATCCTGGGAAACTGCTACAGTACAAAGAAAAATCTTAGTACTGCCTGGATAGATTATCGAAAGGCATTCGATAGTGTGCCACATTCCTGGATTTTAAAGACTTTAAATATATACAAGATATCGCCCGTCATCATCAATTTCATCAAACAGTGCATGTCTATATGGAAAACAACCCTTTACCTCAATCATATAAATGGAACCGATAAGTCTGATGAAATAAACATCAAAAGAGGTATATTTCAAGGTGATTCTTTATCTCCCTTACTATTCTGCATATCATTAATAGCACTAACCAGTCAACTTAATAAGACAGAATGTGGTTATAAAATAGGCCAAAAGAAAATAAGCCATCTATTTTACATGGATGACTTAAAGTTATATGCTAAGAATGATAATGAGCTGGAAGGTCTTCTGCAAACTGTAAATTGCTTCAGCGAAGACACTGGAATGAAATTTAATTTGAATAAATGTGCTAAAGCTACAGTTTTACGTGGATCAATACAAGAAACATCCTCAATTAGCTTAGACCCTGCTGTAACAATAAAAGAATTGAAACCAGAAGAAGCTTATAAATACCTAGGTGTAAATGAGAGCGAAAACATTCACCATAGACAAATGAAAGAAATAGTGCGTAAAGAGTACTATAGAAGGCTACGAATGATATTAAAAACAGAATTAAATTCACAAAACAGAGTTATGGCCATTAACAGCCTTGCAATCCCAGTTGTCCAATATAGCTTTAACATCTTAAACTGGAATCTAAACGACATCAGGCGAATGGATGCTAAAACAAGAAAGCTTCTTTCTAAGCATAAGATGCATCATCCAAAGGCTGATGTAGACCGTCTATACATACCCCGTAAAGAAGGTGGAAGAGGTCTTATTCAGCTGGAATTGTCATACAAGACAACAACTATTGGCTTACTAACATACATAGAAACAACAAAGGATTGGATGATACAATTAGTAAGGCAACATGAAGAAAGAAAGAAAAAATATTCAATAATAAAAGAAGGCAGTAAATACAAACAAGATTTACAGTTAGTAGATTCTGTAGAAAAGCATAACAGAAGCCAAGAACCAACTATTGCGGCCAAAAATATGAAAATGAAAGCCAAAGATAAAGCTCTTGAACAGATGAAACAGCGCTGGCAAGACAAACCGCTGCATGGCCAATATCCAGAACGTGCCAATAAATCCAATGTTGACAAAGTTAATACTCATCGATGGTTACGTGCATCTGGATTAAAGTCTGAAACTGAAGGCTTTATTCTTGCAGCACAAGACCAAAGTCTTTTCATTAGAAACTTTCAGGCAAATATTATACATAATAATATGGATCCAAAATGCAGGTTTTGTGATAAACACCAAGAAACAATAGACCACCTAATCTCAGGCTGTTCTGTGCTTGCCCCAAATGAATATAAAAATCGCCACGATAGAGTTGTGCAATATTTACATTGGGCAATGTGCAAACATTATGGAAAAGCTGTAAACAAACACTGGTATGAACATCACCCAGCACCGGTTACAGAAATAGAAGATGTAACCATTCTATGGGATTACACAATCTACACAGACAGAAATATTGAAGCAAACAGGCCAGACATTATTGTTAAAAACCAGAAGGAGAAAACTTGTCTATTAATTGATATGGCTTGTCCAGCGGATTGTAACATAGCAATCAAGGAATTTGAAAAACTGTCAAAATATAAAGACCTGGAAATTGAAATAGAAAAAATGTGAAAATTAAAAACAAGAGTTGTGCCAGTGATAGTAGGTGCACTTGGAATGATAAAAATGGAACAAAACCACACATTGAAAGAGCTTAAGAGATATACAAAAAATTGTCTTATTAAGTACAGCCCACACACTAAAGAGAACTTTGTCTATGTAACGCTAGGGATGATGGGGAAGATAGAAAAAAACATGAAATGGAGCCATAACAACACGCCACTACCTGCCTTAGGTCTCCCCGCAGACATGGTTGGTAGTAAGACCAAAGCAGAAATCGAAATATGATGAAAAATGACATAATAATAATAATAATAAAAGCTTATAAATAACTAGGTGTAAATGAGTGAAAAAATTCACCATAAAAAAATGAAAGAAATAGTGCGTAAAGAGTACTATAGAAGGCTACGACTAATATTAAAAACTGAATTGAATTCTCAGAACAGAATTATGGCCATTAATAGCCTTCCAATCCCAGTTGTCCAATATAGTTTCAACATCTTGAACTGGAATCTAAACGACATCAGGCGAATGGATGCTAAAACAAGAAAGCGTCTTCCCAAGCATAAGATGCATCATCCAAAGGCTGATGTAAACCGTCTATACATACCCTGTAAAGATGTAAAGAAGGTGGAAGAGGTCTTATTCAGCTGGAATTGTCATACAAGACAACAACTATTGGCTTACTAACATACATAGAAACAACAAAGGATTGGATGATACAATTAGTAAGGCAACATGAAGAAAGAAAGAAAAAATATTCAATAATAAAAGAAGGCAGTAAATACAAACAAGATTTACATTTAGTAGATTCTGTAGAAAAGCAAAACAGAAGTCAAGAACCAACTATTGCGGCAAAAAAATATGAAAATGAAAGTCAAAGATAAAGCTCTTGAACAGATGAAACAGCGCTGGCAAGACAATCCGCTGCATGGCCAATATCCAGAACGTGCCAATAAATCCAATGTTGATAAAGTTAATACTCATCGATGGTTACTTGCATCTGGATTAAAGTCTGAGACTAAAATCTTTATAATTACAGCGCAAGACCAAATTCTTTTCATTCGGAACTTTCATGCAAATATTATAATTAATAATGTGGATCCAAAATGCAGGTTCTGTGATAAACACCAAGAAACAATAGACCATTTAATCTCCGAATGTTCTGTACTTTCCCCAAATGAATAAAAAAAATCGTCATGATAGAGTGGGGCAATATTTACATTGGACAATGTGCAAACACTATGGAAAATATGTAAACAAACCCTGATATGAACATCACCCAGCACCGGTTACAGAAATAGAAGATGTAACCATTCTATGGGATTACACCATCTACACAAACAGAAATATTGAAGCAAATAAGCCAGACATTATTGTTAAAAACCAAAAAGAAAAAACTTGCCTATTAATTGATATGGCTTGTCCAGCGGATTGTAACATAGCAATCAAGGAATTTGAAAAACTGTCAAAATATAAAGACCTAGAAATTGAAATAGAAAAAATGTGAAAATTGAAAACAAGAGTTGTGCCAGTGATAGTAGGTGCACTTGGAATGATAAAAAATGGAACAAAACAACACATTGAAAGAATCCCTGGAAACCCCAGCTTAAGGGATATTGTCTTATTAAGTACAGCCCACACACTAAGGAGAACTTTTTTCTATGTGACGCTAGGGATGACAGGGGAGATAGAAAAAATAAGAAATGGAGCCATAACGACACACCACGACCTGCCTTATGTCTCCCCGCAGACTTGGTAGGTAGTGCGACCATAGCAGAAATCGAATTATGATGTAAATTGACAACATAATAATAATAATAATAATAATAATAATACATCATGAATATAAAAAAATTTAACAAAGAACAGCGGACCTGTACGAAACTACCACCACCTTTAAATTTGTTGATTTTCAATTCTTTGGGCTTCTTTCAGCGCAATCTTATCGATTATTAAATAAAGATTCCGATTATCAAAACAAATTTGGAAAATTTTCGATATTTACACATTTTTAGTCGGGGTTCAGTTTCTCATACATCGTTATAGTAAATCTATCCTCCATTTTCGAAAGTAAGCACTCGCATTGGGGTCACTTTGTTTGTTTGTTTATTTTTTTGTTTTTTTGACGAGTTCTTCCTTTTTTATAACTGAGAAACTGAGGCCCTCTTTAATATTGTTTAAATATTGAAATTTTCCCAAATTTTATTTCGTCACTCGGAAAGTTTAGGATGTAATCGATAAGAGTGCACTGAAAAAAGTCAAAAAAATTGATGATCAACAAATTTACAGGTGGTGGTAATGTCGTACCGGCGTGTGGTTCCAAAATGGAGGATCGATTTACTATAACGTTGTATGAGAAACTGAGACCCCACTAAAATTGGTTAAATATTGAAAGGATAAGGATAAGTATATATATGTACTGTTATATATCCATAAAAAACAAACACGGGTGTATATAAAAATATATCAGTGATATTTTTATTAATGAACGATGGACCGTGTGGCACAAGGGCAGAGAATTGAGAGCGCGCTTCTAATGGGGGTTCGACGTGGGGTTCGACGGGAGTGTAGCATCTCTGCTTAGCTCGTCTAGCTTCTTCTTCGACTTCTGGTCTTGTCTGGCTCTCTGCCCAGACTGCCTGTCGAGCCTGACTCCTGTCGAGGCTGACTGGGACTCTTCTCTGACTCTGACTGTCAAGACTGACTGGCGAATCCGTGTTTTTCGCAGTCTTTATATATCTTCCAAAACCGGGAATCGTTTCTTCCGGCTTTGCCTTGATCACGCGACGCCTACACGACGCCTACGTAAATTCTCAGAGACACCTGTCTGTTTGCTCTGAGCTATTTCCGCTCTGCCGGAAATAGGGTCAAAATGACATCCGCTGCTTTCAATGACCGAAAACACCCACGCTTCATCAGCCTTCTTCGGGTGGGGCCAGATTATTATATTACATTCCTCGCCCACCCATTTTCCAAAATGTTCGCCTAAGAACATTTTAAGCGCAACATCCTCACTCTCCCCCCATGCCACACAAGCCCTACAATTGTATAAACATGTGCATGCCAAAACAACAAAAACATGTGCATGCCAAAACAACAAAAATATGTGCATGCTAAAAACAAAAAAACAAGAAAAAAAAATATATAGGGGAGCCTACATCGGCAACCCGACAATGTTCGTGTCCATCTTGAAAATTGTTCTATCAGCTCGATGTTTCATTGTTCTTTTTTTTTCTTTCTTTTTTTCCTCCTTTTTTTTTCTTTTTTTTTTTTAATATCCATTTTCACAGAATTGGGCAAAGTTCTTAAAAATGTTCATTTTCTTTCTCGCGTCTGTCCATAAGCGTAGACTCTTCGATGCATAATCACATGATTATTAAGCGGTAACCGCGCTCTAGTTTCAAAACTAACATCGAGTTAATGACCTTTGACCAACACCATGCGTGCTTCTGCTCGAGTTTATTGTTACCACGTAACCTCATTTAATTTAATTTAATTTCAAACATACTATGTTTGAACACAGAAAAAAATAATCATTATTTGCCGTACATATCATTCATAGTCTGACCGAGAAATGTTCAATAGAAAATGAAGAAAATTACCCCGATTCCAACGTTATTCCGCATGCAATTTACTTGTGGAGGATATTAATTTAGTCTAAAAAAAAAAAAAATGGACCCGTGACTCGTAGTTCCTTAGTTTGTACAATGCTTTCCATTCCCTGAACTACTTCCTCTGGATTCGAAACCAAGCATATCTGATTTGTTGACATCTCTCTGTTTAACGCAGAGTTTTGAACGCCCGTTGACCCCGGAGTACTATTCACAGCGGATAACTCAATTTCCTTTTCCGAAGCACTGTTGCTTCTTTTACACTTAAAAATCCGCTTCCTGGCTATTATCCCCAGGATTATTATTACGCCGACCACGCCAGCAATGACTCCTATCGTCAACTTCTTCGGGAGTTCCTCATATCCTTCACTAAATCTCTCCATATTTACTAGTTTTCAGAAATTAATATTTCCTAAGTCACATAAATGAAAATTCACAGAGGATGTTGAATTGATGGGAACCTGCACAAAAGCATAAAAGTGAAGTACTTTCACGTAAATAAAAATAAGTTTTAGATTTTAATTTAATTTTCCCAAATCTCCCCAAATAATCCGATTTCACCATATTGATAACAAAATATCTTTTCAATATCTGACTCATATCGCGAAACACTGAGACGCGGGTGAATGTTTTAAGAATATATATAATCGGTGTATTCGCAACGAAATAACCAAACAATGCAGTTGTTTTCAAGCAACGATGTTGAGATATATTTATAATTGGCGATTTTGTTGGCTGTTGTTAACTGCATAATTAAAATTACACTTTAAAACTCTCGATAACATTTAAGTCATTTCTATGCTGTAGAAATGTCACGCAAAACACAAACATTTTTAAATTTTGACAATATCTGTGTAAAGATTACAAATTAACGTTTACGAACAAATTCTGTTGACGAGATCAAAATTAAAGAACCCTTTCGTTTCTCTGATTTTCCTATTGTGGTAGCATTCAGCTACATTTATAATTTGTCAATGTTTACCAATTTTGATTTAGTTCATGCAATACAAGGCCAAATGGAGAAAATGAAGAGGGTCATTTTACGCTAATACTCCAATTGGGGAAAGTTTGTGTACATCGATTGTTTTTTTTTTTTTTTTTTTTTTTTTTTTTTAATTCGGCTCGAGTACTGATCAGAAAACTCAACTATTTCAACCATACAACTGACCTTCATAATCACATTGATAATAGTTGTTCGTCAATATTTCTATTGGGTTGTCTGGAAAGTTCATGCCGCTTTTTAAGTAAAATTAAGACACAACCCAACATTATTTCATTAAATATTTATTCTACGAAATATTAACTATTTTCTTGCACAAACCTAAGAAAACCATTGCTAAACTCACTTCACATATATGGTAAAACATTAACAAAAAAAAAAATAAACCACCAACTCAGATGTCCCACACCCACAGACTGGCAAATATTTCAACTTTCTTCCTCCCCGTCAACTTTTAACACACTTTAACACTTTCTTCCTCACCGGCCGACTCTGTTTCTCTCGCTACATGTAATCTGTTTCACCCCCTCCGTTCTACCGAAAAATCCATATTTCTCATTTCTACGGTCAGATCGGCAACAGTATGCATTTTTTTTTCTAACTGGACTTATTATAAACACGAGCAGAGAACACACACACTATTAAATCAAAGTGTCACCTACCTTTCGTTGGTCTCGTCCGGTTGTTTACTATATTTTCGTCTTCTTTTTTTTTTCTGGTGGCAGTTTTAATTCCGGAAATTTCAAGTCTGTTGAATTTTCAATCGTTGTTGCGGTAAACCAGTTCGTATCAATGTTTTGTTGTTTCAAAACCAAGTCACGAGCACCAAAACAATTAAGTCTGTTGTATACCAATAAACAGACAAACACGTGTATATAAAAATATATGACTTATATTTTTATTGACGAACGGTCGACCGTGTGGCACAGGGCAGAGAATTGAGAGCGCGCTTCTAATAGGGGTTCGACGTGGTGACGGGGCGTTCGACGTGGAATGTAGCCTCTCTGCTTAGCTCGTCTAGCTTCTTCTTCGACTTCTGGTCTTGTCTGGCTCTCTGCCCAGACTGCCTGTCGAGCCTGACTCCTGTCGAGGCTGACTGGGACTCTTCTCTGACTCTGACTGTCAAGACTGACTGGCGAATCCGTGTTTTTCGCAGTCTTTATATATCTTCCAAAACCGGGAATCGTTTCTTCCGGCTTTGCCTTGATCACGCGACGCCTACACGACGCCTACGTAAATTCTCAGAGACACCTGTCTGTTTGCTCTGAGCTATTTCCGCTCTGCCGGAAATAGGGTCAAAATGACATCCGCTGCTTTCAATGACCGAAAACACCCACGCTTCATCAGCCTTCTTCGGGTGGGGCCAGATTATTATATTACAGTACCACATGTACGTATTTTTTATCATTTAACACCATGCAAGGCAATAAAGCCACCAAGTACCTGAGTGTGAAAGACTATTAGAAAAAGAAAAATAGTATAACAATTGACATTGCATTTAAATTGTTGAAAATGAAAGTTGACAGGGAAGTAAGAAGCCGGAAGAGAGTTCCACAAGCGAATAATGTGAGAGAAAAACCGTTAGCATAGAACAAGGGTAGGCAACCTGCAGCCGGCGGGCCGAATCCGGCCCGCGAAAGCATTTTGACCGGCCCGCGAACCTGATTACCAATGACTCTATTTTTAACATGAGAGACGAGGCTTTCGAATTCAACAAAAGGCCTGCCGTTATCTTTAATGTCAAATAATGGATACATATTTGTTATGACCCTTGGCTATATTAAAAGATAACAGTACGAAAGGAACGATAAAGCGAAAGAGGCCAGGGCGGGACTGACATACGAGGTAGCAGAAATCTTAAAACAGTTAAACATACGCGCATTATACATACATGCATCATGAATGTGTGGATGATACCGCATCTGTACATACGTACATACGTACGTAAGTGTACAATGTTTGCAACTATTTCTACTCGTATGTATGGGTATATATGTTTCGTTTTTGTTTGACGTGTGCGTGTGGTTCGTTTGTGGTACAATTTTCAAACCTACACGTCAAAATTTCATCCATTTCACTTCGGTTGATTTTTTTCACGTTAAAGTATTTTGACCTGCCTTGAGGAAAAGTAATTTTTTTTAGGTGTTTTTAATTTTAAATTTTCTTTTGTTTTTCTGATTTCTCAATGTTTATTTTCATTATGGTCTTGATTATTTAGGTTGACAGGGTGTCTGCATATGTAATTTTCTTTAATTTTTCATTAATGGCCCTCGTCCGGCCCGCGACCCGTCATTATAACACGATCCAGCCCGCGGGGTCGAATGAGTTGCCGATCTCTGGCATAGAACTTACAGTTACATCTTACCATTTTAACGGTAAAAGGATGAGGCGTTGCCACCAATCTGGTACTACGCTTAAACAAGTAACGTCGAGGTTACTAAAGTGCAAAGTTCGTTATTGTTGTGGATTCCGGGTGAGGAACCGCATAAAATAATGAACAACAAAACACCTGTGGAGATAGAAAAGTAGGTTATTTTGAACGTAATATACAAACTTGAACGCAGGTTAGTAAATTCAGGAATACTATTAGTAAAAATAAATATATACAAGTCTTGAAGTGAAGGCATTGGAAATAGTATATCAGTGTATATTATTCTAACTGAGTGGAGCTCAGTGCTGGTCTGACTTCTGATGCGGTAGTCTCTGGGTAACTTCGGTATCTCTCGGTATCTTACGTATCAGTTCCGATACTCTCCGATAACTCTAACAGATCTCTACGAATACTCTCTCTCTCTCTCTCTCTCTATATATATATATATATATATATATATATATATATATATATATATATATATGCCAGCTACTGCCGTTCTCTCTATGGCAGGAGTATATGTATATTCAGTCGAGTCCATTATCATATACAAAGGGGAGATCCCACAACAATTATAAAATTTAATATGAAAATAATTCTAGTAAAAGCACAGGGTAGTTATATCAAGTGACTGAAGCCAAGTTGCCAGTTCAAGACCTATAACACTGAAGATCCTGATTTAGATTTTATTAAAAATATCTAAATACATAACACAAGCACCAGACCAGATGTAGAAGCAATATTCAATGCATGGACAAATGGTAGACTTATAAATGTATAAGATTCTTGCAAGATAGATTCTAGCACGGTACAGTGAACTAACTTTCGTAGAAGCGGACCTAGCAACTGACTCAAAATAGTATTTTCACTTCAGTTTGCCATACATTCTGAGGTAGATTGGTTGCCAACCAAGGCTATAGAACCTAATCTATCCTGTTATTTGACCCATAGCTGGATGAAAGCGACGGATTAATACCTTTCCAAAAAATATTTGTGCGTAAGTGAATACAAGGAATTCAACTGGAATTTGAACTCGGCTCACCGATTTCTCGTTCCGGGACGATATCTACTGCACTACAATTAGTTTGCACAAATCCCAGTGGTTCATCCTTCCCATCCAGTCAACTCTAACTTTGTATTTTTTTTTTTTTTTGGTTGGGGGGATCAATCAGTTATTGTTGTTTATCATAAGATTGGTAGACATCTTTTGTGTTAATTAATTTGGGTCTTGTTTTTCCACCATTAAAAGAAATATGGACTTTTTACACGGATTGTAATTTTTATCGACAACCATTCATTAGAGGTTTTCCTCAAGATACGACATTTGCCAGAATCGTAGAATATTGAAAATTTTATCGATTTAGAATATGGGGCTTGTCCATCATGTCGATATAATGTACAATCAGTCCCTGGTGTTTGACAGAGTTATTAGACTTATCTATTATTTACAAATGTCAAATTTGAAAATCATTGATATACGTATATTTTTAAATAGTTTTTAAAACTTTTAAAATTTATTTTTTTCTTTTTACATTTCTTTTCAATTTCTCTGACACACAATTTTTTTTTTTATAATCCTATCGCCCCAAGCAAGGCATTTTATTGCCAGTTTTGCAGGGGGTAACATAGGAGGAAAGTTATGAGAAAGAGTGACAGATTATAAGGGTGTCAGGAAGTAGTTAAGAAAAGGATAACTGTGGTCGTAAAGTAAGGGATCAGTTTATATATTGATTGGAATGTAGAATTGATCCCCCACTTTATATCCATATTATTATAGTCTAGAAATTTTTTTTTTATAATCATATCGCCCCAAGCAAGGCATTTTATTGCCAGTTTTTGAGAAAGTTACATAGTAGGAAAGTTATGAGAAAGAGTAACCGGTTATAGGGGATGTCAGGAAGTGGGTAAGAGAAGGATATCTGTGGTCTAAAATGAGGGATCAGTTGATATATTGATTGTTATGTAGAAATGATCCCCCACTTTATGATCATATTATAATAGTATATAAATTTTTTTAATTGTGTTTTAATTTGATGAACATTGCTAAACATTAATTATTATTATTTTATGCTATTTTTTTACTTTAAAATGAAAGGAATGTTTAACCGGGTTTTTTTTTTGTTGTTGTTTTTAGAAATAATTTTGCTAGAAAAAAAGAATTATTAGAAAAGACAGGGATCGATTCTTCTTTTCTTCTTCAGGACGTAGGCGATCATGGCTTTCCACGTTTCCCTATCCCTGGTGGCTCTTAGCACGCCTTCTCATGTTATACCACCCAAACCCCGCTCTGCCATCCACTAGCTCAAGCCCATAAATCTAGGATATAAATATATAGAAAGTAGCATGGTCACAAAATGAGGGATTATTTTATATATTGATTATAATATAGAAATGATCCCCCACTTTATATCCACATTACAATTTTTTATAAAAAGTTGGAATATATCTTCTTCTATGTGCCTTGTCTTTTGACATAGGCGATCATGGCTTTCCACATTTCTCTATCCCTGGTGGCTCTTAGCACGCCTTCTCCTGTTACACCACGCAACCCTCGTTCCGTCATCCACCTGATTAGGTCCTTCAAATATGTTATCCGCTGCTTTCCCCTGTCTCTTTTTCCCTCTATCTGGTCTGTTAGTATCAGGTTCTCCAAGCCCTCCTTCCTCATTGCATGTCCCAGGAACTTCAGCCGTCTCTTCCTGATGCTCAGTATTAATTTCCTTTTTGTTTCCATCATTTCCAAGACCTCATCATTGCTCACATGCTCGATCCGTGATATTCGCAGCATCCTTCTGTAGAACCACATTACAGTTGCTTGAAGTTTTTCCTTCATCTTCTAAAATGATAAAAATAAATCAGTATTTTTCGATTCTGATATCGGTTACGACTTAAGGAATGCTAATAAAAAAAAAATTAAAAAATATATATATATATATATATATATATATATATATATATATATATATACCCCCTACCTTACCACAGCAACCTATCTACTTAGGTAGTTTCAATCATTTGATATGTCTTTTTTTGTTAGTTTGTTTTTTGTTGTTGCATTTTTTTGTAAAGGGAGGGGTTGGTTATCAGTCAGTTAGTTAAGTGCCATACGTGATACACGCTTGGGCGATCATGTCTCGAAAGAGACATGACTGACTGGGCAGAAGATTATCCCGCAGTAGGTTGCCATTGCTTTCTGCGGTAGACTGGTCGCCAACCAAGGCTATAGGACCAAATCTGTCCTGTTATTTGACCCATAACTGGAGGGAAGAGACGGATTAATACCTTTCCCAAGGGAACTGGAGTAGATAGACTAAACTATCGCCCGGTTCACACTCCACCCACGTCTATTGAACAGGTGAAGAGGCTCACCTCTTGTTTCCTGTTTAGGATGTGGTTTCTGGCTTTCTCTTTTCCAATCTTTTCACTCTTTTCTTTTTTTTAATTTTTTTCAATTGGAGTAGATAGACTAAACTATCGCTTCGGTTCACACACCACCCTCGTCTATTGAACAGGTGAAGAGGCTCATCCCTTGTTCCCTGGTTAGGATGTGGTTTCCGGCTTTCTCTTTTCCAATCTTTTCACTCTTGCGTAGCCCCCTGCACATCAGTGGCGTTACCGCTTTGCTCGGTGTGATATGATTTTTAAAAAAAAATTGCGCGTATATGATTGCAACGAATTCAACAGGAATTCGAAACTCCGATTTCTCGTTCCGAGTCGATCTCCACTGGACCACAACGGACATCATTATAAGATCTACCTGAAATTCAGACATATTTTATTAATTTCCTTTTGCTAAGATCATCCTCATGAGTTGATTTTTTAAGCCCTGCTTCGCTGTTGCACTAATACCAAAATATGGGACATCCAGTGAGAATCGAACTCGCTACTCACTTGTAATAATAGGCCCTCGCGACACTAGCTTTCTAAACGTTACACTTACGTCAAGGTGCCCAATCCTTCTTCGTGATTGTTGACAATTAATTTCTTTGCGTGTCGCTGCAAATGTTAGTAAAAAACAAAGTAAAATCGTTTTTATCTCCCTTTTTCTTCTTCAGTCAAAGAGATAAATAAAAATAAAAAAATCTCCCCAAAATACGCATGGTCTAAGGGAGATAACCGTTAGTAATCTTGCTTTTTCCTAATAATTATTTTATTATTTTTTTTACCCTTCTTTCTTTTATGTAATTATTTTAATGAAAATTTGTTATTTTGCTTTCAAATGTTATCAGACAACATTATGCCAGATTTTATTATACAAATCTTTTTTTTTCATCATCAAATTAGCATGAATCTATCGTTGATTGTCAAATTTTCACGGTACGTTTTTTGGTATAGCGTGAGGTCTAACGCAATGGCGTTTATCCAGGTGTAACGCGGAGGTCTACCGTATCGTGTGGCCCTTTATGGATGAGGAGTGATCATTATTTTTTTACATTCGAAGGGATGGCTTCGTCTGTTTTGTTATTATCACCTGATCGACTTTCATCTGAATTTCTGAGATAGGGTGTTGTTATCATTATGAAGATTCGGACTATTGATTGCATCGTCGTTGTTGTTATCACTTGATCGCCTTTTCTCTGAATTTCTGGAATGAGGAATTATCATTATTTACATTTCGGCTAATGTCCTCATCATTGTTGTTAACCGGATCGCCTTCTCTCTGAATTTCCGGAATGAGGAATTATTATTATTTACATTTCGGCTAATGTCCTCATCATTGTTGTTAACCGGATCGCCTTCTCTCTGAATTTCCGGAATGAGGAATTATTATTATTTACATTTCGGCTAATGTCCTCATCATTGTTGTTAACCTGATCGCCTTCTCTCTGAATTTCCGGAATGAGGAATTATTATTATTTACATTTCGGCTAATGTCCTCATCATTGTTGTTAACCTGATCGCCTTCTCTGAATTTCCGGAATGAGGAATTATTATTATTTACATTTCGGCTAATGTCCTCATCATTGTTGTTAACCTGATCGCCTTCTCTCTGAATTTCCGGAATGAGGAATTATTATTATTTACATTTCGGCTAATGTCCTCATCATTGTTGTTAACCGGATCGCCTTCTCTCTGAATTTCCGGAATGAGGAATTATTATTATTTACATTTCGGCTAATGTCCTCATCATTGTTGTTAACCTGATCGCCTTCTCTCTGAATTTCCGGAATGAGGAATTATCATTATTTACATTTCGGCTAATGTCCTCATCATTGTTGTTAACCTGATCGCCTGCTCTCTGAATTTCTGGAATGAGGAATTATTATTATTTACATTTCGGCTAATGTCCTCATCATTGTTGTTAACCTGATCGCCTTCTCTCTGAATTTCCGGAATGAGGAATTATTATTATTTACATTTCGGCTAATGTCCTCATCATTGTTGTTAACCTGATCGCCTTCTCTCTGAATTTCCGGAATGAGGAATTATTATTATTTACATTTCGGCTAATGTCCTCATCATTGTTGTTAACCTGATCGCCTTCTCTCTGAATTTCCGGAATGAGGAATTATTATTATTTACATTTCGGCTAATGTCCTCATCATTGTTGTTAACCTGATCGCCTGCTCTCTGAATTTCCGGAATGAGGAATTATTATTATTTACATTTCGGCTAATGTCCTCATCATTGTTGTTAACCTGATCGCCTTCTCTCTGAATTTCCGGAATGAGGAATTATTATTATTTACATTTCGGCTAATGTCCTCATCATTGTTGTTAACCTGATCGCCTTCTCTCTGAATTTCCGGAATGAGGAATTATTATTATTTACATTTCGGCTAATGTCCTCATCATTGTTGTTAACCTGATCGCCTTCTCTCTGAATTTCCGGAATGAGGAATTATCATTATTTACATTTCGGCTAATGTCCTCATCATTGTTGTTAACCGGATCGCCTTCTCTCTGAATTTCCGGAATGAGGAATTATTATTATTTACATTTCGGCTAATGTCCTCATCATTGTTGTTAACCTGATCGCCTTCTCTCTGAATTTCTGGAATGAGGAATTATTATTATTTACATTTCGACTATTTTCCTCATCATTCTTGTTGTTATCACTTGATCGCTTTCTTTCTGAATTTCCGGGATAAACAGTTATCATTATTTAAATTCGGACTATAAACTCATCTTTGTTGTTATTATGTGCGCCATAAAAGGCATACGACTTGTTTTTCGCTAATATATATATATATATATATATATATATATATATATATATATATATATATGTGTGTGTGTGTGTGTGTGTGTGTGTGTGTGTGTGTGTGTATTTTATCTGATAGCGTGGTGTTTTTTTGGCTATTTTCCTTTAATATAAATGTAAATAGTATATAGATATATAAATGTCAATATAAGGTTTAAATAGATATGTATCAGCCAGTCAGTTAAGTGCCATACGTGATACACGCTTGGACGATCATGTCTCGAAAGAAACATGACTGACTGGGCAGAAGATTATCCCGCAGTAGGTTGCAATTGCTTTCTGTGGTAGACTGGTTGCCAGCCAAGGATATATAACCTAATCTGTCCTATTATTTAACCCATAACTGGAGGGAAGAGTATTAGTTTGATGCTGCGGTAGACCTCACGCTATAGTAGCACCAAATATCTTTTGAGCCTTTTCTGCGTACTCTCTTGATTGCTGATGGTAAAGTCCAGAAGAGCAACACTCTACGCCGTCTTGGCTTCACTTTTTTCCACTGACTTGAAGTGGAAAGATTATATTGACTCAATTGCTACGTTTACTGCGAGGAAAGTCGGTTCATTGTCTCGTGCTGCCAAAAAATATTTTCAGTCAGGATCCATCTTGCACGTATATAGATCTACCATTCATCTGTGCATCGAATAAAGCTTCCTTGTCTGATCTGGTAATTCCGCTGTATATACAAAAAATTTCTGACGTAACGTGGCTTCTCTTTTGTTTTTGTTTTTATTTAATCATATTGCTCCAAGCCAGGCACTGCCACTGGTGCGCAGGGGGTTACATAGGAGGAAAGTTATGAAAAAGAGTGACAGGTTATAGTGGGTGCCTGAAAATGGGTAAGAGAAGGATGACTGTGGCCATAAAATGAGGGATCAGTTTATATATTTATTGTAATGTAGAATTGATCCCCCACTTTATATTCACATTAAATTAGTATGGAAATTTTTTCTTTTTTTTTATAATCATATCGCCCCGAGCAAGGCATTTTACTGCCACTGTTTTGCAGGGGGTTACATAGGAGGAAAGTTTTGAGAAAGAGTGAAAGGTTATAGGGGTTAAGTGGATAAGAGAAGGATTACTGCGGCCATAAAATGAGGGATCAGTTTATATATTTATTGTAATGTAGAATTGATCCCCCACTTTATATTCACATTAAATTAGTATGGAAATTTTTTCTTTTTTTTATAAACATATCGCTCCAAGCAAGGTATTTTACTGCCACTGTTTTGCAGGGGGTTACATAGGAGGAAAGTTATAAGAAAGAGTGACAGGTTATAGTGGGTGTCAGGAAGTGGGTAAGAGAAGGATGAGAATACTGATGAGAGTGGAGTGGACGGAGAAGTGAGCATGAGAGAGAGGATGCAGGTTAGTGAGATAAGAGATGACTATTGACTTTACATTTAAATTCTTGGAGATTGTAGCTGTCGGGGAAGCAATTAAATGGAAGGGAATTCCACAGTCGGGAAGTGCGAGAAAAGAAGCTGCTGGAGTAGAATTTGAGTTTACATTTTCTTGGTTTCACAGTAAAAAAGTGGAACCTCGTTGCTAACCTTTTGGCTCGAGTAAATTCATATATAGGTAGAACCAGAGAGCTAAGTTCATTAGAGCAGAAACCGTGAAAGTATTTATAGAAGAGACACAGTTTCATGGCAGCTGTTCTGATGAGCTATTTTCCATGGTGCCACGACTGCTAGAATTAAAGTGTGCAACTGGATTGGCAGTTAGGTTTCCCTGTTTTACTGTTGAACTAGCTACATGCAACCACCCCTTCTATGATAACAATTTCTTTTCACACATTCTGATTTATTTTGTTTCCAGCCAATTACAATATTCAAAAATGTAAATGCAGCGTCAATCGCCATCTGTCTTCCTGGAATATGTTCATTTATAGTCCTCTCCTTGCTTCTACTCACGAAAGTTTCCTCATTTTCATACACTCGCTATAACACGCTGCGTACTTGTGGCCTTGATTGGGGTGAAAAGATACTTTTCAAAATTAAAAGCCAATCAACTTTAAAATTAGATTGAAAATCTAAACTTATTTATAAATAGAACTTTGTCTCTGTGTGTGTGTGTGCGTGTGTGTGTGTGTGTGTGTGTCCGTTACCTATAGACTCCGAAACGGCTGAACCGATTTTCTTGAAAATTTATACAGTTGTACTATAAGCGTCTGCGAGTGTTCTTAGCTAGGTTTTGTGTCGAGGTACCCCCAATAAATATCGAAAATCGAAAATCGAAAAAATCAGGTTATAGAAGGAGTGGCTCGATTTTAATCAAATTTGATACACTCATAGACAAAGACATAAGAAACGATATTCAGAAGTTTCAAGGTTGCAGTTCTTACAATAGTGCAGAAAATCGATTATATATATATATAAAGGAAGATGTTTGTGTGTGTATCTGTTTATCTGTCTGTATGCCCTTTATACAAATCTACAATTTTTATCCGATTCTCAACAAACTTCACACAAATATTCTTTAGGCTGAGTCTGAGCTCCAGGACCATGGATTAGTTTTAAAACTTTCATTACACCCGAGCAACGCTGGGCTATACTGCTAGTATATATATATATATATATATATATATATATATATATATATATATATATATACTAGGTGCGATTGGTAAATTATCGCAATTATTTTATTATTTCAAATATTTTTTAGGCTGAGTCTGAGCTCCAGGAACATGGATTAGTTTTAAATCTTTCATTACACCCGAGCAACGCTGGGCTATACTGCTAGTTAATAAATAAAAACAAATTCCGTGAAAAATGAAGGAAAGACGCGAAGAAACAAAATATGGTTCTACACAAACAGGTAAGCAACAACAACGTTTTAGAGAAATGGAAACAAAAAAGAAACTTAACACCAGGAAGAGACAGCTGAAGTTTCTGGGACACAGAATGAGGAAAGGGGGCTTGGAGAATCTGATACTCACTAGGAGGATACAGGAAAGAGGTTAAAGGGAAAAACAGCGTGTGACATACTTGATGGGCTTAGGCAAATGCATGTCAGAGAAAGATTTGTGAGAAATCAGTCAGTCAGTTAAGTGCCATGCGCGATACACGCTTGGGCGATCATGTCTCGAAAGAGACATGACTGACTGGGCAAAAGATTATCCCGCAGTCGGTTGCCATTGCTTTCTGCGGTAGACTGGTTGCCGACCAAGGCTATAGAACCCAATCTGTCCTGTTATTTAACCCATAACTGGAGGGAAGAGACGGATTAATACCTTTCCCAAGTGTATCTGCGCGTAAGTGAATGCAATGAATTCCACTGGAATTCGAACTCGGTTTCCCCGATTTCTCGTTCCGTGAGAAATACTAAGTCAAAAAGATATTAAGAGCTACAGGAAAATGTGGTGGGCAATAATCACCTAGGTTCTGAAGGGACACGGCACATAAAAAAAAGAATCAATATAGTGATTTAAAGAAGGTGTATTCGTGTTTTTTTTAAATTTTACTTTGTTTTTTCAGTTTGTTTAAGCCAAGAAGACGGTCGGAGTTTTTGGAAGCGTCAAGCCTTTATGAGAATGAAACAAAAGAACCCAAAGAAAACTTACAACAAGCCGTCGAGTCGATATCCAAACATTGCCCGCTTAGCTTGTGTGTTTTTGATGCTGTCGGCATTATAGGTGAGTGTATTTTCATAAACATTTCCGATCTCCCTTTAACCTGTAGGCGATCATAGCTTCCCACGTCTCCCCTATCCCTGGTGGCTCTTAGAACGCTTTCAACACCACGCAAGCCCCGTTCCGTCATCCACCTGCTCAGGCCCTTCAAATATGTTATCCACTACCTTCCTCTGTCTCTTTTCCCTTCTATCTGGTCTGTCAGTATCAGGTTCTCCAAGCCCTCCTTCCTCATTGCATGTCCCAGGAACTTCAGTTGTCTCTTCCTGATGCTCACTATTAATTTTCTTTTCGATGCCATTCTTTCCAAAACCTCATCATTGCACACATGCTCGGTCCGTGATATCCACAGCATCCTTCTGTAGAACCACATTTCTGCTGCTTCAAGTTTATCCTTCATCTTCGATGATATTGTCCAACATTCACTGCCGTATTGAAGAACTGACATCACATAGCAATCTAGCACTCTCTTCAAGTGAAAGTTTCCTGTCACTTAATACTTTACTCAGCTTCTGGGGTGCATCCTTGTGCTTTTGGATCTCAGGAATTTCAATGTATAGAAACTGCTCTGATCACAAAGTGAGGGATCTGTTTACATATTAATTGTAATATGGAATTGATCCCCCACTTTATAACCGGTAAGCTTCTTTAGAACCACATTTCAGTCGCTTCAAGTTTTTCCTTCATCTTCGATGATATTGTCCAACATTCACTGCCGTATTGAAGAACTGACATCACATAGCAATGTAGCACTCTCTTCCTTGATTTTAGTAAAATTTTCCTTTGTCTTAGTACTTTACTCAGCTTCTAGAACGCGTCCTTCGCCATGCCAATTCGCCTTCGGATCTCTGTGTCGCACTTTCCATCTCTTGTTAGAACACTTTCTAGGTATTTAATCTTCAATTAAATTTATACCACTACTGACAATGTGTATATCATACCTTTTTTAAATATAAAAAAATATTAGATATAAATCATTGTTTGAAATATTTTACATGCAGGCACTTCAAATTTTGTACTTTGAGTTAACATTAATAGGAACTGAAAAACATAATTTAGGTAAGAAAATCAGGTACTGAAATTTAAATTTAATTGCAATTAAAATAGATACTATATAGGATGTGCGTTGTGGTGCAGTGGATATCGGCTTGGAACGAAATATCGAGGATCCGAGTTGAAATTCCTTGCGTGCACTTACGCGCAAATACTCTTTGGAAAGGTATTAATCCGTCTCTTCCCTCTAGTTATTGGTTAAATAACAACACAGACTGGGTTCTATAGTCTTGGCTTACAATGGGTCTACTGCGGAGTAATCTTTTCCCCAGTCAGCCATGTCTCTTTTGAGACATGATCGCTTAAAGCGTGTATCACGTATGGCACTTAATAGACTGACTGAATATAATAGTTGAAAACATGATTAAGGCTTCTACTGGGCATAAAATGGGAGGTATGTTTTCTATTGTTATGAAGTAATAAACTGATCCCCTAATTACTACTTAATAATATAATGCGTATCTTCTCCCTCTAGCTATGAATCAAATAACTGAACAGATTGGGTTCTATAGCCTTGGCTGGCCACCAGTCTACCGCAGAAAGTAATGGCAACCTACTGTTTGATAATCTTCTGCCCAGTAAGTAATGACTCTTTCGAGACATGATCGTCCAAAGCGTGTATCACGTATGGCACTTAACTGACTGACTGACTATATAACCATGTTTATTGTTCTCAGGTTAAAGATACCCAGGTAGGCGTATAAAGACAAGGGTGGATTGAAATATAGATTGTTGCTGGGCCGGTTATGAGCAACCGAACCTACAAGAAGTGATATAGGAAAGACAAGGATGACAAAAAATATGTTGAGAGACAAAAGTTGCCAAAGTCTGACAACTTTTATTGTGTTATCATTCAAACGATCTCTTAGGTCGGCATGAAACTATCGTTGACTGAGCGGTATCCACCGATCGTAGGCTTGAGTCGATCGGTGCGTGTATCTCGCGGTTAGTAGGCCAGCGAATGAAGAATGAATCGTTAGTCGATGCTGCAGCAGGCTGATTATACTGGTTCGTTGGGTGTTTCCGCAGTCATGTTGCATAGACTGCGCTAACTACCGAAGTACGGGTCGATCTGATGATCGGTGTGTAGACCGCATTAGCCAGGTCATCGGTCCGGAGTCCAAATAGTCGAAACAGTCGAACTCAATATTGAAAGTCACTGGGTCGCTGCATCGAGCAGGTACATATAGTTTTTACCCTAAAATGGGCACTTATCATTGTAGTAATTCGAGTCATGGTTACAAGCTCTAAACACCAGGACTTTAAGGTGAGTAGCCTGGGGCTACTACAAGATACTGAACAGTAAGAGATAGAGAGACACGGTGAAAGATTGAAAGAGAGAGAAATAATGAATACATTTGATATAGATATTAACATCTCTAGATAGATAGAAAGATATATGTGAGGTGACTGGCGTAGGAAACGAATGATACGCATATATATATATATATATATATATATATATATATATATATATATATATATACGAAAAATCTAAAGTGAGCCAAAACCTACCGCGGTTTCACACTACGGATCGTCATTATATATATATATATATATATATATATATATGTGTGTGTGTGTGTGTGTGTGTGTGTGTGTGTGTATGTGTGTGTGTGTGTGGATAGATATGAACCGATAAATATATATATATATATATATATATATATATATATATATAAACAAATCTCAAAAGACAGAGATACATAGAGATGAACGACTGACGTGTATATATATATATATATATAGAGAGAGAGAGAGAGAGAGAGAGAGAGAAATATGAACAGACAGACATTGATTGATACAATATTATACAAATACTGTCACAACTGGTAGATGTTAACAAATAACAAAAATAATATGTAAGTAAAACTCAGCAAATATTACTAAAATAACAATTCATCATATCAGATTTGTTACCAGGTTTCGTTACACCAAAACAGCACATTTTTACTTACCATTTTTACTACAGTCACCATAATACCCGCAAGTCTCTATGTAGTCCTAAATAATCTCCATATGTACAATTTTTTTCTGTAAACAGAGAGCTGATAAAATCAACAATTTAAAAAAGTCAAACCCCGATGTGTATTTACAATGTATTTTAAGTATTTGCTTATGCTTCTGAGATTAGGTACTGTTTACGGTATTTACATCATGCGGACTGTTGTCCCCATTTTTAATGCCGAGTTTACGACGTTTCGGCCGTTGTACGCTCTGGCCTTCTTCAAGTGCTAGGTATTTCGATTTGAACCCTTTATTTCAATCACTGAGGTATATCATTCTTACTCCATGTGCAATGCCACTTCTGGTAGCCATATAGCTATCTCTCGTTAACTCAACTCTCTAAGTTATTTGTTCACCACTGCCTAAGCCAGGTATTGAAATCACAAGTCTTTTGGTGAAGTCACTGGAAATAACCAACGCTCTTATGTATTCTCAAGTGGATAAACGTTTCTTTGAAAAATATTGCATGATCCGTAAGTGCATCCTATTTTTATCAGCACGTACCCTTGGTTCAATTCGAAATCCTAATCACCTGAAGAAGGTCGGAGCATACAACGGCCGAAACGTCGTGAACATGGCAATAAAGATGAGGACAACAGTCTGAACAATGTAAATGTATCTAAACTTATTCATAAATGGAACTTTGAGTCTGTCTGTGTGTGTATCCGTTACCTATAGACTCCGAAACAGCTGAACCGATTTTCTTGAAAATTTACACAGTTGTACTATAAGCGGCTGCGAGTGTTCTTAGCTAGGTTTTGTGTCGAGGTACCACCGATAAACATCGAAAATCGATCATCGAAAAAATCGGGTTATAGAAGGAGTGGTCTGATTTTAATCAAATTTGTTACACTCATAGACAAAGACACAAGAAATGATATTCAGAAGTTTCAAGGTTGCAGTTCTTACAATAGTGCAGAAAATCGATAATATATATATATATATATATATATATATATATATATATAAGGCAAGATGTTTGTGGGTGTGTCTGTTTATCTGTCTGTATATCTGTATTTTTTTTCAGCCGTTTTATTTTAGTTTTTGCTTCGGGTTTGGCTCTAAGTAGGTATAATTGTAGTTCTTAGTCTCAGCCATGATACCATTTACTCAGAGGACTTATTTAGCCTTCAAAATTTAGTTTACAACGAAAAAATCTCATTTGATATCGATAGCAGGAAATCAAAATTTACATCCATTCATTTTTCTTTCTTTAACTGGAAACAACTATTGCTTTTTAGTCTTTCGTGCCAACGTCCAAAGAGTCTGAACTCCAAGACCATGGAGCTTTCATTACACCAGAGCAACACCGAGCTATATATATATATATATATATATTATGTGCGATTGTTAAATTGTCGCAATTATTTTATTATTTCAAATATTCTTTAGTCTGAGCTCTAGGACCATGGATGAGTTTTAAAGCTTTCATTACACCCGAGCAACGCCGGGCTATACTGCTAGTTTTAATATATATGCAAACTGAAAAATTCATTAGAACAACTTTCATAAATAGTTACAGAAAAGCTAGGAAAGTGACTTAAGTGGCGATACCAGGTGAGGATTTATAAAATTACTGACGTTTCAAGGACTTCATCAAGAATCTCCAAATAAAAAGCAGAAGCAGCCGATCAGATATATTCAATGCACGGATGAATGTTAGATTTATAAATGTTCAAATGTACTGTGGGAAAGAAAATACTCTGGTTCAACACAGTGAACCAACCTTCGTAGCTGTAGACGTAGCAATTTTTCAGCTACACTTCAAGTCTGTAGAAAACGTAAGACCAAGAAGACACAATTTACAATCCATTTCTTGGCCCAGTTAACAATGGAGGTCGATTATGAGAGCATTCGTTAGTTTTGCTTTCTCGTACGTATCAGACATAAAATTCTATATTCTTTAACCCAAATGAATTTAATACGCTGGTGTGTGTATTTCATTTGATGCTGAGAATCATATATATATATATATATATATATATATATATATATATAAAATAAATTTTCAATGTTCAAAACGTTGAATGATTATTTCAACATTGAATCCCTAAGAGAGATTTCACATCTCATCAGCAACACCACATTTCAAAATGAAAAAAAAACATATATATATATATATATATATATATATTCAGATCCCTTCTAGATGTGATCTGAAATTACAAATAAATAAATCAATATCTGCTCTGTAAATTAAATTTATATTGAGCCCTCTGTTGGATCAGTTTTAATATTTAAACGATATTACTTGGATCCTCTAGGATTATTTACCAATATTCTTCTGGATTTTCTACTGCCGAATGACACACATTTTCGTAACAAAAATTTATCGTAAATAATCAGGCCTGAAAAAATAATAAAACTGTTTGTTATAAGCAGAATATCTACAGTAATACGAGTATCGATCAAAATATATTGTTCAAACAAATCATTTCAAATTGTCAGTTTGTTTATAACCATTTCGTTAATCTTCGTTAATTTCCGTAACATGTTTACATTTGTTGACATTACAGTACATTTCAGAGTAGATATGATTATTACGATGAATTGAGGATTGTATTATATAGGCTTGATTTAATTTCATTCGTGGGCGAGAGGTCCAAGACGCGCCAGATTAATTGATGGCTTCTCCTATGTGGATAGGGGTCACACGTTCGAATCCTGCTGAAAGATACACATTTTTTGTAACAAAAATTTATCCTAAATAATCAGACCACCGGTAGAAATAAAATATATAATACTGTTTAATTATATACAGAATATCCACTTATCGATCAAAAATAATGTTCAAACAAATATTTTTTTTATATATATATATATATATATATATATATAGACTCTTGTGGAAATTAATTAAAACAAAGGTTTAGATTCTTTCTTCATATCTATCTATCTATCTAACTCAATTTCTTCATATCTATCTATCTATCTATGCAAAATCTGTTGATATCAATTTGTACCTTTTCGTATCTATCTACCTATCTCAGTGTGCTCATATCTATCTATCTCTATCATTTTCTTCATATCTATCTATCTATCTATCTATCTATCTATTTCAATTTTTTCATATCTATCTATCTCTCTATCTATCTATCTATTTATCTATCTATGCAAAATCTGTTGATATCAATTTGTACCTTTTCGTATCTATCTACCTATCTCAGTGTGCTCATATCTATCTATCTCTATCATTTTCTTCATATCTATCATCATCTATCTATCTATCTATCTATCTATCTATCTATCTATCTAACTCAATTTCTTCATATCTATCTATCTATCTATCTATCTATGCAAAATCTGTTGATATCAATTTGTACCTTTTCGTATCTATCTACCTATCTCAGTGTGCTCATATCTATCTATCTATATCATTTTCTTCATATCTATCTATCTATCTATCTATCTATCTATCTATCTATCTATCTAACTAATTTCTTCATATCTATCTATCTATCTATCTATCTATCTATCTATCTATCTATCTATCTATCTATCTAACTCAATTTCTTCATATCTATTTATCTTTCTATCTATCTATCTATCTATGCAAAATCTGTTGATATCAGTTTGTACCTTTTCGTATCTATCTACCTATCTCAGTGTGCTCATATCTATCTATCTATCTCTATCATTTTCTTCATATCTATCTATCTATCTATCTATCTATCTATCTATCTATTTCAATTTTTTCATATCTATCTATCTATCTATCTATCTATCTATCTATCTAACTCAATTTCTTCATATCTAACTATCTATCTATCTATCTATCTATCTATCTATCTATGCAAAATCTGTTGATATCAATTCGTACCTTTTCGTATCTATCTACCTATCTCAGTGTGCTCATATCTATCTATCTATATCATTTTCTTCATATCTATCTATCTATCTATCTATCTATCTATCTATCTATCTATCTATCTCAATTTTTTCATATATCTATCTATCTATCTATCTATCTATCTATCTATCTATGCAAAATCTGTTGATATCAATTTGTACCTTTTCGTATCTATCTACCTATCTCAGTGTGCTCATATCTATCTATCTCTATCATTTTCTTCATATCTATCTATCTATCTAACTATGTATCTATCTATCTATCTATCTATCTATCTATCTATCTATATATTTCAATTTTTTCATATCTATCTATCTATCTATCTATCTATCTATCTATCTAACTCAATTTCTTCATATCTATCTATCTATCTATCTATCTATCTATGCAAAATCTGTTGATATCAATTTGTACTTTTCGTATCTATCTACCTATCTCAGTGTGCTCATATCTATCTATCTCTATCATTTTCTTCATATCTATCTATCTATCTATCTATCTATCTATCTATCTATCTATTTCAATTTTTTCATATCTATCTATCTATCTATCTATGCAAAATCTGTTGATATCAATTCGTACCTTTTCGTATCTATCTACCTATCTCAGTGTGCTCATATCTATATATCTATATCATTTTCTTCATATCTATCTATCTATCTATCTATCTATCTATCTATCTATCTATCTATCTAACTCAATTTCTTCATATCTATCTATCTATCTATCTATCTATCTATGCAAAATCTGTTGATATCAATTTGTACCTTTTCGTATCTATCTACCTATCTCAGTGTGCTCATATCTATCTATCTCTATCATTTTATTCATATCTATCTATGTATCTATCTATCTATCTATCTATCTATCTATCTCAGTCTGTTCATATCTATCTATCTATCTATCTATCTATCTATCTATCTATCTCTGTCTGTTCATATCTATCTATCTATCTATCTATCTATCTATCTATCTATCTATCTATCTCAGTCTGTTCATATCTATCTATCTATCTATCTATCTATCTATCTATCTATCTCAGTCTGTTCATATCTATCTATCTATCTATCTATCTATCTATCTATCTTAACATCGATCTATCTCAGTGGGTTTGTATGTATCTATTTGATTGATTTTTTTTACTCATCTTTTTTTTTCTTACTAATGGATCTTTTCCTGTAAATTGTTAAACAAGCGAATTTTTTTCCTATACGCCATTTCTGATTCATCCTTGCCATATCCAAGTTATTTACCCTCAGCTAAGGCTCACTGTCATTCAGTCTACGGACTCTGCCAGTTGGCTCGTGTCCAGCTGTTAAGAGTGCTTTTAACTTTTTCTGTTCTTTTTTAATGGTTCTGTAGCCTTTACGACATACTAACAAAATCTGTCTTCTGAATAATTCTAATATCATCTTATTCTTTACGTATTTTGTTTCGTTTAGGTGACATTGAATTGATGCTTGGCTGGAATGTTTACTACAGCACCGTTACATGCACTGAAGACTGTCAGATTTTGCACTTAGATACGGGCGACTGTTTCCACATCCTCCAG
This sequence comes from Ascarosepion bandense, assembly GCA_037127315.1. NCBI lineage: Eukaryota > Metazoa > Mollusca > Cephalopoda > Sepiida > Sepiidae > Ascarosepion > Ascarosepion bandense. Next base: position 1,615,622 of record JBBBDQ010001892.1, on the reverse strand, counting down.
ACTCGGTCCAAACGGAAGATGACTTATTTTCTCAAACTGGCCCGCGACAAGGTGTCCGTGATGCTTGATCGCTGGCCAGAACCTTACCCAGTTCGCCTGTTGTCGATAGCACAACGGGAACTGAACAGACTGGTGACTCCAATCCCAGAGGCCCGAACGGAACCCGCCGCGGCGCGACGAAAGCAGTTCATGTCTGACTCTGCCCCACCGTCAATGTTTCCCGTTCTATCATTGACGTCGACCGCGAACAAAGAGAAGATAGAGAAACCGGAAGATTCCAGCGACATTGACCTTTTTGTCAATGACGTATTTTTACAGAGATTTCGTTACAGCATTTCTCTGACGAAGGAGAAAAATAAAGACAAAAAGCGTAAGAGAGAAACCATGTTTAGCCGACCAAAGAATACTAGCAAAACGGTAAAAATATGCTTTCATTCTTACCTTCTTCTATGTGAAGTGTCTCTTCACCCTTTCCTGAACTTTGTGGCTCTTAGCAATGTCTGTGTTTTCAGTATCCTTTCGACTCACTGTTCTGCCATAAATTGAAATAAGTTCCTTAGGTAAATCAATCGACATTTCCCTGTCTCTCTTGCAATCAATACGCCCTGTGAATGTCACTTTCTCCCAGTCTTCTTTCCTCATTACTCTTTCTGGTTTTAAATATATGTTCTTTTATTCCTATTAAGATAAAACATGCTCGTTGTTTACAAACTCCTTCCAAGGAATTCTCAAGATCAATCTGTAAAAACACACTTCTTTTGTTTCCAGTATTCTACATTTATCTTATGAAATTGTCTACCATTCACTGGACTATAGACGGATTGACACGTCATAACAGTTCAGCATTCTTTTCTTTGTTTCTAAGGCTATTTTCTTGTTTATTGCTTAGTTTTTGAAAGGCATGATTTGCTATTCCATCATAGGTGTCTCGTTTACAATCATCTATTAAAAGACTTTCCAGATATTTCAATTTCTGTCAGTCAGTTAAGTGGCATACGTGATACATGCTTGGGCGATCATGTCTCGAAAGAGACATGACTGACTGGGCAGAAGATTATCCCGCAGTAGGTTGCTATTACTTTCTGCAATAGACTGGTTGGCGACCAAGGCTATAGAACCCAATTTGTCCTGTTATTTAACACATAACTGGAAGGAATAGACGGATTAATACCTTTCCCAAGGGTATTTGTGCGTAAGTGAACGCAACAAATTAGGTTGGAATTTGAACCGCTATCCAATGCACCACAACGCACACCCTTTCAATTTATTGGAGTAGAAAGACTATACTACCGCCCGGTTCACACTCCACCCACGTCTATTGAACAGGTGAAGAGGCTCATCCCTTGTTTCCTGTTTAGGATGCGGTTTCCGGTTTTCTATCTTTTCCAATCTCTTTAATCTTATGTAGCCCCTTGCACATCAGTGGCGTTACCGCCTTGCTCGGGGTGATATGATTAAAAAAAAATTTCTCTACTTGTCTGATTTTGACCTATCAACTTTGACCTCTCAATTGGACATCTAAAATTCGTATCTTACATCTTAGCTTGTTTTTCATGTTCATAACAATAATTTCCGCTTTTTTTTAATTGATATTTAGTTCTTTCTTCGGGCCTTCATTTGCTGACTGGCTTAGAAGTTCCTGTATTTTTTCCTTATTTGCCATCGATACGGTATATATGATGATATTCTCTGTATAATCGGTTCACACACCACCCACGTCTATTGAACAGGTTAAGCGGCTCATCCCTTGTTCCCTGTTTAGGATGTGGTTTCCGGCTTTCTCTTTTCCAATCTTCTCACTATTACGTAGCCCCCTGCACATCAGTGGCGTTACCGCCATGCTCGGGGTGATACGATTAAAAAAAAATTAATAATAATTTCCAGTTCTCTTGGAATAGCATCGCTGCAAAGGTTGAATAATTGAAGAAATGCCTTACATACCGTTTCTATTTTTGCACTCTTACTCAATTCATCTCCTAACCGAAGACAAACAGTTAAAGCAACTCTGTTATCTCTTACGGGGATAGGCTGAAAAGATCATAGGCTGACTAAGCATGCATTAATTTCAACTCTTCTTAATAATAAGTGCATTGTTTCTTTCTAGGTACGAGAGAGGGCTGAAAGTTTCATCGGCTGATTATGAAGGATTGATGCTAAAGTTGTGAAATCTTGCATGCATTAATTTCGATTATTCTTATTAATTGGACTGTTTCTCTCCAGAAATGAGGGTGGCTGAAAAGTTCATAGGTTGATATGAAGGATTGTGGCTAGAGTTGTGAAATTTTGTATGCATTAATTTTAATTTCTTTTTTTTAAATAATAGCATTGTTTCTTTGGAAATAAACTGATATGCGATTGTTCAAAGATGTCATAAGCAAATAGAGGCCACTTTTCTTAAAAATGGACAAAATTTAGCATCCTAGTGTTAGCAGATACCGGTAGAAAAGGTTTTATTCCCAAGAACTTCAATGCTGACGTGGTTGCTGCATTACAAGATTTTGCCCCAGATTTATCAAAAATGCAAAAGTAGGCAGTTAACATTCAGAGTGGAAAGAAGAGTCTTGAAGATGACGCAAAGTGTAGACTTCCTTCGAGTACCACCGCCGAGGAAAACATTGATCTTGTTAACCACAAGATGGATGGATGACAGGCGACTGACTATAAATTAAATAGCCAACGTTATTAGCATATCCCGTGAGTGAGTTAAGAACATTCTGCACAACAATATGGAATGAGAGAGGCTTCTGCTCGGTGGGTACCACGTCTTCTGGCACCTGATCACAAGCGCACCAGGCTGATCACATCACAGGAAAATCTGACAATGTTTAAGGCAGAGCCAGCTGGTTTCCCTGAACATTTTCTAATCCAGTATCATCAATTTGGATGTGTGTTGTGGTGCAGTGGATATCGACTCGGAACGACAAATCGGGGAACCGAATTCGAATTCCACTTGAATTTCTTGCATTCACTTACGCACAAATACCCCTGGGAAAGGTATTAATCTGTCACTTCCCTCAAATATGAGTTAAATAATAGGACAGATTGAGTTCTATAGCCTTGACTGGCAACCAGACTACCGCAGAAAGCAATAGCAACCTACTGCGGGATAATCTTTTGCCCTGTCTGTCAAGTCGCTTTCCAGACATGATCGCCCAAATATGTATGGCACTTAACTGACTGACTGAATATAATAGTTAATGATTAAGTCTTCTACTGGGTATAAAGTGGGGGATCTGTTTTCTATTGTTATGAAGTAATAAACTGATCCACCTAATTACTACTTAATAATATAATACATATCTTCTCCCTCTAGCTATCAGTCAAATAACAGGACAGATTGGGTTCTATAGCCTTGGTCGGCAACCAGTCTCCCGCAGAAAACAATGACAACCTACTGCGGGATAATCTTCTGCCCAGTTAATTATGTCTCTTTTGAGACATGATCGCCCAAAGCGTGTATCACATATGGCACTTAACTGACTGATCATCAATTTGAGCCAGGGACAAAGAGACAACCCATTCAGTGGAAACACCTCTCATCATCTACTCCAACATTGGTCAAGGTCATTTCATCTGCAGATAAAGTGATGGCGTCAGTTTTTTGGGTTTCAAAAGGCTTTGATTTTGTTGACTATCATGAAAAGAGCGAAGCCCTTAGTGGAGTGTATTATACAAAATTGTTAAGGCAGTTTGGAAAGGCTATCAAAACAACCACCCAGGAAAACAGACGAAATGGATTGAGTTTTGTTTCATGATGACAATGCTTCATTACAGAATCCCTTGGCTTCAAGGACTGCTGTGGATGTCAGTGGTTGATAAACTGGTTGATAATCCTCTGAATTATCCTGATTTGATTTTTTATCTGTTCTTTAATATAAAAAAACACTTCTCTGGGAACCACTATCGCATTGATGATGATGTCATATTGCTGTTGATGTCTAGCAGTCTTCTTTTAACAGTCTGATTTTAGTTTACCTTTTTTTAAAAAAAAACAATACAGTATAAATACGTGTCTGGCTGGAACTTAAGTCAAAAAGGTAGACGATTGTCCGATTTAGGGTTGAGTCACATAGTAAATACAATGAGATTTACACGAGATTTTTAAAAAGTCGGTTCAAGTCGCTTTAACATTCAAATCAACACGCTAGACTGGCCCAGTTTACATTCGTGAAGCAGGGGAACCTAGGATCAATTTTACAGTCTAGTGCCATACGTGATACACGCTTGGGCGATCTTTCGAGACGTGACTTATAGGGAAGAAGATTTTTCCGAAGTAGGTTGCCATTACTTTCTGTGATAGACTGGTTACCAACCAAGGATACAGAACCCAATCTGTTCTCCTATTTAACCCATAGCTAGAGAGAGAAGTGACGGATTAATAACTTTCCTAAGGTTAACTTATATCCACCGCACCGCAACGCTCATCAGTTTTACACTCGAATCAAAAGAGTACTTTTGGTTCAGATTGAAGTGAAAAACGTTAAGGCCCTGTTGGTGGGGCATCAGAATACGCAAACTTCCCCCCACCTGCAGAGGATAAAAGTCCCTCAATGAGGCCACATGTTAGCTGTGGGTGGCGACCCGTGACGGCTGAGAACGGGATCCTGGTGGTTGAGCAGGTTGTGACCAAGGTATAAAGTTGTTAATATTCTACAAATTTTCCTCGTGCTCCTATAATTACTAGTACGTCTGCCATAGTCATGTTAAACCACTTCCCCGGCTGTTTCTTCAGATCAAAATAAATCTTTATCTTTTCTCTTTATTTCTTTATTTCAATGCTGACCAAAACAAGAAAAGACACACTCTTGAGTTCTGACCTCGACTTCTCCATTTGAATGTCACAGTCCGATGGATTTTTTATGCATTTCATTTTCTTATGTTGTTCAAACTGTGGCCTCCGATTACGAATCCTTGCATAACATCTAGGGTCCTCAGAATAGTTTCTCTAATACCCTTGTGAAAAGATATGAATCTATCTCAGCTATGGTTAAGGAGCAGAACAGGTTGGACTCTAGATCATGTGTTGGTAACCGGTGAAGAAGGAAAACTCCGAACGAGCCTTGAGAACTTCAACAACTTACTGCTTTGTAGGTTCAGCGTCTTTTGGTTAGAGGGATGCATTTCAAAAACATTTTCACTTTGCCCGTTTTCTCGAAGAAACTGACCCCCTATATCGAGCCGCAATAGAATATAATGGATTCCTCAGGATTAACACGATGGTTTGAACAAACACAAGTCTGAGAGACGTGGGTCTCTCTGATTTTGGATCATTCGCCTATGGGAGCCTCATCCAAGGCACTTTAGACGAGTATATTTGTCAAATTGAATCCATTGCTGGGTCAGTTGCTATGAAACTTAATTCCCTGTGTTGTAAAGAGGTAGAACGTACAAGATGGCTTGAATTCAGTGTTTCCTTCTCCTAGACTGGTTTCCAAGCACGGCTATAGAATACAGTCTGTCCTGCTATTGTATCCACAGATTTATATCATCCCAAGCAAGGCAGCACCGGCACTGATGCGCAGGGAGCTACATAAGAGAGTTAAAGTTTTAGACAGGGGGAGAGTGAAGACAAAGACGAACCAGCTACAGGAGAAGAAAGAAAACGGGCAAGAGCAAGATATGAACAAAGGAGTGAAGACAGTTAGGAAGGTAGAGAGAAAGAAAAAGAACAGGATACACTGGGTGATATAGAAAGGGCTGGAGTTACATAAGTCTGTTGAAGTATTAGGCAGGAGGAGAGTGAAGACAATAACGAACCAGCTACATGGGGTGAAAGAGAAAGGGCAAGAGAAGAATGTGAACGCAGAAGTGAAGACAGTTACGAAGGTAGAGAGAAAGGAAAAGAACAGGATACAGTGGGTGATATAGAAAGGGCTGGAGTTACATAAGTCTGTTGAAGTATTAGGCAGGAGGAGAGTGAAGACAATAACGAACCAGCTACAGGGGGTGAAAGAGAAAGGGCAAGAGAAGAATGTGAACGCAGGAGTGAAGACAGTTACGAAGGTAGAGAGAAAGGAAAAGAACAGGATACAGTGGGTGATATAGAAAGGGCTGGAGTTACATAAGTCTGTTGAAGTATTAGGCAGGAGGAGAGTGAAGACAATAACGAACCAGCTACAGGGGGTGAAAGAGAAAGGGCAAGAGAAGAATGTGAACGCAGGAGTGAAGACAGTTACGAAAGTAGAGAGAAAGGAAAAGAACAGGATACAGTGGGTGATATAGAAAGGGCTGGAGTTACATATGAGTGTTGAAGTATTAGGCAGGAGGAGAGTGAAGACAATAACGAACCAGCAACAGGGGGTGAAAGAGAAAGGGCAAGAGAAGAATGTGAACGCAGGAGTGAAGACAGTTACGAAAGTAGAGAGAAAGCAAAAGAACAGGATACACTGGGTGATATAGAAAGGGCTGGAGTTAAATGGATAAGAGATGAGAATTGACTTTGCATTTAAATTCCTGGAGGTTATAGCCACCAGAAAAGTAAATATATGGAAGGGAGTTCCACAGGCGGGAAGCGCGAGAAAAGAAGCTGATGGAGTAGAACTGCCACCTGCATTTGGTTGATCTAAATGTAAAAGGGTGGGACTTTGATGCCAGTTTGGTTTCCCGAGTAAATTCTTGTGAAGGGGGTACTAGTGACCTACGTTCTTCGGAGCAGAAGCCATGAAAATATTTGTACAAGAGACAGAGGGAGGCCACATCAAGTTGATAATGTAATGAACTCGATTGGAATTCGAACTCGGGTCTCTGATTGCTCAATCTGAGTCTCTTTATCTATCAGTATATATCATATGTTTTTATGTGGTTTCCGGCTTTCTCCTTTTCCAGTCTTTTCACTTTTCTTTTTTTTTCTTTCTTTTTTTCATTTGGAGTAGATAGACTGAACTATCGCCCGGTTCACACTCCACCCACGTCTATTGAACAGGTGTAGAGGTTCATCCCTTGTTCCCTGTTTAGGATGTGGTTTCCGAATTTCTCTTTTCCAATCTTTTCACTTTTCTTTTTTTTTTTTTTTCATTTGGAGTAGATAGACTGAACTATTGCCCGGTTCACACTCCACCCACGTCTATTGAACAGGTGTAGAGGCTCATCCCTTGTTCCCTGTTTAGGATGTGGTTTCCGGCTTACTCTTTCTTTTCAATTGGAGTAGATAGACTGAACTATCGCCCGGTTCACAAACCACCCACGTCTATTGAACAGGTGTAGAGGCTCATCCCTTGTTCCCTGTTTAGGGTGTGGTTTCCGGCTTTCTATTTTTTAATCTATTCACTCTTACGTAACCCCCTGCACACCATTGGCCTTACCGCCTTGCTCAGGGTGATATGATTAAAAAAAACTATTGTTATTATTATTGCTGCTGTTGTTGTTATTTTAATCTTTGTTATTTTTTTTTCTTGTTTTAGCCGACAATAGTGTCAAAAGGATTGAAGAAATTAGCGAAACGCGAAACCATGTCTCTTAATGAATCTCAGCAGAGAGAACTGACCTTATTAGAAGGCCGAATATTGGCTTGGTACTCTGAAATGGAAGAAGAGATGAACATTCCTGCCGACAAAAGCGTACCGAAATTACACGTCGTGGAATATTTTGTAAGTTAATTCTAACATCATCTGCTCTCGTAGGCCATCGTGCTGCTTTCCCTCCTATATGGTACCGAATTTTGGGTCGTTTGCCAACGGCACCTATAACTTCTCAAAGTCTTCCACCAATTCTGATTCTGTGCCGTTCCCAAGGTGCACTGGAGCGACTTCATCATAAACACAGAGGCACTTAAGAGAGTATTTGCCTTCAGTATTGAATCATAATGACGAAAATACAACTGAGCAGGGCTGGTCGTACGGTGAGAATGAAAGCTCATCGAACTCTAAAGACGATACTGTCCGACGAACTGGCGTCCGAGTAGCGTCACAAGAGCTTTGTGAAAAACGGACCCACGACTCCTGCGTTCTCGAATGTGGATAACAGACACGACCGACAGGTCATTGAATCAATCAACTTGAATGCGGGTGGAGGAGAGGTGACTGAACCATAACACTTGCCATCCCCATTCAGCTATCCCCCTACCTAGTACCTACAGTGAAAAAGAAATTACTTTACTCTCGCGAGTCTCGCAAATCACGGATTTACCTGCGGCAAACATGGAGACCCCAACTCCCGAATTCGTGTTCGCATCGTAATGCCATAACGATATATATACACATTACCGTCCATAATTATTAGGCTACTTCAGTTTTTTTTTTTGTTTTTTGTTTTTTTAAGAAATGATTTATTTCATACTGTTTTTAGTATTTATTGTCAAGTGGAAAATTCTAAATAAAAATAGAATGCTTTTTTTGTTATTATTACTTTGCAAAATTTTACAAGGCAAATAGCGACAATTTACCCATCGCACCCTGTAGATTTGCTATATATATACATACATACATACATACATTGCAGGCCATAATTATTAGGCTACTCCAGTTTTTAAAAAGAAATTATGTATTTCATACTATTTTTAGTATTTATTACCAAGTGGATAATTCTAAATGAAAATAGAATGGTTATTTTGTTAATACTGCACAATAACGTGTGCATCAAATGAACTGTTCTGGTGTCCAGGTTTGTGCTCTCTTCCCCATGTTAGTCTCTTATTATTATTGGCTGGCCGAAGCAAAGGCTTCCTGGCAGCCTTGTAAAATTTCGCAAAGAGATAATAACAAAAGAACCATTCTATTTTCATTTAGAATTATTCACTTGGTAATAAATACCAAAAATCGTATGAAATACATTATTTCTTTTTTAAACTAGGATGGCCTAATAATTATAGCCGGTAGTGTATATGTGTGTGTGTGTGTGTGTGTGTGTGTGTGTGTGTGGACACGAGGTGTATTGAAAGGTCCTCGAACCGACCAAGAGGTACTCCCTCACTGATAGCTCCTTGTATATATATAAATCAAGCCATGAGTATTTATTTGAATAAATCAATCGATAACAATAAATCTTTGTCTGTAATGTTGCGAGGTTTCATTAACTGCAATGCAGAGTCATAAATAACTTCAGTTTTGGGGAATCAACTGTACTGACTAACGCATCACCTTCAAGAACTTAGAAGGAACCGGAAACCCAGTCTTAAACAGGAAGCAGGGGATAAACCTTTATTCCTGTTTAAAAAAAACTGAGAAGGAGTGCATACCCGCAAGAAATTCGCTTCTTGTGGGAGGTAGGGATTAAAGTCTACCTCAACTCGAGTCTTGAAGAGGTCAAAGTTTAATTAGTGAATAACATTTCTAAGTTCAGTCGGATACATTAGAAGTATAGTGTGGCAGTAGACATTACAATGAACCGGAAACAGAAACCTAACCAGGAAACAGGGTGTAAATCTCTACCCTGCCGTTCAAAAGATTGGTAACCAAGATTCGACCAACCAAATGCTTGTCCTACGAACAAATAAATTTTTAGTATGTCTATATTTCTGAGATGAGGTAGAATTTACAGTATTTACATTATTCGGACTATTGACCTCATCTTTTTGTTGCCATTTGTACGACGTTTCAGCCGTTGTACGCCCCGGTCTTCTTCAGGTGCTAAAAAATTCGGATAATGCAAATACTGTAAATACTTTTTTTATCGAAATTTTCTTTAACTGTCTGAAAATTCTGTATTTTCAGAGATCAATTTTCATACGTTTTTTCTTTCTTTTCTTATTTTTTTTTTTTTTTTTTGTCATTATGCTAAGTCCACTTGAATTTTCCGCTCTAGACATAGCTACATGAAGTTCATCATGATCGAATAGTGCAGGGTATGACGATAAACTTAATCTGGCAGCAAGACCTCTGATCGAGAGATTGAAAGTTTTGGGAAAGTTTACCACTTCTTAACCTGGGGTGGTATTACTTGCTTGGGTCCCGGCTATAGTGAACATAGTATTTTGTTTTTGTTTGCGGGTTCACTATCAAAGTATAAAAATACATTTTATAGTAAAATTACATATTATAGAAAATCACCAAGAGTAACTATTACAAATAAAAATTACAAACAATACATGTTTCAAGTAAAATTACTAATAATACCTATTACATGTATAATTACTAACAATATACACTACCAGCCATAGTTATAAGGGAACCCCATTTTGTTTTTAAAGATAATAATGTATTTCATACTATTTTTAGTATTTATTGCCAAGTGGATAATTCTAAATGAAAATAGAATGGTTCTTTTGTTATTATTACTTTGCAAAATTTTAAAAGGCAATGAAGCAAAGATGAACACGTCCGAATCACCCGAAATTTTCTTCATTCTTTTATTGATGAAACTGCAATATAGGTAATTATTAAATATTTTATAGATTCATTTGAAGCACATGTGCAGTATTAATAAAAGAACCATTCTATTTTCATTTACAATTATTCACTTGGCAATAAATACTAAAAATAGTATGAAATACATCATTTTTTAAAACACTAGGGTAGTCTAATAATTATGGCAATTAGTGTATATTTATGGTAAAATTACTGAAAATACTTATTACTAGTAAAATGACTAGCAATACAATTTTAGAAAATTACTAACAATACATTTTATAGCACAATGACCAACAATACATTTTTCTGTAGTTAAAGTCATACATACGCGTTCGAAATATTAGTTGAAGCTATAAAATTGTGTTCAAAATATTTAGATTTCGGCATTGAATGACCCATAAGGGTGTTGATATGCCGCTAAACAAATTTATCCAAACTACACCAAACTGTACTGACTAATGTATTATCCTAACTATCTGCTACTCAGCTATATCATCATCTTTTCCATGTGCCATGTTCCTTTAGGACGTAGTTGATCCACTTGCACCTGTCTCTTGCAGCTTCGAAATATTTTTCTTTTGTCATTTCTCCCAAACCCCGCTGCGCCATCCATTTGCTCAAGCCAATCAAGCATACCTTTTTTTTTAATCGTATCGCCCCCGAGCAAGGCATTTTACTGCCACTGTTGTGCAGGTGGTTACATAGGAAGAAAGTTATACGAAAGAGTAACAGGTTATAGGGGTGTCAGGAAGTGGGTAAGAGAGGGATAACTGTGGCCATAAAGTGAGAGATCATTTTATATATTGATTGTAATGCAGAATTGATCCCCCAGTTAATATCCACATTATAAAAGCATACAATCATTTTTTATAACCATATCACCCCAAGCAAGGTGTTTTACTACCACTGATTTGCAGGGGGTGTCAGAAAGTGCGTTAGAGAAGATACAGAGAAGATAAAAGAAAATAATTCGATGAATAATGAATTTTTATAAGAATTGTTTTCATTTTTTCTTTACTAATTAAAGTTTCAAACATCTTTTTAAATTTCTTCTAGTTACTCACACTTTTACAAGTCGAAAATTCATAAGCTTAATAAAAATCATTTAGATTTTTTTTTATAATCGTGTCGCCCCAAGCAAGACATTTTACTGCCACTGTTGTGCTGGGGGTTACATAGGAGGAATGTTATGAAGAGACAGAGGTTGCAGGGGGTGTCAGGAAGAGAATAGGAGAGGGAAGAGATTACTGATGAGAGTGGAGTGAATGAAGAGGAATGTTATGAGGAGTGAGAGGTTGCAGGGGGTGTCAGGAAGAGAATAGGAGAGGGAAAAGAGTACTGATGAGAGTGGGGTGGGTGTAGAAAAGCATGAGAGAGAGGATGTAATTTAGTGAGAGAGGAGATGACTATTGACTTTACATTTGAATTCTTGGAGATTGTAACTGTCAGGAAAGGAAGTATGCGGAAGAGAATTCCACAGGATAGAAGTGCGAGAAAAGAAGCTGCTGGAGTAGAATTTGCGTTTACAATTTATTGGTTTCACAGTAAAAGGATGGGACCTAATTGCTAATCTTGTGGCTCGAGGAAATTCGTATATAGGAGGTACCAGTGAGCTATGTTCATTGGAGCAAAAGCCGTGAAATTATTTGTAGAGATACAGAGAAGCCACACGACGTCGGTGAGAGAGCGACTGTATCGTAGCTGCCAAGTCGGGATCGATCACATTACAGATTCTCCGTTGGATTCAATCAAGGACACCTAAGTGGATAGCAGGAGCACCTGACAAGATATGGCAGCAATACTCAATGCACGGATGGATGGTAGACTTGTATATGTGCAGGATTTTGTGGAACAGGAAAGACTTCCTGTCCCTACACAGAGAACCGACTTTCTTAGCAACGGATTTACCTCTCACAGATTTCACCTGTCTCTCTTTCCGCTTATCCGCCCTGTGAGTATAAAATCCTCCAGACCCTCCTTCCTCATTACCTGTCCCAGAAAACTCAACTCCAAAGGAGAATCAGTAATGTGATAGATACCGACTTGGCGGCTCGACTACAGCCAATTTCCCACCGACGAGATGTGGCTTCCCGTGTCTGTTCTATAAATACTTTCATGGCTTCTGCTCCAACGAACTTAAGTCACTAGTGCCTGCGCAACAGGTGTTTACTCGTGCAACCAGACTGGCTACTGGGTTTCACCCATTCAAAGTTAGATCAACCAAATGCAGACGACAATTCTACTCCTGCAGCTTCTTTTCTCGCACTTCCCGTCTGTGGAACTCACTTCCTTATTCTTGCTTTCCTGGCGGCTACAACCTCCAGGAATTTAAATGCGAGGTCAATACTCATCTCCTAACTACTTGACCCTAGTTCTTTCCACACCGCCCTGTATAGCCTTTCTTTTCTCTCCACCTTTGCAACTGTCATCACACCTGTATTCCCATCCTTCACTTGCTACTTTCTCTGAAACCTCCTGTAACTGGTTCGTCTTTCCAGGAATTTAAATGCAATGTCAATGCTCATCTCTTAACCACTTGACTCTAGTTCTTTCTACATCACACTGTATATCGTTTCCTTTCTTTCCACCTTTGCAACTGTCATCACACCTGTATTCCCATCCTTCTCTTGCTCCTTTCTAACTGGTTAGTCCTTCTCTTCACTCTCCTCTAATCTTTTTCTCTTATCTAGCTCCCTGCACACCAGTGACGTTACCGCCTTGCTAGGAGTGATATGCTTAAAAAAAAGTCTAAGTTTTCTGCTCGTTTGCATCTGTTATGTGATATCTGCCATTCTATATAGCAGCAAATGCTTGACGATCTCCTCAAAGATGAAGATAGGACTTGAAGCAACAGAAATGTGGTTCTACAGAAGGATGCTGAGGATACCATGGACCAAACATAGAAACAACGACGAGGTTTTAAAGAGGATGCAAACGAAAAGGAAACATACTTAGCATCAGGAAGAGACAGCTGAGGTTTCTGGGATATGTAATGAGGCTAGAGGGCTTGGAGAATCCGATACTCGCAGGACAAATATAGGGAAAGAAAGATAGGTGAAAACAGTACGAGACATACTTGATGGGCTTGAGTAAGTGGAACAGGGGAGCGGAGTTTGGGAGAGATATCAAGAGGAAAAGCCTTAAGAGCGACAAGGGACCGGGACAAGTGGATGCCTATGATCGCCCACGTCTTGAGTTCGTCATCCAACGACGTTCTGATCACTTCGACCTGGTGTAATATTTAGCAAGCTGGTCTCACTAGATCAATTACAATTGAGTAATGAGTGAGATTCTCACTGGGTGCCTCATGTATTCGGCATCGCGCCACATCTGAGATACACTTTGAAAATCATAGACACTTTAAGGTAGTGATATGGTTAACAAGTTTGTTTCGCTAGTTCTTCTTGTGCCCGGTCCTTTCAAGACGTAGGCGATCATGGCTTTCCACGTCTTCCTATCCCTGGTGGCTCTTAACACGCTTTCTCCTGTTACACCACCAAAACCCCGGCTCATGAATCTAGAATATAAATGTATAGAAACTAGCGTGGCCACAAAATGAGGGATCAGTTTATATATTGATTCAAATATAGATTTGATCCCCCACTTTATATCCACATTATAATTGCTTATAAACAGTTGGCATATATCTTCTTCTATGTGCTCTGTCCTTTCAAGATATAGGCGATCATGGCTTTCCACGTCTCCCTATCCCTGGTGGCTCTTAGCACGCTTTCTCCTGTTACACCACCAAAACCACGCTCTAGCCCATAAATCTAGAATATAAATGTATAGAAACTAGTGTGGCCACAAAATGAGGGATCAGTTTATATATTGATTATAATATGGATTTGATCGCCCAATTTATATCCACATTATAATTGCTTTCTGTCATCCACCTGCTCAAGCCCTTCAAATATGTTATCAATTGCTTTCTCCTGTCTCATTTTCCCTCAATCTGTCCTGTTATTATCAGGTTCTTCAAGCTCTCCTTCCTCAATGCATGTCACAGGAACTTTAGTTGTCTCTTCCTGATGCTCAGTCTTTATTTCCTTTTCGTTTCCATCCTTTCCAAAACCTCATCATTGCTCACATGCTCGATCCATGATATCCGCAGCATCCTTCTGTAGAACCACATTTAAGTTGCTTCAAGTTTTTCTTTCATCGCTGTTGATATTGTCCAGCATTCACTGCCATATTGAAGAACGGACAACACATAGCAATCCAGTACTCTCTTCATTGTTTCTAGCGAATTTGTCTTGCTTCTTAATACTTTGCTCAACTTCTGGAAGGCATTCTTGTGCTTTTGGGTCTCAGGCATATGAATGTGTAGAAACTGCTGTGGCCTCAAAGTGAGGGGTCAGTTTATGCATTGATTGCAATATAGAATTGATCCCCCACTTTATATCCAGTATGCTTCTGTAGAACCACATTTCAGTTGTTTCAAGTTTTTCCTTCATCTTTGATGATATTGTCCAGCATTCACTGCCATATTGAAGAACGGACAACACATAGCAATCCAGTACTCTCTTCTTTGTTACTAGCGAAATTGTCCTGTTTCTTAATACTTTGCTCAGCTTCGCGAATGCTTCCTTTGCCATGCCAATTCACCTTCGGGTCTGTCGCACTTTCCCTTTTTCTGTTAAAACACTTCCAATATCAGTCAGTTAAGTGCCATACGTGAAACACACTTAGGCGATCATGTCTCGAAAGAGACATGACTGACTGGGCAGAAGATTATCCCGCAGTAGGTTACCGTTGCTTTCTGTGGTAGACTTGGCAGACTGGTTGCCAGCCAAGGCTATAGAACCCAATCTGTCCTATTATTTAACCCATAACTGGAAGGAAGAGACGGATTAATACCTTCCCAAGGGTATTTGCACGGAAGTGAATGCAATGAATTCAACTGGAATTCGAACACGGATCACCGATTTCACGTTCCGAGTCGATACCCACTGCACCACAACGCATATCTACTTCCAAGGTAGTTAACTAAATAAAGAGTTCGACATTCGCTGGTTGCGCCACGCTTTCGGCCTTGTCCCACATCCAAGTTAGAAAATCATTAGGACATAAAAATGGGAGGCGTTATGTTTGTCTCTCTACGTCAATTGCAACTGAGTAGGGAGTTCAATCATCTCTGGGTGCCCCATTGCCTTGTACCACGTCTAAGTTACGCTGAGAAAATCACCTTCTTCCAATGACGTTTCCTGAGAATGATTCAATATCCTTCTTTGGTCGGTAGACTGGTTTCCAACCAAGGCTATAGAACCCAATCTGTTCTGTTATTTAATCCTTTTATCCAGAGCAGTTAGTTAAGTGTCACGCTCGAGCTATCATGTCTTTTTCAATCCATGACTGACTAGGCAGAAGATTTTATTGCAGTAGATTGCCATTTCTTTTTGTCATAGACTAGTTACCAACCAAGGATATAGAACCCAATACATGATACAGACTCGGGTGATCATGTCTCTTTCAATCCATAACTGACTAGGCAGAAAATATTCCTGCAGTAGTTTGCCAGTACTTTCTGGCAACCAAGGCTATAGAACCTAATCTGTCCTGTTATTTGACTCATAGCGAGAGGGAGAAGATATGTATTATATTGTTAAGAAGTAATTAGAGAGGGATCAGTTTATTACTTCATATCAATAGAAAAGCGATCCTCCACTTTATGCCCAGCAGAAGCCTTAATCATGTTTCTAACTATTATATTCAGTCAGTCAGTTAAGTGCCATACGTGATAAACGCTTTGGGCGATCATGTCTCGAAAGAAACATGACTGATTGGACAGAAGATTATCCCGCAGTAGGTTGCTATTGCTTTCTGCGGTAGAGTGGTTGCCAGCCAAGGCTATAGAACACAAGCTGTCCTATTATTTAACCCATAACTGGAGGGAAGAGACGGATTAATACCTTTCCCAAGGGTATTTGTGCGTAAGTGAATGCAAGGAATTCAACTGGAATACGAACTCGGCTCACCGATTTGTCGTTCCGAGTCGATATCCAATGCACCACTGATAACATTATGCGACGTAAATGTGTTTTTATTCCTTCCATTATCGGGGCTAGAAGATTAATCTTCAGTTCGCTGTGTACGCTGCTACTGCTGAGAAAAAATTAAGGTATGTACTCTAAATTTATTTTTAACTGCCACGCACGATTAGAAGTTAAGGTGAATAATGATTGGCTCCTTAAACAGGCCAGTGAGAGGGGCAAAGAAGCCGTGGAAAACAGCGGATAACATATTTGAAGGGCTTGAGCAGGTGGATAACAGAACGAGGACTGCGTGATGTAACAGGAGAAAGGGAGTTTAGATTATTTGAATTAATTTGTTTGAACGTTATTTTTAATGGATACTCATATTTGAGTGGATAATCTGTTTTTCTATAAGTAAACAGTACATTTATATATATATATATATATATATATTAATTCAGATACTTCAATCCAAGGGAAAAAAGCAGGAAGGTAAATTCCAAAAAACCCGATCCTAATTAATATTAAAAATTTATTTTAATATTAAAAAATGATACAGGAAGAGAGCTCCATGTAATAAAATATTACAGAGCAAATATATATATTAAAAAAGGATTAATTCAAAGATGTTGAATAGCCATTTCGATATGAAGATCCCCACGGGGGACGACACATCACCTCAGCAACAGAAAAAACCTTTCAGAAACTGGAGAAAAATTAGTCTACTTTTCCTTTTTAAATAGATTGCAAAGAAATTAAAAAATAAATAATAAAATAAAATAAAATAAAAATAAAAATAAAGGGAAAGAAAAAGAAAAAGAAACAGAAAAAGAAAAAGATAGAATAAAATCAAATAAATAAGAAAAGAAAAAAATTGACATCGTCTGGGTTCGCAAAAAAAAAAGGGAGAATGTAACTAAAAATTAACAGACAGACGCGTTAAATCGACGTCAGTTTAGGCAACACGGAAAAAAGGTGGTAAGAGAGATAAAAGAAGGAAGGGAGGGTAAAAGAAAGAAACTAAAGAAAAAAATATGTGTGTGTGTGTGTGTGTGTGTGTGCATGTGTGTGTACACATGTATATTATGTGTATATGAATTTTTTGTATATAGGTGTGTACACACATATATATGTGTGTATGCGCATGTATATTTATATAAGTGTGTAATATATATGTGTGTATGTATTTATATATATATATATGTATATAAGTGTGTAATAAATTGAATGTATGTGTGTGTATGTGTATATATGTATTCTTATTCGTAGAATTGTGTGTATATATGTGTATGTATGTGTGTACTTCTATAGGTATGTATATAATAATTGTAATTAATTTTTTTTTTTTTTTTTTACCTAGTGGTGTCTTTATTTAGTTTAATTTCAAATGACCTAATTTTTTTAAAAATAATTTTATTTTAAATCCTATATCTTTTTATTCCCTTTTATTAATAATTATGCCTTTTTAAGTAAAGGCCTTTTTCTAATACTTCAACGTTTTGGGGAAATTAGGTTTTTGAATTTGTCCAGCGTCTGTAATATTTAAAAAATTTTTTTCTTTAGTTTCTTTCTTTTACCCTCCCTTCCTTCTTTTATCTCTCTTACCACCTTTTTTCCGTGTTGCCTAAACTGACGTCGATTTAACGCGTCTGTCTGTTAATTTTTAGTTACATTCTCCCTTTTTTTTTGCGAACCCAGACGATGTCAATTTTTTTTCTTTTCTTATTTATTTGATTTTATTCTATCTTTTTCTTTTTCTGTTTCTTTTTCTTTTTCTTTCCCTTTATTTTTATTTTTATTTTATTTTATTTTATTTTATTATTTATTTTTTAATTTCTTTGCAATCTATTTAAAAAGGAAAAGTAGACTAATTTTTCTCCAGTTTCTGAAAGGTTTTATCTGTTGCTGAGGTGATGTGTCGTCCCCCGTGGGGATCTTCATATCGAAATGGCTATTCAACATCTTTGAATTAATCCTTTTTTAATATATATATATATATATATATATATATATATATATATATATATATATATCCACCGGTTTGATCATTCGAGAAACTTTGTTAGGAAAATCTCTGCTTCCCGCAGATACTTTCCTTGCTCAGGTCGATGGTGACATCTCAGAAATTTAAGACTTTAGAGTTAGTGACGGGGATAGTTTGATCGTGGTTTGAAAGATTTGATTACATCCTTTGATCAGCTTGTTCGATTTTTTGTGTAGAAAGTTTTACGGAGGATTATCGATCTGTCGACTCGGTAACGTCCGGTATTACTTAAATCTAAACTTATTTACAAATGGAACTTTGTCTGTGTCTGTGTGTGTCTCTGTGTGTGTGCGTCCGTTACCTATAGACTCCGAAACGCCTTAACCTATTTTCAGAAAAATTTACACAGTTGTACTATAAGCGTCCGGGAGTGTTCTTAGCTATGTTTTGTGTCGAGGTACCCCCGATAAATATCGATAATCGAAAAAATCGGGTTATAGAAGGAGTGGTCCGATTTTAATCAAATTTGATATACTCATAGACAACAACATAAGAAACGATATTCAGAAGTTTCAAGGTTGCAATTCTTACAATAGTGCAGAAAATCGATAATATATATATATATATATATATATATATATATATATATATATATATATAAAATGCAAGATGTTTGTGTGTATGTCTGTTTATCTGCCTGTATGTCTTTTTTTTTAGCACTTATATTTCAGTTTTTTCTTCTGGTTTGGCTCTAAGTAGGTATAATTGTAGTTCTTAGTCTTAGCCATGATACCATTTACTCAGAGGACTTATTTAGCCTTCAAAATTCTGTTTACGACGAAAAAAACTTATTTGATATCGATAACAGGAAATCAAAATTTGACTTACATTCATTCATTTTCTTTCAGTCTACGGTTTCGCTTTAATTGGAAACAACTATTGCTTTTTAGTCTTTCGTGCCAACGTCCAATGAGTCTGAGCTCCAGGACCATGGATTAGTTTTAACGCTTTCATTACACCCGAGCAACACCGGGCTATACTGCTAGTTGAATATATGCCTAAGTTTCCAAAGTAAAAAGTCCGACCAAATCACAGACATCAGCAGAATCATACGCCGCCAAAGAAATGCAGAAATGCGAGTTGTTTTTTTCCAGATCGTTTTGTTTTTTCTTAGATGTTACCTTTGACCTGAGCAATGGTCTGTACAAAATCGTACACTAAGGACTCACATGTCGATATATACATCAACAGGGAATCAAATTACTCCGCTAGAATAATCAACAATTTACATAAATCCCTCCAATTTCGTTTAAGTACAAACTCTAGCAATAAGGAAATTTTTGACAATTCAAAAATTAAATACATTGATGCTTTTAAAAAAAGTAAGCTCAACACTTAGTTTTAAAACAAAGGTTGGCAGAAATAAGCAGGAATCACGTAAACATTGAACAGGTGAAGAGGCTCATCCCTTGTTCCCTGTTTAGGATGTGGTTTCCTGTTTTCTCTTTTCCAATCTTTTCCCTCCTCTTTCTTGTTTTTCAATTAGAGTAGATAGACTAAACTATCGCCCGGTTCACACTCCACCTACGTCTATTGAACAGGTGAAGAGGCTCATTACTTGTTCCCTGTTTAGGATGTGGTTTCCGGTTTTCTCTTTTCAAATCTCTTCACTCTTAAGTAGCCCCCTGCACATCAGTGGCGTTACCGCCTTGCTCGGGGTGATATGATTAAAAAACAAAAAAAGAAGTTTAACCAGTCTTGCAGCCGTAATGTTAAAACTAACAATTGTTAATTCTTCCTAAACTTAATTCATAAACATTTCTACAATTCAACCACACTACAAAAAAAAATTTCAACAAAAACGAAGTTAAAGTCAATTTTAACATACAACGAGTGTTAGCTCGTGCAATACCCAGTCTTTATCAGCCGCCGACCAGGGGTCATGTCACGGTTTTGGTGGCTATGGCGGTACCGCCAACCCTGGCGCCACCATCAGCATTTGCCAACAGGCAGGGTATAAAGATAAACTTGTTGATTGTCCCTCTTGTATATTCTCATAAAGAAGTAAATAAAACGATCGTTCCTCTTTGCAGTTTTTATCGGCAATGAAATTTCTTGAACTCGTTTGCCGCTATTAACGCGCTCGTAAAGGAAGAAGAAAAAAACACAAATATCTCATTTGCGCATATTAGATCGTGATGTTGCGCGAATTTTGTTTGCTTGTTGATTTGATGTCGACCAAATCCAACTTGACGCGTTCTGTACCGTTGTTCGAATGCGGTGCGAAGCGCTTTTTAAACCACGGCCACTGATGCCTATTTTAGAAAGTAAAGAAATGACTGAATGTCCCAGAAACCCACGACACCCAACCTCAATAGGCATCACGTTACACCTCCAACCATTGTCCACACATTCGGCACGCAGTGACTCGTATCGGTTTTTCTTTAGCTCGTGCGCCTCTACACGGTTCTCTTCCCAAGGGATTGTTAACTCTATTAAGAAGACGGTCTTTTTTGAGTCTGACAAACAATAGTCAGTTAAAGTTGCATTAAGAACATATATAAATATATTTGACAACAAAATAATATCAAATAAATACTTAGCCCACCTGAATAATATCAGTCACTTTACTACTAATAATGACGCTTTAACAAAATAATTGCAACTGCCGAAAAAAAGAAAACCAGCCCATTGTATCTCCGAAAGTATTATTTATAGAGCCCGAATTCATTCAGATGATGATGTTTTATTTTACTTTAGCTCGACAGCTAACAGGTGGAAACTGAGATTTAATAATCACATGTTGTTTTTCAAAAACAGTAAATACAAAAAAAAAAGGACTGCTTTATCCGCATATTATTGGAAATTAAAAGACAATAACAAGAAACCTTTTATTACCTAGAATATCGTAGTTAAATCTAAATCTTGCAATGGAAAAGGAGATAGATATAAATTATGTCTTTTATAATAAATTGTCATCTCAAATCATATAAATAACCCTAATCTACTTAACAAAAAAGTGAACTGAAGACTATATGCTGTCATAAAAAAATACTTAAATTCTTGACACAGATTCCTCTATATGTTTAAATCTTTCTTTGTCACGCCCTTACTTCCCCCTTTCTTTCTTTTTCGCCTGCAGATATTACGATTAATAATTATGAATTATGCCCCTTTGATTTCATCTCCATGCATTTTAAAACTTTAATTTTATAATTTTACTTTTAAAAATTTCATTTTAATTTTTTATCTCTATATAGTCTTTGTTTATTTAAATTTTACTCTTATTATGAAAAAGCATTAATGGTTGCATAACACATGGAACTCAGTCGCGTCATCGACGTAGGAAAATATGTATATTTGTTTTTATATATATATATATATATATATATATATATATATATATATATACATATATATATATATAGCTCAGTGCATACTACATTAAACACTGTTTTATTAACACCTGGATAACTAAACTATCGCCCGGTTCACACTCCACCCACGTCTACTGAACAGGTGAAGAGGCTCATCCCTTGTTCCTTGTTTAGGATGTGGTTTCCGGCTTTCTCTTTTTTAATCTTTTCGCTCTTACATAGCCCCCTGCACATCAGTGGCGTTACCGCCTTGCTTGGGGTGATATGATTAAAAAAAAAAAAATAATAATAATAATAATAATATTATGTGTGTGTACCCTCATATGTGTAATTATTAATTCATGTAACTAATATATATATAAAATAAATTCCGATGTTCAAATCAGTTGTATGGCCATTTCTGCATGAAATCCCTAAGAGAAATTTCACGCGACCTCTCCCTGCATTTTAAAACGTTAATTTTATAATTTTACTTTTAAAAATTTAATTTTACTTTTTTATCTCTATGTAGTCTTTGTTTATTTAAATTTTACTCTTATTATGAAAAAGAATTAATGATTGCATAACACATGAAACTCAGATAACACATGAAACTCAGTCGAGCCATGGAACTCGACGGAGGAATATATTCTTAAAAAGAAATAGGGTTCTTCCAACGCGAGAAATTGGTACAGAATAAAAAGTGTGAGAGGCCGTGAACGTTTTGTTTAAAGTGTATATTTATTGTTGTTGTTATTATACATGTTATGATATTTAAGTGTTCATAGTGATAACAAAAGGAACTCGATACGTAAAGCCACAAGTTTATTCGCCTGAAGAGACTCAACTTTAGACTCGAAAAACGTGTAGCGTCACAAATATCATTATGGATATTTAAGCATCATAACATGTCTAATAATAACAACAATAAATACACAATTTAAACAAATAGTTCACAGCCTCTCACATCTTTTATTCTATATATATATATATGTATATGTATATAAACTAGCAGTATAGCCCGGCGTTGCTCGGGTATAATGAAAGCTTTAAAACTAATCCATGATCCTGGAACTCAGACTCTTTGGACGTTGGCACGAAAGACTAAAAAGCAATAGTTGTTTCCAGTTAAAGTGAAACCGTAGACTGAAAGAAAAATGAATGGATGCAAGTCAAATTTTGATTTCCTGCTATCGATATCAAATAAGTTTTTTTTGTCGTAAACTGAATTTTGAAGGCTAAATAAGTCCTCTGAGTAAATGGTATCATGGCTGAGATTAAGAACTACAATTATACCTACTTAGAGCCAAACCCGAAGCAAAAACTAAAATAAAAGGGCTGAAAAACTGATTTTGATCAGACCCGGTATATATTATCGATTTTCTACACCATTGTAAAACTGCAAACTTGAAATTTCTGAATATCGTTTTTTCTGTCTTTGTCTATGAGTGTATCAAATTTGATTAAAATCGGACCACTCCTTCTATAACCCAATTTTTTAGATTATCGATTTTCGATATTTATCTGGGGTACCTCGACACAAAACCTAGCTAAGAACACTCGCAAACGCTTATAGTACAACTGTGTACATTTTCAAGAAAATCGTATATCATCTAACATCCACATTGCCTGATGATGAGAATCTATCTCGAAACATAGAAATTTCCGTGTCGCAATGTACAATTGATACATAACTATATAATTATATTAAGCTCTATAATACTCATTATATTGAGCACTGTTTATAATAAAATAAATGCCAGAGCACTCAAAAAAAAAAAAAAACCTTGAGTCCTCTTCACCTGGAATTATAATATATATATATATATATATATATATATATATAGTCATCCGCAGACAGATCTGTTTCGCTGTATCACATCTCATCAGTACGGTTAGACTCCGATTGCTTTTAACACAGGATTGAAACCCGACCGAATTGGCGTCAGTCGGCGATTCTGCCTCTGGGCTATGGGCGCTCGGTAGAAGAAGGCAGATTTTTAGCGTGTATATTATCATTATACACGCCCAATAGCCAGAGTGCTCTAATTCATGACTGAAGGAGCGATTATATATATATATATATATATATATATATATATATATATATATATATATATATATATATATATATATATATATATATATCTATATATGTGTGTGTGTGTGCATATGTGAATTAATATACATGAGGGTACACACATGTATATTATTATTAGTAATAGTATTATTATTATTAGTAGTAGTAGTAGTAACTTATGCTTTTTAGAAAAAACTTAAATGATATAAATAACCTTAATCTACTTCGCAAAAAAGTGATTTAATGACCACATGTTGCCATAGAAAAACACTTAATTTAATTTTTAGACTCCGATTGATATAAATTCCTCTTGTCTTTCTTTCTTTCTTTCCCCAGCAAATTTTTCCCTAATTATTTATAAATTACGATCTTTTGATTTCATCTCCCTGCATTTGAATATTTTTAATTTTTCAATATTAAATTTTTAATTAAAATTTTAATTTAACTATTCATCTACTCATCTTAGTATATTTAAATTTTAATTAGAAAGGAAACAGTTTATCACTTCATAACAATAGAAAACCGATCCTCCACTTCATGTCCAGTAGAAGCCTTAATCATGTTTCTAACTATTATATTCAGTTAGTCAAGTGCCATACGTGATTGTCTCGGAAGATACAAGACTGACCGGGCAGATTATCCCGCAGTAGGTTTCCACTACCTTCTGGGGTAGATTGGTGGTCGACCAAGGTTATAGAACCTAATCTGTCCTGTTATTTATCCCATAACTGGAGGGAACACACGGATTATACATTTCCCAGCGCGTAAGTGAATGCAAGGAATTCAACTGGAATTCGAATTTGGTTCCCCAATTCCTCTTTCCGATCTGATATCAACTGCGCCCTAAAACCATATAAATAACCCAAATGTACTTATAGTGGGTTGCTTATCTATTCCTTTTCTAGTAGTAGTGGGAGTTCGTTCTAGTTAAGAGTAACTGTATACTGTTGCAGGTTAACGGAATTTGGCCTTGTGGTAGATAGCCCACTATAAGTCATAAAATGATTATAGAATCAATAAAAGCAATTTGAGTAGAAAAATAACATTTTTATATATACACATATCAATTAATGGTTTTACAATTACAGTCATACTTGAATATAAGTCCAACGGAGGTTAAAATGTTTATGGCAGATAATCTGCTGAAAGAGAATTAAGGCTTAAAAATTTGGGGAGCGTGTAAATGAGGAATGTCTTTGATGTAGTCGCTCCTTCGATCAGTAGGTAGTTTTGAGACAGATGAGAAGGAAAGAGGCAAGCGTAGTAGCCACTTGACTTAGGTCAAGGGGATATTGATTACACTCTTCTTCTCGAGGTCTGCCCGTCTGCTGGGGTCTGTCTGTATCTGCTTTTTATATCTGCTTTTTAGATCAAAACAGCTCGTTTGGAATTTCACACTTGTATTTGATTCTGGGCTTCCCATTGGCTGATAAATAAAATTCGCGTAGGCTCGCGAAATGGAGATTTGATAATTGATTAATTTTTATTTTACAACCGGAACATCTGCGCGAATCCAGCGGCGCACGGACGACTTTTGGTCATTTGCCTTTTTGTCGTGTGAGAGCAAACATCCGGTCCATCGCTTTTGCTCGGTCCGTATCACCACATACTTCACAAAAAAAGGGATTTAATGACCACATAGAAATATTTACCTAAATTTTTAGACTCCGGTTGATATAAATTCCTCTATGCGTTTGTTTGTTTCTTTGTTTCTTTGTTTCTTTGTTTCTCTGTTTCTTTCTTTCTTTCTTTCTTTCTCCAGCAAATATTATTCTTAATTATTTATGAATTACGCCCTTTTTATTTCATCTCCCTGAATTTGAATATTTTTTTAATATTAAAATTTTAATTAAAAGTTTAATTTAATTATTGATCGACATGTAGACTTATTATATTAAAATTTTTCCTCTTATTAAAAGGTAGCAACCTAACTGTATAAGATTTAACTTCCATGAACATCGAGTGAAATTAAATCCAACCTATTAAACTATCAGTCTGAAAATGCACTTGATGATTAAAAAAAAATTAAATATTAATTGCATAAAAAATTCAACAGCATTATTTTCTCAATTTTATTTGACATTAATTTACGTCACTTAGCATCTTACATAATTTAGGATGTAATTACGTAACTGAGCGTCCTTAATAATTTTTCTAAATTTTTCTGTAAAGTCGATAATTCATGAGTGCCTCTTAATTTTTCCGATTTGTAAAAATTTAATATGTTTACTTCTGTTTATAAACACTTGCTACAAAATAAAATCCTTACATTTGCCGAAAAACCGTCAAAGGACGAAACGCGTTGGCTAAGATAAGTTTTCCTTTTGTCTTTATTCGTATTTTCCTTTTATTTTAGTTTTATCTGAATATATTATGCTCTCATTACGATTGAGCTCTCTAGAGAAGAACATTTTGAAAACAGTTTCCACTTCTGTGATATATGCGTGACTCTTCAGAAATGAATTGATTTCTTTCGGTGACTGGCGTGTGTAGACACTGCTTAAGAAGTAAATTACTGAAAAGTAACTGAAACTCACCTGAAGCGAGCTGAATGTGTGATGCTCCTCATGCCAATGACATTTCCACCGAGCTTCTCTACGGCATATGATTTCATTTCATTTATTGTGTTCCTCTCGAATTTATATAAAAACTGGGATCATCAGGAGAGAATGTGCACCGTTTCGAGGCCTTCCTCTAAATGAATTGAGTTCTTTCGGTGACTGGCGTGTGTATATACTGCTTATATGCAAAATTTCCATTCTTTGGTTCCATGCACCCATGGCTTAGTGGTGAACCTACTCCGACTGACACCAAATCGGTCGAGTTTCGATCCCGGCCAGAAGCAACTGGTTGTGTCTAGCCACAATGATTATCTGTAATATAGCGAAACAGGCTTTTATGTGAATGACTAATATATATATATATATATATATATATGCAGGGTGTCCATAAAGTCCGTATGTACTTAAAAAAATATATAACTTTATTTGTATCTGTGATAAAAAATGTTATCAAATTTAATGCGCCTAATTTTAAGTAGAGTTATTGAATAATTCTTTACCACAAAATTTGCAACAATTTTTAGATAAGTAAACAGATGTTTCGGGAGAGGTGGACCATTTTATTGGTCTCCACGTTCGCTAGATTTGACACAATTAGATTGTTATGGGGTCATGTGAAAACAATTGTGTATGCAACCAAACCTAGTTCATTAGAAGATTTGAAAGCTAAAATAATTAATGTGGTTTCAGGCATTACCGTAAATCAGTTGGCAAATGTTTTCAGTGAACTTCAAAATCTTATTACGCTTTGTATTGCTAATGATGGAGGACATGTAGAAACTTGAATAAAATTTCAATAAAACCTTAGAAATATTGACTACTATCTAATCATTTTACATATCTATCTATCTATCTATCTATCTATCTATCTATCTATCTGACTAATATATTCTGCTCTCATTACGATTGAGCTCTCTAGAGAAGAAAAAAATTTAAAAACATTTCCACTTCTGCTAGCGTGACTCTTCAGAAATGAATTGATTTCTTTCGGTGACTGGCGTGTGTATACACTGCTTAAGAAGTAAATTACTGAAAAGTAACTGAAACTCACCGGAAGCGAGCTGAATGTGTAATGCTCCTCATGCCAAGAACATTTCCACCGAGCTTCTCTACGGCATATGATTTCATTTCATTTATTGTGTTCCTCTCAAATTTATATATAAACTGGGATCATCAGGAGAGATTGTGCACCGTTTCGAGGCCTTCCTCTAAATGAATTGAGTTCTTTCTTGACTGGCGTGTGTATACACTGCTTAGGGAGTACTCCCTAAGCCATCGGCGCATGGGATCAGAGAAGGGGAATTTGAACGTCTTGTATATAAGCAGTGTATACAGATGCCAGTCACCGAGAGAACTCAATTCATTTCTGAAGAGTCACGCATTATAACTGAAGTGGAAACTGTTTTTAAAATTTTCTTCTCCACAGAGCTCAATCGTAATGAGAGCATAATGTATATATATATAATTTGTTGGTTGATTTATGTTATTACCAGCTTCATTCACACCTTTATATATCAGGTAACGACGATTGCATTTAAGCATGAAACAAACTGTGACCATTAGGTGTTGACTTCAATGTCCATTATATATATATATATAAATTTTTTCCTGTTTATCAAACAATTGTAGGTTACTTAAAGCTAGAAAATATTTATAAATTGTAAAAGATAATATTTTGCTGATCAGTCAGTTAAATACCATATGTGATACACGCTTGGATGATCATGTCTCTTCGATTCATGACTGACTACGCAAAAGATTTTCCTGCTGTTTGTTACCATTTCTTTTAGCCAACCAAAGCTATAGAATTCAATCTGTCCTACTATTTAACTCATAGCTGGAGGGAGAAGAAATGGATTAATACATTTCCGAAAGGTATTTGTGCGAAAGTGAATACAACGAATTCAACTCCAATTTCTCATTTCGAACCGATATTCATTGCACCACACGTTAGTGCGTAAGGGAAGATTTCCGACCCGTTATCCATTATGCCACCGGCTCATTCAGGCTTACAGCATCTGGTATGACCAAGCGGTCATTCATTTGATTACTGACCAGGTTCTTAACTTCGACGATCGTACGAGAAACGGATATCGAGTTTTGGCTGCAAAAGTCGGAATTAGCGTAGGTAGCTCCTCTGAGTACTTTCCATGATAATTGCCAAAGAGTAGCGAAAGGATTTCGATATTTCATTTGTGGGGAAAGTGTTGCATAGTTGAAAAAAAAATTCATTACGCGCAAAAGATTTGAACTCGGGGGAGAACGGGCTCATGCCTTTTCCAAAGGTATTTGCGCATAGGTGAATATTATAAACTCAATTAATTTTAGAGCTCGGCTCACCGATTGACAATGCCATTATCCATTAAACTTCCCGCAAATCTAAGCTTACAGCACCTGGTTTTAACAAGCTGTCACCCATACTGACCAGACGTGTTGCTTAACTTCGGGTCATAAGCTTACGTTTTCTGAGTGTTATTAAATAAGAACTAAGACGAGATATTCCTATACATTGTCAGTAGCAGGAGAACAATCTATAGTATAGATTAATTAAATGGTTAAGTTCGAAATCACCTGTAGGTTACCTGGATCAAAAGACGCCTGTTGAAGTCCACAAGTGCTGAAACGTTGTGACAATAACAAAGATGAGGACAACAGTCTGCATGTACAAAATTAGATATTTCAGGCTGTTAATTAGATAAATGTCTTTTTTTTTTCATACTTACCGACAGCTAATTCTTTTTATCATGTTTTCAATAATGTTGCACATGATCAAGGGTTTTTTATAAGGAGCTTGCACTTAGATGGTAAGAAGGCATATCACGTTGAATACACCTGTTCTCGTTCGATCGCCGAAGTTAAGCAAAATTGAGCCTGGTCAGTACTTAGATGGGTGACCGCTTGGGAATACCAGGCGCTGTAAGCGTTCAGTGACGGATGTGCGTTGTGGTGCAATGGATATCGGCTTGGAAAGAAAAATCGGTGAGCCGAGTTCGAATTCCAGTTGAGTACCCTGCATTCACTTCAGCACTAGTACCCTTGGGAAAGGTATTAATCCATCACTTCCCTCCAGTTATGGGTTAAATAACAGGATAGGGATTGGAGGCAACCCATCTAGTGTTGGTGTCACAATAAAAACACCCTTGGTAGCCCTGGCGAAGCATCAAGTATTCAGCTATTTGACAAGATATGAATTTCGGTGCAAACTGCGCCAGGGTTCCAAATGCACAGGGGATACTGGAGGGGTGTTGTGAGTTCTATTTCGGCCAAAGGCCTCAAGACGTCGACGACGACGAAGAAGGCCGTATGCGCGTTTTCTTGCATAACAGTTCAGCTTTCGAAGAGGCTGAAGAGTTGGCCACAAAAAAATCTACTATATTCTGGAACAACTAGAGATTATCAGTGTAGTTCTAAGAATCCACGAATTTGACGAGGTACATAATCTGACAGTAATAGTCTTAGGGCCACATCACATTAAGACACCAGTCCTTATACGAAATCTTCAAGCCTAGTCGAGTCTAGTTAACTACTTGTGAATACCAGGTGTTGTAAGCTTTGCTATGAAAGTGGTGTAATAAATAATGACTTGGAACTGTTTATCGAATAGTCGAGTTTGAATTCCTGTTGGGTTCGTTATATTCACTTATGCTCAAATACCGTTATAAATCCATTTCCCCTTCCAGCTATGCGTTAATTACTAACCATTCAGTCAGTCATTTAAGTGCCATACATGAAACACGCTTGGGCGATCATGTCTCGAAAGAAATATGACTGACTGAGCAGAAGATTATCCCGCAGTAGGTTGCCATTGCTTTCTGCGGTAGACTGGTGAATTATATTATTATATTGATAAGTAGTAATTAATGGGGGATCAGTTTATTACTTCATGACAATAGAAAACCGATCACCCACTTTATGCCCAGTAGAAGCCTTAATCATGTTTCTATTATATTCAGTCAGTCAGTTAAGTGCCATACGTGATACACGCTTGGGCGATCATATCTCGAAAGAGACATGACTGACTGGGCAGAAGATTATCCCGCAGTAGGTTGCCATCGCTTTCTGCCGTCGATTCGTTGCCAGGCAAGGCAATAGAACCCAATCTGTCATGCTATTTAACCCATAACTGGAGGGAAGAGACGGATTAATACCTTTCCCAACTATTTCTATTAAAAGGACATTTTTACAGTCTAAAAATATTTTCTGGCTTTAAATAACCTGAAATGGATTGATAAGCTTTAGAAAACGAATTAAGAACTCAAAAACTCATAGAAATTAATAATTAAGTTTATTTTTTTCTCCCCTCAAATTTACAGGTGGAGTAAGGCATCTGAGGATGCACTGACGACAGTAAAAAAATCTTCTTACAAATTAATATTATTATCATGTAACTGCAAGCGCACAATTTCATCTCCTCAAATATCTTATTCGCCCTGTATATGAAATAACCAAAACTCATGTACTTCAATTATCGAAATTTTTCTTTCATTTCCAGACGGCCGCCGACGTTTGTCGCTTACTGGACGTAAGTAGCTACAATTTTGGTGGTATTAGTAATTTAACAGTTACAATTTTAGTGGTAATACAAATTTTGATAGTTACATTTTTGGTGGTAATAGTAATTTAATAGCTATATTTTTGTTGGTAATGGTAATTTAATAATTACAATTTTGGTGGTAATAGTAATTTAACAGTTACCATTTTAGTGGTAATAGTAATTTTGATAGTTACATTTTTGGTGGTAATAGTAATTTAATAGTTAAATTTTTGTGGTAATAGTAATTTAATAGTTACAATTTTGGTGATAATAGCAATTTAACCGTTACAATTTTAGTGGTAATACTAATTTCGATAATTACATTTTTGGTGGTAATAGTAATTTTATAGCTATATTTTTGGTGGTAATGGTAATTTAATAGTTACAATTTTGGTGGTAATAGTAATTTAATGGTTATAATTTGGTGGTAATAGTAATAATTTTAATAGGTATATTTTAGTTGTAATAATAATTTGATAGTTACACTTTTTTGTTCATAGTAACTTAATAGTTATATTTTGGGTGGTAATAGTAACTTGATAGTTACATTTTTGGTGGTAATAGGTATATTTTTAATAGTGATTGAATAATTACTTTTTGTGGTAATAGTAATTTAATAGTTACGTTTTTGGTGGTAATATTAATTTAATAATTACGATTTTGGTGATAATATTAATTTAGTAGTTACAATTTTGGTAGTAATAGTAATAATTTTAATAGGTATATTTTCAGTGATAATAGTAATTTAATCGTTACACTTTTGTGGTAATAATAACTTCATAATTATATTTTTGGTGATAATAGTAATTCTATAATTATATTTTTGATGGTAATATCAATTTAACAGTTACAATTTTTGTGGTAATAGTTAATTAATAGATATAATTTTGGTGGATATAGTAATTTAATAGTTACATTTTTGGTGGTAATGATAATTTAAGAGATATATTTTTGGTGGATTTGGTGGTAATATTAACCCGTATATAACACACAACGAACATGCACCGATGCATTGGCGTGTGGTTAGGGAAACTTATGTGAAATACTGATAAGTGAGGTTGTTCCTCACTGGGCCTCCTCTACACAAGTGCAATGGCTTGCCGGTTCCTTTTAACCGCTGTAGTCATTACTCCTTTTACTCTCACATTTTTTGTTGATGATGATATTCAAGACAAAATACGGCAATGGCTTGCCTGTCCATTTTTACTGCTGCAGTCACCACTCTCGACTATCTCACATTTTTGGTTGATGATTACACCCAAGGCAGAATACTGCAATGGCTTACCTGTTCTTTTAGACCGCTGTAGTTACTAATGTGGATGTGCGTTGTGGTGCAGTGGATATCGGCTCGGAACGAGAAATCAGGGAGCCGAGTTCAAATTCCAGTTGAATTCATTGCATTCACTTACGCACAAATACCCTTGTGAAAGGTATTAATCCGTCTCTTCCTTCCAGTTATGGGTTAAATAACAGGACAGATTGAGTTCTATAGCCTTAGATGGCAACCAATCTACCGCAGAAAGCAATGGCAACCTACTGCGGGATAATCTTCTACCCAGTTAGTCGATCAGTCAGTCGATCAGTCGATCATGTCTCTTTCGAGACATGATCGCCCAAGCGTGTTTTACGTATGGCACTTAACTGACTGACTGAATATAATAGTTGGAATAATGATTAAGGCTTATACTGGTCATAAAGTGGAGGATCAGTTTATTACTTCATAGCAATAGGAAACCGATCCCCCACTAATTACTACATAATAATATACTACATCTCTTCCCCCTCTAGCTATGAGTCAAATAACAGGACAGATTGGGTTCTATAGCCTTGGTCGGCAATCAGTCTATCGCAGAAAGCAATGGCAACCTATTACGGGATAATCTTCTGCCCAGTCAGTCATGTCTCTTTCGAGACATGATCGCCCAAGCGTGTTTCACGTATGGCACTTAACTGACTGTAGTTACTAATACCCCTACACCTACATTTGTGTTCGATGATGACATTCAAGTCAGAATAGTGGTATGGGTTGCCGGTTCCTTTTGACCGCTGTAGTCACCATTCCTCTCCATCTCACATTTGTGGGTGATGATTACATTCAAGGCAAAATAGTGCAATGACTTGCCTGTTCCTTGTTGCAACTGAGGATGTTAATTATATTCACATTATAATTTCTTGTTTGTTAACCAAATTCTGATTAACTTTGAATCCACTTCTTCTACCCCCAGTTATGGGTTAATTAGCAAGACTTTTATCAGTAAACCATAATTAACTCAAAAAATCTCTAACAACCTGAAAAAATTTATGACTTTAAATAACCAACAAAGGGTTGATAAGCCAGAGAAAAACGAATCAATCAATGAAATACTGATTAGCTACACAGGCATGTCTTTTAAATTTATTTACATTCTCTGGAATATAAATGTATAGAAGCAAGCATGGCCACAAAGTGCGGGATCAGTTTATATATTGATTGAAATGTAGAACTGATCCCTCATTTCTATCCAGGTTGCAAATTCTTATTTGTTGCTAAACCATTGAAGACCAAATTAATCAATCAATGAAATACTGATTAGCTACATATTCATGTCTTTTAAATTTATTTACATTCTCTGGAATATAAATGTATAGAAGCAAGTATGGCCACAAAGTGAGGTATCAGTTTATATATTGATTGTAATGTAGAATTGATCCCCCATTTCTATCCAGGTTATAATTTCTTGTTTATTGATAACCCATAGAAAACTAATTAATCAATCAATGAAATACTGATTAGCTACACATTCATGTCTTTTAAATTTATTTACATTCTCTGGAATATAAATGTATAGAAACAAGCGTGGCCACAAAGTAGCAAATCAATTTATTTATTGTTTAAGACATAGAACTGATCCCCGACTTTATATCCACATTATAACTTGTTTATCAAATTCTGATTAAGTATGAATCCAGCTCTTTTCCCTCCGACTATGGGTTAATTCATAAAACCTGTATGACGAAACCATTATTATCTTTAAAAAAATAAAATTATTAATTGAAATATATTTTCTGGCTTTAAATATTCTATAAAGGGTTGATAAACCGTAGAAAATGAATGAATCAGTCAAGTAAGCAAAATTTACAGTAAAGATGAAAGCGAGTTCGAATCGTGCTAGAAGCTTTTTTTATCCAAGATTCGTGATATGAAGTCTGCGGCAAATACTACCAAAAGATAATGTAAATTCGAATAATAATAATAATAATAATAATAATAATAATAATAATAATAATAAAAAATTTGAAAAACTGTCAAAATATAAAGACCTGGAAATTGAAATAGAAAAAATGTGGAAATTGAAAACAAGAGTTGTGCCAGTGATAGTAGGTGCACTTGGAATGATAAAAAAAGGAACAAAACAACATATTTAAAGAATCACTGGAAACCCAAGCTTGAGAGATATACAAAAAATTGTCTTGTTAAGTACAGCCTACACACTAAGGAAAACTTTATCTATGTAACGCTAGGGATGATAGGGGAGATATAAAAAACATGAAATGAAGCCATAATGACTTACCACGACCTGCCTTAGGTTTTCCCGCAGACTTGGTAAGTAGTGCGATCATAGCAGAAATCAAAATATGATGAAAAATGACATAATAATAATAATAATAATAATAATAATAATAATAATAATAATAATAATAATGGAACAAAACAACACATTGAAAGAATCCTCTTAACCTGTTCAATAGACGTGGGCCCGGTTCACACTCCACCCACGTCTATTGAACAGGTTAAGAGGCTCATCCTTTGTTCCCTGTTTAGGATGTGGTTTCCGGTTTTCTCTTTTCAAATCTTTTCACTATTACGTAGCCCCCTGCACATCAGTGGCGTTACCGCCTTGCTCGGGGTGATACAATTAAAAAAAAAATTGCGAGAAAATATTTCCTACATTAACTAAAAAAAAAACAAGTTTGCTAACAGAATTTCATTTCTTGAAATTTCATAAATTTACCTGGAGGTTGGGTTTAACAAATAAAAAATGCTCTTATTAATATTTTGAAAAAATAATGATTTTAAAAATCA
Source organism: Ascarosepion bandense (assembly GCA_037127315.1). Lineage (NCBI taxonomy): Eukaryota > Metazoa > Mollusca > Cephalopoda > Sepiida > Sepiidae > Ascarosepion > Ascarosepion bandense. The sequence continues at coordinate 1,580,786 of JBBBDQ010001892.1, read as the reverse complement.
TCTAATTTATTTCTGAATGAGTTCTGAAATTTTCATTAAAATCCAACAATTATTTGATTTTTGCAAGAATTTCCAATTTAATATCTTTGTCACCGGAAAAAGGTGAGTTACGTAATAATACATTTTCCATTGTAAAATCTCGTGACGATCTGACTTCCCGCTAACGAAAATACAAACAAGATATTTACCAAAATTTCGAACGTGTTAGAAAGAATGTTAAAAAATTTTAAAATAATTTTAAATTACTTCGATTCTTTCTTTTAATAATAACATGAACATTTTAATGGGAAAAGTTCGTTTTTATTAATTTTAGGACCTTTTTTCTTCATAATATGCGGTTTTTCAGCGATTTAGTGGCGGTACCTAGAAGTGTAAACGTGACACACACTTGGGCGATTATGACACGAAAGACACATGGCTGATTGAGCAGAAGACTTCCCCGCAGTAGGTGGGCGTTTCTTTCTGCAGTAGACTGGGTGTCAACCGAGGCTTTAGAACCCAATCTGTCCTGCTATTTAACCCATAGCTGGAAGCAACGGATTCAAACCTTTCCCAAGGGTGTCCGCGCGTATGTGAATGGAACGAATTCCACTGGAAGTCTATTAACCAGATCCTAAACAGGGAACAAGGGATGAGCCTCTTAACCTGTTCAATAGACGTGGGTGGACTGTAAACCGGGCGATAGATACATCTATCTACTCCAATTGAAAAAAAAAAAAACAAAGTGAGAAGATTGGAAAAGAGAAAGCCGGAAACCACATCCTAAGCAGGGAACAAGGGATGAGCCTCTTAACCTGTTCAATATTCAGTCAGTCACTGAAGTTCCATACGTGATACAACTTGGGCGATCATGTCTCGAAAGAGACATGACTGACTGGGCAGAAAATTATCCCACGGTAGGTTGCCATTGCTTTCTGCGGTAGACTGGTTGCCAGCCAAGGCTATAGAACCCAATCTGTCCCGTTATTTGACTCATAGCTAGATGGAGAGGATAAGTATTACATTATTAAGTAATCATTAGAGGGGGTCAGTTTATTACTCCATAACAATAGAAAACCGACCCCCGACTTTATGCCTAGTAGAAGCCTTAATCATGTTTCTAACTATTATATTCAATCAGTCACTTAAGTTCCATACGTAATACATACTTGGGCGATCATGTCTCAAAAGAGACTTGACTGACTGGGCAGAAGATTATCCTGCAGTAGGTTGCCATTAATTTCTGCAGTAGACTGGTTGCCAGCCAAGGCTATAGAACCCAATCTGTCAGGAAGAAGATATGTATTATATTATACGGTAGTAATTAGAGGGGGATCAGTTTATTACTCCATAACAATAGAAAACTGATCCCCCACTTTATGCCCAGTAGGAGCCTTAATCATGTTTCTAACTGTTATATTAATTCAGCCAGTTAAGTGCCATACGTGAAACACGCCTGAGCGATCATGTCTCGAAAGAGACATGACTGACTGAGCAGAAGATTATCCCACACTAGGTTGCCATTACTTTCTACGGTAAACTGGTTGCTAACCAAGGCTATAGAGCCCATTCTGTCATATTATTTAACCCATAGCTGGAGAGAGAATCGAGGGATTCAAACCTTTCCCAAAGGGTATTCATGCGTATGTGGATGCAACGAATTCAACTGGAATTTAAACTCGACTCTCCAATTTCTCGTTCCAAGTCGATATCCCCTGCACCACTACGCACATCCTCAGGGGTCATTGTAGGCTTTCTAAAAATCTTCCTACTGAACGTGTTTATCCATTTCAAATAATTGTCCGCCTTTTTCAACCAACACTTGTGAAATAAACCATCGAAACATTGCAAGGTTTCATTCCATTGTCTTTTGAAAACTTAATACTTTTTTGTGTGCCTGTGAGGGGGGGGGGGGGGCGGGGAGTCTGTCTAATCCGCAATGAAATTTCCTTTCAAATTCTACAACTCTTTTACTCCTTTTTCTGGAGTTCACACCTGGATATGAACGTTGTTTCCCAGACTTTGTTTTGGTTCATTTCAAAACAAGAATTTGGAACAACGTCGACAACTAAATAAATTTACTCAGCTTGAAACAAAGACGTTCTTTTCTTCTGCAAGTGAAAATTTTATCGCTAATCATACTTTTAAAAATCAGCATTTTTTTTTTCATGCGAACGTACTTGACCTCAGACCCCCACTCCCCCTGGTGTGCAAGCATGCGTTTTTGGTGACCTCACTCATTCTCATTATGTTCGTATGTACTGCGTGAATGACCCCGAACAATGGTATTTAGTATATACAAATGTTTGTTTTTAACGTTTATTTTTATTTATTTTTATTTTTACAATAGGAATTTTCTACAAGTCATTTCAAATGATTGGAAGAATAAAGCAAAACGGAAAAGAAATAAATATATAAAAAAATTGACTGTGTTATTTTATTTCATTTTTAATTTTAATAAGCATAAATATGAAAATATGGCGCTGGGTCGTAGAACAAAAGCAACGAAACGAGTTCCAACTCAGGCAGGGCCATTTTGCTTTAATTTTTTATCGATCTTCTCGGCAAAAGTGTTTTTCTCCTCTCCCTCCCAGTTGTTGGCGATTGATAGGTGTTTACAGAGACCAATAAGTAAATGTGAGCACAGGTAATTCGTGACAGCAGAGACAAAAGTGATAAACGTGTCAAGTCAGGTCATAAGCAGTTTTGCGCAGCTGCGATTCTAAAATATGAAATCATCAATCAATCATCATCATCATCATCCGTTACACCCAATGGTGTGTAGGGCAGCAACAAAGCTTCTCCATCTCTGCCTTCTTGGGCCAGACAAGTCAATGAACCCCAAGAGTACTGCATGGCTTTCATCTCATTCTCCACCGTACTTCTCCATGTCGTCTTCTCAAACTCTGCCTATCTTGGGCCAGACTAGTCAATGAACACCAAGAGTACTGCATGGCTTTCATCTCATTCTCCACCGTACATCTCCATGTCGTCTTCTCACCTCTGCCTATCTTAGGCCAGACTAGTCAATGAACACCAAGAGTACTGCATGGCTTTCATCTCATTCTCCACCGTACATCTCCATGTCGTCTTCTCAAACTCTGCCTATCTTGGGCCAGACAAGTCAATGAACCCAAAGAGTACTGCATGGCTTTCATCTCATTCTCCACCGTACATCTCCATGTCGTCTTCTCAAACTCTGCCTATCTTGGGCCAGACTAGTCAATGAACCCCAAGAGTACTGCATGGCTTTCATCTCATTCTCCACCGTACATCTCCATGTCGTCTTCTCAAACTCTGCCTATCTTGGGCCAGACTAGTCAATGAACCCCAAGAGTACTGCATGGCTTTCATCTCATTCTCCACCGTACATCTCCATGTCGTCTTCTCAAACTCTGCCTATCTTGGGCCAGACTAGTCAATGAACCCCAAGAGTACTGCATGGCTTTCATCTCATTCTCCACCGTACATCTCCATGTCGTCTTCTCAAACTCTGCCTATCTTGGGCCAGACTAGTCAATGAACCCCAAGAGTACTGCATGGCTTTCATCTCATTCTCCACCGTACATCTCCATGTCGTCTTCTCAAACTCTGCCTATCTTGGGCCAGACTAGTCAATGAACCCCAAGAGTACTGCATGGCTTTCATCTCATTCTCCACCGTACATCTCCATGTCGTCTTCTCAAACTCTGCCTATCTTGGGCCAGACAAGTCAATGAACACCAAGAGTACTGCATGGCTTTCATCTCATTCTCCACCGTACTTCTCCATGTCGTCTTCTCAAACTCTGCCTATCTTGGGCCAGACTAGTCAATGAACACCAAGAGTACTGCATGGCTTTCATCTCATTCTCCACCGTACATCTCCATGTCGTCTTCTCACCTCTGCCTATCTTGGGCCAGACTAGTCAATGAACACCAAGAGTACTGCATGGCTTTCATCTCATTCTCCACCGTACATCTCCATGTCGTCTTCTCAAACTCTGCCTATCTTGGGCCAGACAAGTCAATGAACCCAAAGAGTACTGCATGGCTTTCATCTCATTCTCCACCGTACATCTCCATGTCGTCTTCTCAAACTCTGCCTATCTTGGGCCAGACTAGTCAATGAACCCCAAGAGTACTGCATGGCTTTCATCTCATTCTCCACCGTACATCTCCATGTCGTCTTCTCAAACTCTGCCTATCTTGGGCCAGACTAGTCAATGAACCCCAAGAGTACTGCATGGCTTTCATCTCATTCTCCACCGTACATCTCCATGTCGTCTTCTCAAACTCTGCCTATCTTGGGCCAGACTAGTCAATGAACCCCAAGAGTACTGCATGGCTTTCATCTCATTCTCCACCGTACATCTCCATGTCGTCTTCTCAAACTCTGCCTATCTTGGGCCAGACTAGTCAATGAACCCCAAGAGTACTGCATGGCTTTCATCTCATTCTCCACCGTACATCTCCATGTCGTCTTCTCAAACTCTGCCTATCTTGGGCCAGACAAGTCAATGAACACCAAGAGTACTGCATGGATTTCATCTCATTCTCCACCGTACATCTCCATGTCGTCTTCTCAAACTCTGCCTATCTTGGGCCAGACAAGTCAATGAACCCCAAGAGTACTGCATGGATTTCATCTCATTCTCCACCGTACATCTCCATGTCGTCTTCTCAAACTCTGCCTATCTTGGGCCAGACTAGTCAATGAACACCAAGAGTACTGCATGGATTTCATCTCATTCTCCACCGTACATCTCCATGTCGTCTTCTCAAACTCTGCCTATCTTGGGCCAGACTAGTCAATGAACCCCAAGAGTACTGCATGGCTTTCATCTCATTCTCCACCGTACATCTCCATGTCGTCTTCTCAAACTCTGCCTATCTTGGGCCAGACTAGTCAATGAACACCAAGAGTACTGCATGGCTTTCATCTCATTCTCCACCGTACATCTCCATGTCGTCTTCTCACCTCTGCCTATCTTGGGCCAGACTAGTCAATGAACACCAAGAGTACTGCATGGATTTCATCTCATTCTCCACCGTACATCTCCATGTCGTCTTCTCAAACTCTGCCTATCTTGGGCCAGACTAGTCAATGAACCCCAAGAGTACTGCATGGATTTCATCTCATTCTCCACCGTACATCTCCATGTCGTCTTCTCAAACTCTGCCTATCTTGGGCCAGACTAGTCAATGAACCCCAAGAGTACTGCATGGCTTTCATCTCATTCTCCACCGTACATCTCCATGTCGTCTTCTCAAACTCTGCCTATCTTGGGCCAGACTAGTCAATGAACACCAAGAGTACTGCATGGCTTTCATCTCATTCTCCACCGTACATCTCCATGTCGTCTTCTCACCTCTGCCTATCTTGGGCCAGACTAGTCAATGAACACCAAGAGTACTGCATGGATTTCATCTCATTCTCCACCGTACATCTCCATGTCGTCTTCTCAAACTCTGCCTATCTTGGGCCAGACCAGTCAATGAACCCCAAGAGTACTGCATGGCTTTCATCTCATTCTCCACCGTACATCTCCATGTCGTCTTCTCAAACTCTGCCTATCTTGGGCCAGACTAGCCAATGAACCCCAAGAGTACTGCATGGCTTTCATCTCATTCTCCACCGTACTTCTCCATGTCGTCTTCTCCACCTCTGCCTATCTTGGGCCAGACTAGTCAATGAACCCCAAGAGTACTGCATGGCTTTCATCTCATTCTCCACCGTACATCTCCATGTCGTCTTCTCAAACTCTGCCTATCTTGGGCCAGACTAGCCAATGAACCCCAAGAGTACTGCATGGCTTTCATCTCATTCTCCACCGTACTTCTCCATGTCGTCTTCTCCACCTCTGCCTATCTTGGGCCAGACTAGTCAATGAACCCCAAGAGTACTGCATGGCTTTCATCTCATTCTCCACCGTACATCTCCATGTCGTCTTCTCAAACTCTGCCTATCTTGGGCCAGACCAGTCAATGAACCCCAAGAGTACTGCATGGCTTTCATCTCATTCTCCACCGTACATCTCCATGTCGTCTTCTCAAACTCTGCCTATCTTTGGCCAGACTAGTCAATGAACCCCAAGAGTACTGCATGGCTTTCATCTCATTCTCCACCGTACATCTCCATGTCGTCTTCTCAAACTCTGCCTATCTTAGGCCAGACTAGTCAATGAACCCCAAGAGTACTGCATGGCTTTCATCTCATTCTCCACCGTACATCTCCATGTCGTCTTCTCAAACTCTGCCTATCTTGGGCCAGACTAGTCAATGAACACCAAGAGTACTGCATGGCTTTCATCTCATTCTCCACCGTACATCTCCATGTCGTCTTCTCAAACTCTGCCTATCTTGGGCCAGACTAGTCAATGAACACCAAGAGTACTGCATGGATTTCATCTCATTCTCCACCGTACTTCTCCATGTCGTCTTCTCAAACTCTGCCTATCTTGGGCCAGACCAGTCAATGAACCCCAAGAGTACTGCATGGATTTCATCTCATTCTCCACCGTACTTCTCCATGTCGTCTTCTCAAACTCTGCCTATCTTGGGCCAGACCAGTCAATGAACCCCAAGAGTACTGCATGGCTTTCATCTCATTCTCCACCGTACATCTCCATGTCGTCTTCTCAAACTCTGCCTATCTTGGGCCAGACTAGTCAATGAACCCCAAGAGTACTGCATGGATTTCATCTCATTCTCCACCGTACATCTCCATGTCGTCTTCTCAAACTCTGCCTATCTTGGGCCAGACCAGTCAATGAACCCCAAGAGTACTGCATGGATTTCATCTCATTCTCCACCGTACTTCTCCATGTCGTCTTCTCAAACTCTGCCTATCTTGGGCCAGACTAGTCAATGAACCCCAAGATTACTGCATGGCTTTCATCTCCATGTCGTTCTTGGTCTTTCCCTCTTTCTTTTTTCCATCTGGGGTCCAGTGCTATTCTTGTGATTGACTGTGGATCTTTCCGGAGCACATGCTCAGTCCATCTCCACCGCCTTCTTGTAATGATGCTACCCATGTTCTCTTGCTTGCATCTCTTCAACAGGTCTTCTCTGGCCAAAATATTCTCTCGGAGGTATATGGTGTAAAAGGATCGAAGTTTGGCGAGATCAGCCTTAGTCATCCTCTAGCACGCAGATCCGTAGAGAAGAGTAGATACAACACAGCTCTGGTATAGCTTGGTGTTGTTGCTGTGCTGTGTTGATTTCCAGATGTTGTTCATTTCCTTAAACATACTCCTAAAAATGAAAGGAACATTGAAAATGTATTGGCAATAATGTTAACAATCTATAAAAATACTTTTGATAGATGCAAACTTACTCAATTTATAAATCTAGTGCTTTATACATACATAAAGTGGGCGATGGGAGATTTTTCTTGTAAATGACGCAAAAATGGAAATAACTGTAGTATTAGTATCTTCTCGGAGTGTAGTTGGTAGACGAATTAATGACCGCTTGGATCCGTTCTCCCAGCTACTCCACATAGAACCCGGAACACTGCTTTAATCGGGACTCCGTTTCCTGCGCACCGTAAACAAAACACTGTCTACCGAACACCGGTTTAACCTTCACGAATCGCCAACACCGAACAGAAGTTGGCTCTTTTTATGTTTTTGGTCTCGAGCAAGAAACCGTAATTTCTCACACGTGAAAGCCCCGCTTTCGCCAATAACGCATGCGCCGTGTCATTCCAAAAACTTCCTTGCATGAACTCGCCTCGCGGTTCCATGACGTCTACGAACGCATGTGCAGACAAACCGCCTTCTCTTGCTTCGGCGAGGTAAGTCTCCACCACAATAACAAACATTCGTTTTCATTTACCAAAATTACATCAAAATATCTTGAAATACTTGTATAATTATATTCAATAAAATTGTCATTGGCTTCAATCACGGCCACCAGACTGCTTCGGAATCTCCTGCAACTCTTCTGAATCGTTTTTTTTTTTTTGTTTAAGTCGGTGAATGATGCCAGAATCCTTGCTTTCAGTTCATCTTTGGTGTTACAAGGAGTTTTGCTGGCCGCTCGCTCAAATGCGCCCCCCACATATAATAATCAAGGGGGTTACAGTCTGGGGAGTTAGGTGGCCAGACGTAAAGGCTGAGGTGGTGGCAGAAATCGTCTGAGGTTCATGCGTAAGGCAATTGTTAGATACTCTTTTCATCCAATACCTGACGAAGGTGCCGTGCATGAAATTTGGAACTGTGCTACTCCGAGTTTTGCTACCAGGGATGACAAAAGGTATAATTATTATTTGAAATAAAACGAGTGGGTCCGTGCCGTTATAAATTATTTATATCGATATGACATCTAAAATGACGGCAACATACATATTGATGTACCGACTATTGCGTATATGTACAAATAGATACACAACGGCCTTTATTATAATAGAGAAGATACACACACACACACACACACACACACACAAACACACACACACATATATATATATATATATATATACCGAGGGAATAAGGAATGAATCTTAAAAAGCGCGCTTTTACAATCACCTCTAATCGTCAATAACAAAGAATTATTCACGCTTTAAAACTATTCCATGGTCCTGGAGCTCAGACTCTTTGGACGTTGGCACGAAAGACTAAAAAGCAATAGTCGTTTCCAGTTAAAGCGAAATCGTAGACTGAAAGAAAAATGAATGGATGTAAGTCAAATTTTGATTTCCTGCTATCGATATCAAATAAGTAAACTGAAGTTTGAAGGCTAAATAAGTCCTCTGAATAAATGGTATCATGGCTGAGACTAAGAACTACAATTATACCTACTTAGAGCCAAACCCGAATCAAAGACTAAAATAAAAGGGCTGAAAAAATACTGACATACAGGCAGATAAACACACACACAAACATCTTGCCTTATATATATATATATATATATATATATATATATATTATCGATTTTCTGCACTATTATAAGAACTGCTGAATATCGTTTCTTATGTATTTGTCTATGAGTGTATCAAATTTGATTAAAATCGGACCACTCCTTCTATAATCCGATTTTTTCGATTATCGATTTTCGATATTTATCGGGGGTACCTTGATGCAAAACCTAGCTAAGAACACTCGCAGTCGCTTATAGTAGAACTGAGTAAATTTTCAAGAAAATCGGTTCAGCCGTTTCGGAATCTATAGGTAACGGATACACACACACACACAGACAAAGTTCCATTTATAGTCATCCGCAGACAGATCTGTTTCGCTGTATCACAGCTCATCAGTACGGTTAGACTCCGATCGCTTCCTAACCCAGGATTTAAAACCGACCGAATCGGTGTCAGTCGGCGATTCTACCTCCGGGCCACGACCGTCCGGTAGAAGAAGGCAGACTTTTAGCGAGCATATCATTATACACGCCCAATACCTAGAGTGCTCTAATTCATTATTGAATGAGCGATACTGTTTAATATTTACCTGGGACTGTTTTCGTTAGATGGATTTTATTTTTAAAAAAGCATTGATTTGGCGGCAAAGTTGAGAACAAGAAACCAGACTAAGTATGACCAACCCCCAAAGAATCCAATGGTGGAACATGCATATGGCAATTATAACAGATTTCTGCAGTTGAACGAGCAAATGAAAAAGGTTACGGATGATCTTCTAAGCGCGGCTTAGATGTGGCACAAGTATGTGGTACCCAGCGAGGATCGAACTAACTACCCAGTTGTAATAGGTTATGACAAGACAAGCTTACTAACCATCACACCAAGCGGAAGTACCCAGGTTTACGCATGATGGTTATGCTACAGAAAGCGCTACTCAAATGTATAACCAATCCTATTGCAGAACCATAACTGGGCTCTGCTTGTTTCAAAGGAAGGTCATTAACTTAAGTGTTAGCGGGTTACTTTCTGGCAAATTGAGAGCAACCCTAAACGAATTCGTGCCCTCAAGACATTTTCCTACTCTGATTTTCTGTGAAATAGTGATAGGGAATGGATGAAGGGAGCAGTGTTGGTGAAACTGGGGATTTCTCGTCCTGAAACTGCACGTAGGCGGCGAATTTAGTCATCAACGTCAACATCATGTCTTCAAGTTGCCGAGAATTAAGAAAACCGAAGTTAGAGAGAATATGGAAAGAACAGAAGAGGTAAAGAAAACAAAGAAGAAAACTGATGTAATGAATATGCATACACCTTGGTTCACCCTCAAAGGAATGTGATTTGTTGGTGTCAGCCATAAATATAGACTAAGGCGTGGACGCATAGAGAACTACAGGTCTTCGACTAGTGGTCTACGTCCATAGGTCTACCGCTAGAGGTCTACATGTCTACGACTATTGGTCTACTTCTATGGACTACAACTATGTCTCAGGATACTGCATACGACGAGTACCGTCCATTACGACTACATATTAGATTGACCTACCCGGTTACATTTGCCTAAACCGCTTAACTACCTCGAATGATATATATATATATATATATATATATATATATATATATATATATATATCTTTCCGGGACATATCCAAAAGATTTATTAAATACCCATAAACTGAAAAGAAAAACATGAGTAAATCAACCACTCCTTAAATTTCGCTCTAATGTGGCTACTTGCTATATTCATAAGTAGGGTCAGTCTATTGTCACAGTCGTCGGGGAAGAGAAAGCAAAGAAGAAATTAAATTCTTGGATATGAGATCAGCCCAAGTCTAACCAAATCCTGCAAAGCCGAATTGTGATACGGAATGGATGAAGGGAGCAGGTGTTGGTGAAACTGGGAATTTCTCGTCCGGAACCTTCACGTTGGCGGCGAATTTAGTCATCAATGCCATCAAAAGTTGTAATGTTGTCTTTATTCAAAATATCCGAGAATTAGGAAAGCTGCAATTAGAGAGGAGATCTTCTAAGCGCAGCTCCGATATGGCATAAGGCCGAAAGTATGGGGCACCTAATGAGAATAGAACTCACTATTCAATTGTAATGATTCTAGTGAGACAAGCTTGTTGACCATTACACCATATCGGGGCGCCCAACTTAGAGAGAGTATCGAAGAAACAGAAGACTAGGTAAAGGAAGTAAAAACAAATAAGGTTTATTAAATACTCATGCACGGAAAAAACATGAGTAAATCAACCACTCCTTAAATTTCGCTCTAATGTGGCTACTTGCTATATTCATAAGTGTAATATAACAATCTGGCCCCACCCGAGGAAGTGATGCAAACGATGGTGTTTCCCGTCGGTGGGGGGGGGGGGTCGGCGAGCGGCGGGGCAGGTGTTTGTGAAATACATCCTGTCGAGGCCGGAGCGGATGTCGTTTGACCTTATTTCCGACAGCGGCGGAAATGACTGCGGAGGCAGACAGAACAGGTGTCTCTGGGAATTACGTGGGCGTTGCGTGGGCGAGGCAAAACCGGAAGGAAAGTCCCGGTTCTAGAAGATTATATAAAGACCTCGACACACGGATTCGCCAGCAGAGAACGGCCAGTGGAAGCAGAGAGACACCACAGACAAGACTACACTCCCGTCGACCATTCTATGTGCGCTCTCACTCTCCTGTTCTCTATTCCACACGGTTCGTCGTCATTAATAAAAATATAACCTTATATTTTTATATGTGCGTGTTTGTTGTTTTGTCGTCGTACGGCGATATATAACATACGCAAATTGGTGCCCAGTGACTTGCTGTTTTAAGACAACAACAACAACAAAACAGATAGATACGAGCTTGGCTACCACGGCGACAATTGAAATTCAACGGAATTAAAACTACCAGATAGAAGACGAAAATAGAAAGCAACCGGACGACATCAACGAAAGGTAGGTGACTTTTGATTCGATCTTGTGTGTGTTCTGCTCTTGTTCATAAGTTTATAATAAGTCTAATTAAAAAAATTAAAAAAATAAAAAAAAAATGGAACAGCATACTTTTGCCGATTTTGTTCAAGGTCTGACCCTAGAATTGAGAAATGTGGCTTGTTCGGTGTCGAACACTTTAAGGGGAGAATCTTTTTAAAAAATATACAGCCATTAGCATGCAAAGAAGATGGTGGTTATAGTGCTTGGTTGGAGGATATGGAGAGGTATTTTAAAGTTGTGCGCGTGGCAGAAGAAGACAAGTGTCAGGCAGCTCTTCTCACAACAAGGGGAGCTGTTGGACACTATGTATATAGACTAATCTCTAATAACCCACAACTCACATGGAAGGAGTTAAAAACTTCTTTAAAGGAATATTACGGATTGGTTTTAGACCCCGACGCACGGTTAGTCGAATTAGTGAACATTAAGCAGGGTAGAACGGAGGGGGTGCAGGACTACATGCAGAGAGTAGTACGCCTAGCGGAGGGCGCATATGTTGGGGTTGACGGGAGGAATGAAGTTGTGACAAAACAAGTTCTAGGATTTTTCATAAAAGGTCTAAGGGATCGGGAAATAAAGATGGCAGTTATGAAGGATGAGCCACAAACACTAGAGGCTGCCTATCAGAAAGCGTTATCTGAGTTGAGATGGAAAATTCGACTCGATGCAAACTCTGAATACAAAGAGGAGCCTATGGAAATTTGCCACTCTCGGAGACGGGTACCGATAGAAGCCGTAAGCCCCGCTGAATCTAATACTACTAATAATAGGAATAAGAACAATAGAAAAGTTGGTAATAGGGGAACTAAATACAAGACTCGTGAGCGGGAGAGGAACGGGAGCGTTGTTAGGTGTTGGAATTGTGGGAAAGAAGGCCACATAGCGAAATTTTGTAGACGCGCCCCTGGGAAACGGCAGAGGTCCGTTCGTGCGACGCCCAACGAACGGAACAAGGCGGTACCAACGCACATAGTTGGTAATATGGGCGCGCCAAATTCCATCTTTATTAGAATAGAACGTAGACCTTATAGGGCATTGGTAGATACGGGAACAGAGGTATCGGTTATAAGCTGTAGGGTATTTTAAAAAATGCGACTGGGACTTGAACTGCAAAAGAGGGACATTAAACTTCGAACTGCGAATGGATCCCCGTTATACGTTGAAGGCCTTTGTCGTCTACAGGTCCAGATAGGAAGTAAGTCCATACCCCATGATTTTTTAGTCGTGAAAAATCTCAATAGAAACGTTATACTTGGCCGAGATTGGCTGATGCAGAACGGGGTGAGAATGTATTTCGATTTGGGGGCATTGAAGATTGGTGAAGAATACGTGGCATTAGAGGAGGATGTTCATATTTCCTCTATTGTTAGGTTAGCTCAAAAAGTAACATTAAGACCTCAACACCTGCATGCTTGTCTGGGATTAACCAGGCTGAGAAATGGACGTGGCAAAGAATATGAAATCGAACAGCTGAGTAGTGGATATGTTAGCAACTTATGTGGTATATCAGTAGCCAACGCAGTTGTAAAAATGCCAAAGTCTCGTAAGTTTCAGTTGCTGATAATGAATAACACTAACCAGACAATCGCTTTGAGACGGGGGTGTCGCTGGCTAAATTGGAAAGGGCAGGTAATATTACTGAAATTACTATGCCCGATAAACAAAATAATAAAAGTCCTAATGTAGATTTGGAACTGGTACATGTACCGGAGGAATTCAAGCCTGAAATTAACAAATTGCTAAAAAGAAATAGGGACATGTTCGTTAGTGACGACAAGAACCTGGGCAGAACCGATACTGTGGAGATGCGTATCGATACTGGAACGCATGAGCGCATAAGAAAACGCCCATATCGCACACCCCTCAAACAAAGAAAGACAATGGATTCAGCAATCGACGAAATGATGCAGGCAGGTGTAATTGAGAGATCCAATAGCCCGTGGGGTTTTCCAGTAGTTTTAGTAGAGAAGAAAGACGGTGGTAGGAGATTTTGTGTAGACTTTAGAGCACTTAATAATATTACAAAGAAATATGCTCGACCTCTTCCTGTCATCGATGATATACTGGCATCACTTGGTTCGGCAAGGTACTTTTCGAAGCTTGATTTAAAATCAGGGTACTGGCAAGTTAAGCTTCATGATGATGACAAAGAAAAAAGTGCATTCACCTGCCACAAGGGTCTGTTTCATTTTAATGTTATGCCATTTGGACTTGCAAACGCACCCGGCATCTTCCAGGAATTAATGTCAGTTGTTTTACAGGGACAGGAAGATTTTGCTCTGGCATATTTAGATGATATTCTGATATTTTCAAATACGGTGGAAGATCATTTAAGACATATAGACACAGTCTTGAGTAGTCTACGTAAGCACAACCTTAAACTGAAGCCAGCTAAGTGTGAGTTCTTTAAGAAAGAGACCCAATACCTGGGGTTCAAGATAAGTGAAGAGGGAATACAACCAGACCTCAATAAAGTCAAGGCTATAAAGTCAGTTTCTACTCCAACCACTGTTAGGCAAGTAAGAGCTTTTATCGGGATGACCTCATACTATCGCCGCTTTATTAGAAATTTCTCTGATATAGCCGAACCGCTGGTCAATTTGACAAGGAAATATGCACGATTCCAATGGGACGATGCTTGCCAAACCGCTTTCGATACACTAAAAACGAAGCTCGCGGAGATGATAACACTAGCCTATCCCAACCCAAATAAGGCGTATAGGTTATATACTGACGCATCCGATCAATCGATTGGCGCATGCCTATCCCAGGTGGTGTACGATAAGGAAAATAGGAAGGATGTAGAAAAACCAATTTATTTATTGTCCCATAAATTAAGTGACACACAAACGAGGTGGTCAACTATAGAGAAAGAGGCTTATGCCATACACTATGCTCTTCAAAAACTGAATCACTACCTGCATGGCGCAACATTCACAATATACACTGATCATAGGCCCCTGGAGCACTTACTTAACTCGCCCATACAAAATAAGAAGATACAGACTTGGGCTCTGAGCATGTCTGGCTACAATTGCAGCATACAGTATCTTAAGGGTAAGGATAATGTTTGCGCGGATCTCTTATCACGCGCTGTTGACGTGAACGAAGACCATATTGCTTCTCCAGTAGATATAGATGATAGAAATTACTTGGTTAGTGTTATAAACTCCAACCTAATGGAGCTGGAAGAATTAGCAGCCCATAAAAATGTCGGAAATTCATCAGAGGCACCCGAACGGCCCACATTGAAAGGAATAGACATAATCAGGGAGCAAGAATCAGACAAAAACATCTTAGACCTGAAGATTAGATTACGAAATGGTAGGGCTACCAAAGCAGAACAGAAGAGATATATAGTAATGGATGAGGTGGTGTACTATTTGTCTCAACCTGATGATGAACCCCTCATCAGGCTGTATGTACCATCTCACCTTAGAAAAAGGGTGCTAGTTCAATACCATGATGACAGTGGCCATATGGGGGTGGATAAGACATTCCACTCAATAAAACAAAAGTATTTCTGGCCTTGTTTACTTAGAGAAATAAATGATTTCGTAGGTAAATGTATCCCGTGTCAGACAAGAAACCTAAAGAGGCAGCAACCCCACATACAGGAATGTGACTTCCCTCCTTTTCCTTTCGCAAAGGTTGCTTTAGATGTCTCAGGACCCTACCCAAAGACCCATTCAGGTAACCAATACATAGTTACATTCATAGATATGTACAGTGGTTGGCCGGAGGCATTTGCTGTTCCTAACAAGAAGGCAGAAACAGTGGTGCATCTCTTAGTTGACGAAATCTTCCCCAGATTTGGGACACCACTTCAGCTTTTAACTGATAATGGGCCAGAAAATGTCAACAGGGTAATGAAAAAGACATTAGAAGACCTAAATATACACCATGTGACAACTTCTTTTTATCACCCCCAGAGCAACGGTAAGGTTGAGAGGTTTCACAGAACAATGCATGATGTTCTAGCAAAAAAAATCGGCAACAACGAACAGTCGTGGGATATTTACATTAACCAAATGTTGGCGGCTATCCGGTTTCATGTGAGCGAAACCACTAAGTTTTCACCGTATTACTTGCTCTACAACAGGGATGTTATTTTGCCCTTGGACAATATACTGAGGCCTCGTCGCATATATTATGGTGATGAGCATCACCAAATTGCACTACAGGAAATGCATCGTAGCTTCACTTTAGTTAGGAATAATATAAGAAAAGCGAGGAGAGCCGCGATAGATAAGTCGCGTGGTAAGACGAAAAATACAACTTTTGAGGTTGGTGATTTGGTGTACTATAAGAATCACCAAAAGAAAGGGAAGTTAGATGTGCGCTGGCGGCCATATTATGTGATCGTTGAAAAGACTGGCCCGGTCTCTTATAGAATTAGAGATCAGTTAACCGGCTCAGTCATTAAGACGCATGCTGAGCATCTTCGGGCAGCGTCCATTGATGAATGGAAAATCCCTACTTCCGATAGGCCGTTACGAAAGATTGTATTGGCTGCTCTAGTAGAATCCAGTGATTCGGATGACGAATCCGGAGCGGAACAGACCGACTTTCCAGTGCACAAAAATCGACACCAACGTGTGGAATCAGACGATGAGTCTGATGTTCCATTAATGGAGCGTCGCATCATGACGCGACGTAAAATGGCGAATAAAAACGTGTCAACTATTGATAATGATGATAGAATCGGTGGTATAAATAATGTTTCATCCACGTTCGAGGATGATTGCTCAAAGTGTGAAACGACTGGATCTACTCATGTAGATCAGGGTTTTTCTAGGGAATCACCTAGCAGCGAAGATGTCCAAATGAGGCAAACGTCTGTTGGGGCAAAAAGCACGGATAGACCTGCAGATTCCACAGTTGATCGGAACAAAAAGAAAGAACAACTGAACAGTCTTGTAGACTTATTGGCTGATATGCTATAGGATTGGGAAAGAAAGCAGTGGGAGGATTAACGATAGTTTAAGTGAAATAGTTAGGTCACCTTCCTTATAGCAAAACATGCGGAAGATACAAACTAAGGAATTATGAGTCACGGGTCCATTTTTTTTAGACTAAATTAAGATAGATGAAACCTCTAATCCTCCACAAGTAAATTGCATGCGGATTAACGTTGGAATCAGGGTAATTTTCTTCGTTTTCTATTGAACATTTCTCGGTCAGACTATGAATGATATGTACTGCAGATAATGGCAGTTTTTCTGTGTTCAAACATAGTATGTTTGAAATTAAATTAAATTAAATGAAGTTACATGTGTAACAATAAACTCGAGCGGAAACACGCATGGTGTTGGTCAAAGGTCATTTACTCGATGTCAGTTTAGAAACTGGGGCGCGGTTACCGCCTATGATCATATGGTCGTGCATCGAGGCGTCTACGCGTATGGACAGAGTCGAGAAAGGAAACGAACATTGAAAGTTACAGAAACTTAAAAAAAAAAAAAAAAAAAAAAAAGAACAATGAAACATCGAGCTGGGAGAACATTATCCTCTGTATAAGTCCCAAGTAATTCTATCATCACTTTTGTGGCAGTCTCATTCATTTTGGCTTCCAACACTGCATCATGAAGCATACGCAAGAGATTCTGTGTTTTTTGTACAGGAAAATTCCACAATGGACACGAACATTGTTGGGTTGCCGATGTAGGCTCCCCTATATATATATATATTTTTTTTGTTTTGTTTGTTTCGGCGTGCACATGTTTTGTACAATTGTCGGGCTTGTGTGGCATGCGGGGTGTGTGAGGGTGTTGCGCTTAAAATGTTCTTAGGTGAACATTTTGGAAAATGGGAGGGCGAGGAGTGTAATATAACAATCTGGCCCCACCCGAGGAAGTGATGCAAGCGATGGTGTTTCCCGTCGGTGGGGTTCGGCGAGCGGCGGGGCAGGTGTTTGTGAAATACATCCTGTCGAGGCCGGAGCGGATGTCGTTTGACCTTATTTCCGACAGCGGCGGAAATGACTGCGGGGGCAGACAGAACAGGTGTCTCTGGGAATTACGTGGGCGTTGCGTGGGCGAGGCAAAACCGGAAGGAAAGTCCCGGTTCTAGAAGATTATATAAAGACCTCGACACACGGATTCGCCAGCAGAGAACGGCCAGTGGAAGCAGAGAGACACCACAGACAAGACTACACTCCCGTCGACCATTCTATGTGCGCTCTCACTCCCCTGTTCTCTATTCCACACGGTTCGTCGTCATTAATAAAAATATAACCTTATATTTTTATATATGCGTGTTTGTTGTTTTGTCGTCGTACGGCGATATATAACAATAAGTAGGGTCAGTCTATTGTCACAGTCGTCGGGGAAGAGAAAGAAGTTCGATGAGCCTTACTCTCTAGAGCATCATCCTAAAGGAAGCGATCAGTGAAGAAGTAATTAAATTCTTGGATATGAGATCAGACCAACTCTAACCAACTCCCGCAAAGCCGAACTGTGATAGGGAATGGATGAAGGGAGCAGGTCTTGGTGAAACTGGGAAATTCTTGGATATAAGATAACGCCGACGACGATATATTTACCATTATTTGTAATTACCTCTTGCCACATGTCAGGCATCTCTTCAATATCCTTTGAGTCAAGATGTGTAGATTTTGATTTCATAAGTAGGCTCAGTCGATTGTCAGTCATCGGGGAAAAGAAAGAAGTACGCTGAGCCTTACTCTACGACATCATCATAAAGGAAGCGATCAGCCAAGAAATTAAATTCTTGGATATGAGATAACGCCGACAACGAAAGAAAACATAAACGTAACAGTAACAAAATGGCTTTCGTCTTTAATCACCAAAGCTGAATTCATTTAATATAATATGCCTAAGCCCCATTGTTCGTCTCCAAATCTTTGGTAATTACACGGCTTCGGAAGATGTTCTATTTTCGTTCTTTTTTAAAAAAATCATTTAACCTCAAACAAAGGGTTAAAGTAATTTAGACGCAAAGGGTTACTAACAGTGTATGGAACAGAAAATACCTTGTTCATCGAAACAAAACATGGCGATTGACGCTGAATTTTAATGTTAGAAGATCGGAGTTCGCAGGAAAGCAAGATTCCGGAAGTGAGTTCCACAGGAGAGAAAAGCGAGAGACGATATCATTGGATCATTGCACATTGTAATTTAGAAAAAAACATGGGAAGATCAACAAAGAAGAAATTTAGTTCTTTGATACGAGATAAAGCCGACGACAATTAAACAAAAAATTACTCAAAAATAAATTTTTTTTACAGAATTCTAGTGTTCTAGAGACACACCGGCCGAGAAACACTGGTCTATATATATAAACGAGCAATCAGTATTACTGAGTATTCTTTTCTGATATATATATATATGACGCAAATTCGATTGATTGAGCACTCTGAAAGAATGGTAGACTTTGAAAAACAGTAGCTACTCTAGCAAATACGTATCGTTCATTCAGAAATGAATTAGAACATTCTCAGCTATTGGCGTGTATAATGATAATATACACGCTAAAAAGTGTTCCTTCTTCTACCCAGCGCCCACTCAAACGTAAAAACCACAAATTTATTCGCCTGAAGAGAGTCAATTTTAGACTCGAAACACGTGTAGCGTCATGGACAATGAATGTATAATTACAAAAACAATAAATATACAATTTAAAGAAAACGTTCACGGCTTTTCACACTTTTTCTTCTATATATACTTATATATATATAAGTATATAAATAGTCATCCGCAGACAGATCTGTTTCGCTGTGGGCGTGTATAATGATATACGCGCTAAAAAATCTGCCTTCTTCTACCGAACGCTCGTAGCCCAGAGGTAGAATCGCCGACTGAAGCCAATTCGATCGGGTTTCAAACCTGGGTTAAAAGCAATCGGAGTCTAACCGTACTGAAGAGCTGTAATTCAGCGAAACAGACCTGTCTGCAGATGTGTATGTGTGCGATGGGATTTCTCTCTGTTTTTGTACAAGTATTTTCATGGCAACTGCTCTGACAAGCATTTACCCTTTGTACTCTGACCACACGTATTTACTCATGCTACTAAATTGACAACACGGTCCCACCCTTATTACCGTCGAAATAGTTAAATGTAATCGTCTTTTCTACTCCAACAGTTTCTTTTCTCGCACTCCCAGTTTGTAGAACTCATTTCCATTTGCTTGCTTCCATGATTGCTGCAATCTCAAAAAGTTTAAATGCAATGTCAATTGCAATCTTTAATCAACTTGATACCCATCCATCTCTTATTTTTTCTTCAACATTACCTGTACGTATTTAATTCTCTCACTGTTGACCCCTGCGCACCAGTGGCATGTCTGCGTTGATTAGGGTGAAATTATATATATATATATATATATATATATATATATATATATATATATATTATAAATTATGTTTTAGAACATGTACATAATTTTTTTCAACATAATTTATAATAAATATTCACAGCTCTATACATCATATATCGAGCACTGTTTTAAATTAATGTTTTGGACGGGAAAAAAGATTTCTTTCTTCGTTCTGTACTCACTCGGGGATATATATATATATATATATATATATATATATATATATATATATATATTATAAATTATGTTTTAGAACATGTACATAATTTTTTTCAACATAATTTATAATAAATATTCACAGCTCTATACATCATATATCGAGCACTGTTTTAAATTAATGTTTTGGACGGGAAAAAGATTTCTTTCTTCGTTCTGTACTCACTCGGGGAATATATATATATATATATATATATATATATATATATATATATATATACTACCGGCTATAATTATTAGGCCACGCCAGTTTTTTTTAGAAATGATGTATTTCATACTATTTTTAATTTATTGCCAAGTGGATAATTCTAAATAAAAAATATAATGGTTCTTTTGTTATTATTAGTTTGCAAAATTTTACAAGGTAGCCAGGAAGCCTTTACTTCGGGCAGCCAATAAGACGAAGAGACTAGCATGGAGAAGAGAGCACAAAAACTGGATACCAGATCAGTTCATTTGATGCACATGTTATTGTGCAGTATTAACAAGATAAGCATTCTATTTTCATTTAGGATTATCCACTTGGCAATAAATACTAAAAATGGTATGAAATACATCATTTTTTTTCTTAAATGGGGGTGGCCTAATAATTATGGCCGGTAGTATATATATATATATATATATATATAGCAAATCTACATCGTGCGATGGATAAATTGTCGCTATTTAACTTGTAAAAATTTGCAAAGTAATAATAATAAAAGAACCATTCTATTTCCTTTTAGAATTATCCACTTGATAATAAATACTAAAAATATTATGAAATACATCATTTCTTTTAAAACACTGCGGTGGCCTAATAATTATCTTAATTGGATAAAAATATTTTGGATTATCCTCTCATTTTTTACGGGTTTGCCATTTGAAAATTTTAGTGGATAATTCTAATTGAAAATAGAATGGTTCTTTTGTAATTATTACTTTGCAAAATTTTACAAGGCAGCCAGGAAGCCTTTGCTTCGGCCAGCCAATAAAACGAAGAGACTAGCATGGAGAAGAGAGCACAAAAACTGGACACCAGGTCAGTTCATTTGTTACACGTCTTATTGTGCAGTATTAGCAAAAGTATCATTCTGTTTTCATTTAGAATTATCCACTTGGCAATAAATACTAAAAACGGTATGAAGTAATTCATTTTTTTTAAACTGTATATGATTTTTTTTAACTGTATATGTTTTTTTTTAACTGTATATGTTTTTCCATCATGTGAAAACACCTGATCATATGTGGGTTGTGTTATGGTACTGTGCTCAATATTATATGTCATTGTAAAAATATATATTAATAAATATACTTGATGTGCAAGGGGCTACATAAGAGTAAAAGGAAGGATATACAGGGTGGTGAGAAAAGAACTAGGGTCAAGTGGTTAAAAGATGAGTATTGACCTTGCATTTGAACGATAAGTGCGAGGAAAGAAGCTGCAGGAGTAGAATTGTCGTCTGCATTTGGTTGATCTCACTGTGAATGGGTGAGATCCAGTTGCCAGTCTGGTTGCACGAGTAAACACCTGTTGCAGAGGCGCCAGTGACTTAAGTTCATTAGAGCAGAAGCCATGAAAGTATTTATAGAACAGACAAAGGGAACCCACATCCCGTCGGCGGAAAAGTGGCCGTAGTCGAGCCGCCAAGTCGGTACCTATCATATTACTGATTCTCCTTTGGAGCCTGTCAAGAACACCGAGGTGAA
The DNA here is from genome assembly GCA_037127315.1 of Ascarosepion bandense. Lineage (NCBI taxonomy): Eukaryota > Metazoa > Mollusca > Cephalopoda > Sepiida > Sepiidae > Ascarosepion > Ascarosepion bandense. Next base: position 1,558,742 of record JBBBDQ010001892.1, on the reverse strand, counting down.
TAGCGGGGGCACCTGACCATATATGGCAGCAGTACTCCATGCACGGACGAATGGTTGATTTGTATATAATGCAGGATGGTTTCAAGAAGGAAAAACATCCTGGACGACATAGTGACCCAAACTTCCTAGCAGTGGATTTAGCTTTTGACTCAATGTAGTGGTTCCACTTGAGATCAGAAGAGAGGGTAAGGCCGAGGAGGTGCAGTGTATTGCTCTCGGGGAGACTATATTCTTTTATGTTTTACTCACGACTATGAATTTCATGCATCACAGTAATCTTCAAATCATTAACGTATCATACTGGCTTATATACGATTTGAATTATTCAACTTGTAAATAAGCTTGTAAATAAGCTAGTATGATATGTTAATTAGCTGAAGATTGCTGTGACGCATGAAATTTAGAGTCGCAAGTAAAACATAAGGTAAGTAAAAAAAAATTCAAATACTTGGGAAGTGTTTTGACAGAAGATGGAAAATGCGACACGGAGATCCAAAGACACATTGGCATGGCCAAAGACGCATTTCAGAAGCTAGCCAAAGTTCTGAAAGACAGGAAAATCTCATTAAGAAAACAGTGCTGGATTACTATATGATATATGTCTTTCTGTATAGAAGTGAATGCTGAACGATCTCATCAAAGATGAAGGACATGCTTGAGGCAGCAGAGATGTGGTTTTACAGAAGGATGCTGAGGATACCATGGACAGAGCATGTGTGCAACGATGAAGTGTTGTACAGGATGCAAACGAGAAGAAAACTGATAATAAATATAAGAAAGAGACAAATGAGGATCCTGGAAGACGTAATGAGGAAGGAAGGGCTGGAGAACTTGATACTCGCAGGTCGGATAAATGGAAAAAGAGACAGGGAAAAGCAGCGCGAGACGTACTTGTTAGGTCTGCGCAAATGGTTGACGGATCGGGGCTTGGAAGAGATACCAAGAGATAAAATTACTGAGCGCGACAAGAGACAGAGCCAAGTGGAAGACCATGATCGTCTACGCCCTGAACGGACACGGCACATTAAGAAGAAATAAAACTAAAAGACATGACTGCGTAGCTAATCAATAATGAGAAGAGCTGAATTCATACCTAATCAGAATTTGATAAACAAATTAGAATTTATAATATGGATATAAATTGGGGGATCAATTCTCTATTATAATCAATATATAAACTGATCCCCCACTTTATGACCATGATAGTTTCTATTCATTTATATTCTAGATTTATGGGCTTGAGCAAATGGATTGAATAGCAGGGTTTGGGAGGAGTAACAGGAGAAAGAAATACTGAGAGCGACAAGAGACAGAGCCAAGTGGAAGTCCATGATCGCCTAATGTCCTGAAGGAGCATGGCACATGAAGAAGAAGGATTTGGAAAAGGACGACACTAAATTCAAACGTAGAAAAGACAATAGAAATTAATTTCACTGTTTTCCCTAAAGTCTCAAATTTTTTTTATTTTTTTTTTTTTATAAGCGTTTCACCCCGAGCAAGGCATGTCACTGCCACTACTGTGCAGGGGGCTACGTAGAGTGGAGAAAGGCTGATTAAATATAGGAAATGACAGAGGGTGGGTGATAGGCGGGTAAGGATACCGAGAATGAGGGTTGGGTAGATGAGAGTGTTGTGAGAATAGTTGGGAGTTAGTGTGATAGGAGGTGTCTATTGACCCTACATTTAAACACCTGGAGATTGTAACTGTCGGGAAAGCAGACTTGTGGAAGGGAGTTCCACAGGCGGGAAGCGCGAGAAAAGAAGCTGTTGGAGTAGAATTTACGGTTACATCTTATTTGTTTAACTGTAAAAGGGTGGGACCTAGTTGCTAATCTAGTATCTCGTGTAAATTCGTGAAGCTCTAGAGAACTATGATTACCTGACTCTTTAAATGATATAACATTTAAAAACTTATATTGTGAGCATACGCCATTGTCAAATATCCGGTGTTGACAGCTGGCGTGCGATTTTCTCTTCTGTCAATTCTAGTCTTCCGTACATTTTAGGTAACGAGATACCTGCATAATTTTTTTTCATCGTCTGATGTTGACAGTAGGTGTCATTTTTACATTTTTTCTTTTTTTTTTCTTTTTTGTCGCTGTAGACGCTTTATTTGTCAAACATATTTGCGTAGCTTAAGGCGGCTACTTTATTTTCAGCCGGTTTCTTTTTCATAAAAAAGACAACCAAAAATAAAACACAGCTGCTCAAATTTTTAGAAACAGCTTTCTGTTTTCTAACTTTTTTCCGTTATGACCGACGAGAAAACCTAGTTCAAAAGATGCCCAAAACAAGAGAGAGAATTCAAAACCAAGCAAAATTTAGAAAGAAGATCAAAGTTTCAAACAAGCTTTTCCTTATCTACATTAACGATCTCTCAGATGTAATAAGATCCCAAGTAGGCATATACGCTGACCACACTACGGTTTACTCTCGCATCAATCAAAAATCTGCCGAGGCTGACAAAGCAAATCTCGCTGCCGAGCTTGAAAAGAACCCCCAATCCGTGGCGGACTGGGGTAAAAAATGGCTCATGAATTTTAATGCTTCCAAAACGAAGCTGCTATTAACCATCAAAGACAATCGCCCCTACCCCACCCCATTAGCATGGATCAGGCTAATCTCCCTGAAAGCAAAACACTGCGCCTCCTCGGGTTAACTCTCACAACAGACCTCAAGTGGAATGACTATATAGAATCCATAGCTAAATCCGCTGCAAAGAAAGTCGGTTCTCTGTGTAGAGCCAGGAAGTTTTTCCCGTCTGAAACAATCCTGCACATACATAAGTATACCATCCACCCGTGCATTGAATACTGCAGCCGTATGTGGTCGGATGAGCCTGCTATCTACCTAGGTGTCCTTTACAAAATCCAACGGAGAATCTGTAATGTGATCGATCCCGACTTGGTAGCTCAGATACAGTCACTTTCTCACCGGCGCAATGTGGCTTTCCTGTATCTCTTCTACAAATATTTTCACGGCTTCTGCTCTGATGAACTTAGCTCACTGGTGCCTCTTATATATGAATTTACTCGAGCCACAAGATTAGCAACTAGGTCCCGCCCTTTTTCTGTGAAACCAATAAAAAGTGAACACAAATTCTACTCCATCAGCTTCTTTTCTCGCACTTCCCGCCTGTGGAATTCCTTTCCGTTTACTTGCTTCCCCGACAGCTACAATCTTCAAGAATTTAAATGTAAGGTCAATAGTCATCTCCTATCTGACTGACTTGCATCCTGTCTCTCATGCTCCTTTCTCCGTCTACTCCACTCTCATCAGTATTCTTATCCTGTTCTTACCCGCTTCCTTAGACCCCCTATAACCTGTCATTCTTTTTCATAACTTTTCTACTATGTAAACCCCTGCAAAATAGTGGCAGTAAAATGACTTGCTTGGGGTGATATGATTATAAAAAAAAGCTACGAAACAAAACTAAATGGAACGACAAGCGAAAATGTATGCCTTCATTTCTGGGATGAAGAATTATAATTGTTTACAATATGGACACGAGTTTTATTGATCTCGTCTTTCTTGTTATTTTTAAAACATTTCGGTCGTTTTACCCTCTAGCCTTCATCAGAAGCTTGTAAAGTCCGGTAACCTGGAAAGAATTTTGAAATGAAACGTTTATCTAATCTGCGAGGGTAGATTTTTCTCGCCCTGATGGTCATTTAAGCATTTTTAAGTAACGAAAATAGGAAAGTTACACACTCGGATTTGTTAATTCTCAACCCAATACACCCGAAGAAAGTTGGAAAACTTATCAGGTAGAAATATTGAATATTTAGAATTTCGATTAAAAATTTAAAATTAAAAAAAATTCTGGTGCCCTCGCCAGAAGCATTTACTCGTGCAACCAGACTGGCAACAAGGTCCCACCCATTTACATTTAAATCAACAAAATGCAACCGACAATTCTACTCCAACAGCTTCTTTTCTCGCACTTTCTGCCTGTGGAACTCCCTTCCATATACTTGCTTTCCTGACGGCTAAAACCTCCAGGAATTTAAATGCAATGACAATACCTATCTCTTATCCACTTGACTCCAGTTCTTTCTACATCACCCTGTATATCTTTTCCTTTCTCTCTATCTTCGCAACTCTCTTCATACCTGTGTTCCCATCCTTCTCTTACCCTTTCTCTATCTAAACCTTTAATCTTATGTAGCCCTCTGCGCATCAGTGGTGGTACCGCCTTGCTTGGGGCGAAATGATTAAAAAAATAAAAAACAAATACCAACAATACATTTTATGATCTAGAAACTATATATTTAGAAAACATATCATTACTCTGGAAGTAGAAAACTATGTACAAAATATTTAGATTTTAGCTGAAGTGACCCATATAGGAAATCAGGGAGCCGAGTTCAAATTCCAGTTGAATTCATTGCATTTACTTACGCGCAAATACCCTTGGGAAAGGTAATCCGTCTCTTCCTTCCAGTCATTGGTTAAATAACAGGACAGATTGGGTTCTATAGCCTTGGCTGGCAACCAATCTACCACAGAAAGCAATGGCAACCTACTGCGGGTGCCCCTGCCACAAAATTTACTCATGCAACCAGACTGGTCACAAGGTCCCACCCATTTACAGTTAGATCAACCAGAAACAGCTGACAATTCTACTCCAACAGCTTCTCTTCTCGCACTTCCCACCTGTGGAATTCACTTCCTTATTCTTGCTTTCCTAACAGCTACAATCTCCAGTAATTTAAATGCAATGTCAATACCCATCTCTTAACCACTTGACACTAGTTCTTTCTACATCACCCTGTATATCCTTTCCTTTCTCTCCACCTTTGAAACTGTCATCTCACCTGTATTCCCATCCTTCACTTGCTACTTTCTCTGAAACCTCCTGTAACTGGTTCGTCTTTCCAGGAATTTAAATGCAATGTCAATGCTCATCTCTTAACCACTTGACTCTAGTTCTTTCTACACCACCCTGGATATCCTTTCCTTTCTCTCTACCTTTGAAACTGTCATCATACCTTTATTCCCATCCTTCACTTGCTACTTTCTCTGAAACATTCTGTAACTGGTTCGTCTTTCCAGGAATTTAAATGCAATGTCAATGCTCATCTCTTAACCACTTGACTCTAGTTCTTTCTACATCACACTGTATATCTTTTCCTTTCTCTCTACCTTTGCAACTGTCATCACTCCTGTGTTTCCATCCTTCTCTTACCCTTTCTCTGTCACACTCTGTAACAGATCTGTCTTTCTCTTCACTCTCCTCTTGTCTAAACATTTACACTTATGTATCCCCCCTGCGCATCCGTGGCAGTACCGCCTTGCTTGGGGTGAGCCGTTTAAAAAAAAAAAAGTCAAAGGTGAAGATACTCGTCGAAAGAGCGGAATAAGAAAAAAGGTTTCACTAAGACGAGATATTTTTTGTCTGTTTTAATGAGACATATTTATTAATAAAAATGATAATAACGAAATAAATCGTCCATATTTTTGTACATAATATTTTGATTTTTCTTTTTTTTTTTTTTGATTGAATTAATAACTTCTCGCCAATTCCATTAAAATCACCGTTCATACAAGTGTTTCCATGGGACTATTATTAAGTTCGTCACTGTTCATTGATCCTAGGCCCGTGTCGGACGTCGAGTCGGTATCGTCTGATTTGTCCAATTTAAAGATGGGACATGATACACTAGAACCGTTTTCCGGTGTGAGAAACAGCTCCGGGTGATTTTGTAAAGGTGGGGCCAGGTGCGAATTCGTTGCGGGTTTTCGTTCTTGTATCGATTGGCGCTGACACTGATGATCAAACGGATGCTGATGCTGGCTGATGCGGGCAGATGTGTGGGTTTGAACCTGGTCGGGTATGCCAGCTTCCGTTTCTTTAGATGTTTTTGATTTTACGTCCGACACTGGAGTTGAAGTCGGTACACGGGGAAGGTCGCTGTTTAGGGTTACCTTCCCTTGACTTTCGTTTTTGTCCATTGAGGGCACTATCGTCAACCAGTCGCGTTTGCTTTTCGTTCTGTTAAAATCAGATCGCATAGCGCCTCCTATGATTCCAACGCGCGGCCCATTGCGTGATGTTGGTAATTGTTTATTATCGTTATTATTATTATTATTATTATTATTATTATTATTATTATTATTTGTGTTAGTTGTGTGGATATTGTTTGCGAATTTGTTATCGCCAATACTATTGCTCGTGTGTTTATGGTGACTGCCTTTATTGCTGTCTGTAGGAAATGTTTCTGCATATCCCTCCGCTGAGGAAAGGTTTTTTACAGAAGACTGACTAAACGCAAAAAAAGAATTTTTAAGATGACCACCAGGCGGCGCATTCTTTCTATCGCTTATTTTCCGCCATTCACCATTCAAAACTACGCCGTTTGCACTAACTCCTTTTTCTGGCGTCTCCGGTAGCGGACATGCCTCCACAGATAGAGGCCGTTCCCTCTGAGCCACCACTCTGACCTCAAAATCGTTTTCATTACACGGAACCAGGACTCCAGATTTTTCTGGAAATATAACACATGATTCCAAATTATCACCACTCTCCAATTCACGTAATGGTCTCTCCACTGAATGTTCGAGATCTGTCGATCTGAGTTCGTGCTCAAGGCTCGCAATTAGACGTCCTTTCTCTTCTAGTTGGTTTTCGTATTTTTTCATCTCCTTGTCAAGTTGTTCCGATGTAATATTCTGGATAACACTTACCGTCATTACCCGGTTATATTCGGTGTTAACTGCTTCCATCTCTGGATCAGCTGCGCCGTCTGCCGTGGCCGTAGACACGTTCCAGGGTACCATAAAAATTTCTTCATTCGCGTCAGACCCTAAGCTTAACTGTAGGTCTTTTTTCCTTTCACGATTGTAATGCTGATCGCATTCGGATACGGCGGTGCAGGGTTCGATCCCGTATTGCCGGATAAGCGACACCAAGTTTTCAATCGTGTTTTCTTCGGAAATTAGTGACTCCCAAACGTTAATTAATTGGTCGCATGCTTCGACGTATTTCTCGAGGAGATCTATATTCTCAATGCTGATGAAATCGTCGAAAGAGTCCTCGCTAGTACTGGTGCTATCGTGGAGAAGCGAACGCTGGACGTAATTAACGCCTTTCTTTCGCGTACGATAAAAGTGTATCTTTGTCTCGTACTTCTCGATTAAAAGTTCCGTTTCTTCCAGCCGGTTGGCCATTGATTTTATTTTTTTCTCCTGCATCATTACGCTCCTAATTAATTTTTGTAAGCGACGTAGTTTGTCGTGGTCAAGGGCGTCTCCGTCTTTTCTAAGTCCTAGATCTTTCTCGGTAGGATAATCATGTCGATTTGCATGCCACTTACCAGGCAGAGGGGTTTGATTTTGTGTCTTGTAGCTGTAACAGTGTCCCGGGCATGTAGTCTGCTGAGGAAGGCAATGTTCATATCGTCGCCTATGACGCCATTTCTTGTAACGGCGTTTCGTGATCAGGTATTCGCCCGTGGGAGCTATATCGTCGACTCGACGCATTAAGAATTGAACATTAGCCTGTTCAGAACCCCAGTTCCGCCAGACTCGGAGAATTTTGGTCCGTCCTTGAAGTGCCTTCTCAACGCCTTTCCAACGTTCGAAGATAGTGTAAGAGTCAGTGTTTTCTGTCTCGTGTCGGTTCTCGTTGTAAAGGATTGCGTAAATGATGTCGTCACAGGTGGTCCGTTTCGAAAGGCCCGAAAGCCACTTCTGGGTTTCGTCTACCCACACTGGAATTTCGATCATCCGACTTTCATCCATTTGGGGATTCTGAAAAAAAAAAAATTAAAATAAATTAACTTGAAACTGGCAAATGGATAAAGATAAAATTTATGAAGACGCCTAAACAATAAAACCTACACAAATTCACGGGTCTTCTGATAGCGCTCATCAAAAACAAACTGTGATCAAGGCGTTTTCGGTGGCTCATTCTGGTAACGTTCGCGCAGCCATCACAATGAAGCATGTAACAGCACATGATAGATTATTAGGGGATAATAGACACTATATACGCGCAACGTTATAGCCAAGGGATCATTGGGCAGAAAATATTTCGCTCTTTACTGTTCGACCAGGGAAAACACAACAGCATCAAAGGAGGTGGCCAAGGGATAAATCACACTGGATGATGACGGTTCTTAGACCTACACAGGTGGGTGTATGTTCTATCTCTGCCGGGTAATATACAAAACCGGCCATAATTATTAGGCCACCCATTTTTTTTTTTTAAAAGAAATGATGTATTTCATACTATTTTTATTATTTATTGCCAAGTGGATAATTCTAAATGAAAATAGAATGCTTCTTTTATTAATCTTTCACTCTCCTCTTATGTAGCCACCCAGTGGCAGTACTGCCTTACTTTGGCTGAAACGATTATATATATATATATATATATATATATATATATATATATATATATATATATAATCGTTTCAACCAAAGTAAGGCAGTAATCTATATATATATATATATATATATATATATATATATATAGAGAGAGAGAGAGAGATAGATAGATAGATAGATAGATAGATAGATAGATAGATAGATAGATAGATATACACTACCGGCCATAATTATGAGACCACCCCAGCTTTTTAAAAGAAATTATGTATTTGATATTATTTTTAGTATTTATTACCAAGTGGATGATTCTAAATGAAAATAGAATGGTTCTTTTATTAATACTGCACAATAACATGTGCATCAAATGAACTGATCTGGTGTTCAGTTTTTGTGCTCTCTTCCCAATGCTAGTCTCTTCTTCGTCGTGGCTGGCCGAAGCAAAAGCTTCCTGGGTGCCTTGTAAAATTTTGCAAAGTAATATTAACAAAAGAACCATACTAAAAATAGTATGAAATACATCTATTTTTTTAAAAACTGGGGTGGCCTAATAACTATGGCCGGTAGTGTATATAAAAAACTCCGCTAGGCAACGGCAATAGTTATAAAAAATAACAAACGCAGTTCGCAAATTTGCAATGCGGTTCTATGCCGTCACACCGCGTGATAGCGCGAAATGACAACAGAACCATGTATTCAAATGCAATGTAATGTGTTATGACAAGATTTAAACGTGATTTTATTAAATGTGTTTTTTACATTTAATGTACATGGCCTCCAATATCTGAAGGTTCTTTTTACTGTGTGTATGAGTAAGGATTATTGTATTGTTGATTAAAATCTGTCTGATATTACCTACATGTTTATGTTTTTCTGAGAAATGTTGTTTAATTGTACACTGATCAGAAAGGTTGATCTTTTCCTAGCGGAGTTTTATGTCAACACAAAATAAAATCGTCGCTGATGGTGGATGTTATTGTGTTACCGTCTTAATAACCTCTCTGAAGATGGCTCATGGGAGCCGAAAGCTTAGAACCAAATTAATAAAAAATTATCCAAATGTTGGAGAATTTTTGTCTTTATTTTCAACTGAAATTAAAGCCAAAATACGACGTTTAGAACAGCTCATGATTAAACATAATAGACATTCATTGTCTATTATAACTAACAGTATATGTTTAGAAAATTATTTGCTGCCTCGATACACTATATATATATATATATATATATCCAGATGAAGAGAAGCAACAGGTTTAGAATTCCGCGTTCTCCGACATTTACTTTTTTTTTTAAGTGCTCAATACAACAAATTTGTTGAGCATAATATTTATTATATTTGTTTGTTTTTTTTATTCAAAATCAATATAGTTTACATTGCGACACAGAAATTTCTATGTTTCGAGATTTTTACCTCGTCATCAGGCAATGTTACCTCGTCGTTGTGAAAATGATTTTCATTTCAACATAAGAAAAATACATTTGTTATTTATGGATGTGGGAACACAGAAAAATTTATGTGTGTTCAATTTAACTAATCAGAAACATGTCCACTTTAAATCTGAAAAAGCTTATATTTTGGGGGAAAACTTGATATTTTTCTTTCAGTCTTAACGGCAAGAGTGTCAATCGATCAAAACCCATGTCTAGACTGCATTTCCGTTGATGTATCCCTTATTGTTACAAGATTATTATCTTAGTTTTCTCTGTATTCTATCATTTTCTAAAACAAAAAGAAAGAGAGAAAATATTTTATAGTTTTAATCAAACTTAAAGGGCCCTTTGAGAGTAATTATATTTTTTTTTCGATTTAGAATGCATTTTATTCTAATCTTTCATAAAACTCTTAATTTGTAAAAATGTTTCATATCTGTTTATTAATTAAACATTTTAATATCCATTTTATTAGTTTTATAATATTTGTTATAGTATTATTATATTCTAAATCAGTTTTTAATATCATAATACATAATTTTAATATCTATATTTAATTAAATCTCTTTAATTATTATTATTTCATAACATAAAACAAACTGTTAGATATATGTTAGTTAATAGATTCTTTTAGAATAATCTTTTTAACCATATTCTAAGGTGAACATTTTGCAATGGTTACACGTGACATTTATTTCATTACGTTTATTTAACAGATTTTTATTCTTTAGAAAGTTAATAATGTATAGTTTTTCATATAGACACAGGAGCATGGGTCGTTTAAAGTCTTACATATTCTAGCTTCTTTTTTTAATTTTTCATTTTAATGTGGGAGTTTTATTTGTTTCTTTTAGATACCAATGATATTTCAATAGGGATGTTCTATTTCTGTACTTATCATTATTAAATGAAGATGTGTGTTTATGAAATCGTTTTTTCAGAGAGTTCTTAGTACTACCAACATAAATGTTTACATTACTAGAGTTTTCCATAGAAGAAATAGTACATTGATAAACTATGGGTTCAGTAAAAACATTATATATGGTTTCTACAATTACATTTATTGTCCAAATTATTGATTTCAGTTATTGGATAATTCTTGTTGTCAATTAGGTTTAAATTTTCATTTAGATTTTTTTGATGATTTTTTCCAGATTATTCGTACAACTATAACTTAATTTTAGTATTTTTATTGAAAATCTTACTTAATGGATTATTATTCGGAAAGGGTTTTTTAATCAAAGCGAGGATTTTTTCTTAATTTACTGTTAACCATTTAGGTTGAAAGGGGTGTATACCAAATAATATTTTTATTATTATTTTTTCTTTAGGGGTAAATTTTCTCTTTTCAATATTTCATATTTGGGTTTTTAAATTCACTATTTTAAAGGTAGTATTATAAAAAAATACTGTGTTATATATATATATATATATATATATATATATATATATATATATAGAGTCTAACCGTACTGATGAGCTGTGATACGGCGAAACAGCTCTGTCTGCGGGTGACAATATTTACGCTCTCACACCCTGATTGAGGACTCTGGAAAAAATAGTAGACTTTGATAAACTGTAGCTACTCTGGCGTGTACGCATCGCTCATTCAGTGAAATGAATTCGAGCGCTCTAGCTATTGGGCGCGTATAATGATATGTGCTAAAAAATCTGCCTACTTCCACCGAACGCCCATAGCCCAGGAGTAGAGTCGCCGACTGGCGCCATTTTGGTTGGGTTTCAATCCTGGGTAAAAAAAAGCAATCGGAGTCTAACCGTACTGATGAGCTGTGATACGGCGAAACAGATCTGTCTGCGGATGACAATATATATATATATATATATATAAACTAAATCTCTATGAATTTAAGCGCAGTACTTGATTGGCTGCAAGGTCCTCTTAATTTTACACTAAAATGGCTAAATGTATCCGTAACTTCTAAGGTAACAGTTTCTTCTATCGCACTTCCCGCTTGTGAAAATCTTTTGCGGCTTCTGGCTTCCCAGTTTATTTTGGTCTTGAAAATTTTAAAGCAATGTCTTTTTAATTCTTGTTCTTTTATTGCCTTCTCTCCTTAATAGTAGCTTTTAGCATATCAAAAAATTATAGCATATTAAAAATTGATTAAAAGGATAGGCCTATAGATTATAGCAAACAGTACACATTAAGATAATTTTAGATATATTTAAGAGTGTGAATAATATTACGTTGGCAGTAAGTAGTAATTTCATTGCACTGGCTTATTAGATTAGTTTGGGGGGGATTTAATTAAATGGATTTTTTTTTTCGTAAGTAAAGAAAATATTTGCTTCTTAGTCACTTTATTGCTTTGCTTGGGATGAAATGCTTTTTAAAAAGAGAAATAAAGAGCAACTGTTTTGTCCTTCTGAGATAAAAGTAACCACTTGAAAACCGCCTGTCCCACGTCTACTCCGCGTCATACACTAGATCATCGTTGTTGTTTTGCTTTCGTCTTCGTATTGAATCACACCGATCCGTGCAAGGCTTGAGTTACAGCGATAACAATGTGCGATCAAATAGCCAACAGGATTTAGGGTCAATGGTGGCGTCATTTTTTAATCTAAACCTTTCCAGATTACGTGATTTAGAAGAGAAGAATTTGACTTATTTGACGGAAATTAATAAATAGGATTATATGAATTTATAAATAGGAAAAGGTTCAGATAGATAGATAGATAGATAGATAGATAGATAGATAGATAGATAGATAGATAGATATTATCCAAAAGAGAAGAAAAGCAAAAATCAACATCGGGAGTAAGAAAGAAAGAAAGAAAGAAAGAAAGAAAGAAAGAAAGAAAGAAAGAAAGGGACCTACATAGATAGATAGATAGATAGATAGATAGATAGATAGATAGATAGATAATAAAGAGAATTAGATACATAGATAGATAGATAGATAGATAGATAGATAGATAGATAGATAGATAGATAGATAGATAGATAGATAGATATATCCAAAAGAGAAGAAAAGCAAAAATCAACATCGGGGGTAAGAAAGAAAGAAAGAAAGAAAGAAAGAAAGAAAGAAAGAAAGAAAGGGACCTACATAGATAGATAGATAGATAGATAGATAGATAATAAAGAGAATTAGATAGATAGATAGATAGAGAGAGAGAGAGAGAGAGAGAGAGAGAGATAAAGAGAATTAGATAGATGGATAGATAGATAGATAGATAGATAGATAGATATTAAAAAGAGAGAGAGAAAGGAAGAAGCCAACATAAATGAAAGAATGAATGAAACCAACAGAGATAGATAGATAGATAGATAGATAGATAGATAGATAGATAGATAGATAGATAGATAGATATTTGACTCATGCAACTATCGATGGGCCCTGAAAATTGTATTTATTTGTTATACTATTCTTAAATGCGTTCAAACTTACGTTGTAAGTCCAATTTAGTACTAGTGGTCTCAAGTCCTACTAGCAACTACAGTATTCATCTAACTATGTATCCGTCAGATGTACGTTGTGGTGCAGTGGATATCGGCTCGGCGTGATAAATTGGAGAGCCGAGTTCGAATTCCAGTCGACTTACACGCAAAAACTCTTGGGAGGGATAATTATCCGTCTCTTCCCTCCAGCTACGGGCTAAATAACAGAACAAATTGGATTCTAGAGCCTTGGTTGGCAACCAGTCTACCACAGAAGATAATGGCAATATTCTGTGGGATAACGTTCTATTTTATCTCATTATCTATCTATCTTGTTTTTAGTGTAGGCTTCATCCTGTACAAGGCCCGAGGGTCACTCGAGGTAGTGGGTGATGTTAAGGGTTAGTTTATATGGAGAGGAGGGAAAAGATAATGGTTGACTCTAGACTTCAATAGGTTAAGATTGTAGTGACAGAGGAATCATCCTTCTTGTGAGTCAAGTTGAACAAAGACATTTTGAAGACTGGGTAACTTCATTTGTTACAGTAAGGAGGCCCCTCGAGGTAGAGGGTTACGTTAAGGGGTAGTTTATATGGAGAGGAGGGGCAGATAACGGTTGACTCTAAAGCTGAAGATTGTAGTGGTCGGGAAATCATTCTCTTGGGTGTCTGTTTCATAGGATCGTGATTCGCAGGAAATAGCTTTTTGAGTTGAACTTACTTTTTGAGTTGAACTTACTTTTTGAGTTGAACTTACTTTTCGCCAATGGAATACGAAGTGAGTGTGGATGGGGGTATGTAACTACTACTCTAATGGAAATCATGTGTACGATTCATCGCTAAAGAAAATGATCAGTTTCGTAGTAACTTCTTCTTCATGTGCCGTGTCCCTTCAGGATGTAGGCGATCATGGACTTCCACTTGGCTCTGTCTCTTGTCGCTCTCAATATTTTTCTCCTGTTACTCCTCCCAAACCCTGCTATTCAATCCATTTGCTCAAGCCCATAAATCTAGAATATAAATGGATAGAAACTTGCATGGTTATAAAGTGGGGGATCAGTTTATATATTGCTTACAATAGAGAATTGATCCCCCATTTTATATCCATATTATAAATTCTAATTTATCAAATTCTGATTAGGTATTAATTCACCTCTTCTCATTATTGATTAGCTATGCAGTCATGTCTTTTAGTTTTATTTCTTCTTCTTCTTCTTCTTCTTCTTCTTCTTCATTTGCCGTGTCCCTTCAGGACTTAGGCGATCATGGACCTCCACTTGGCTCTGTGTCTTGTCGCTCTCAATAATGTTTTCTCTTGTTACTCCTCCCAAACCCTGCTCTGCAATCCATTTGCTCAAGCCCATAAATCTAGACTATAAATGGATAGAAACTATCATGGTCGCAAAATGAGGGATCAGTTTATATATTGATTACAAAAAAGAATTGATCCCCCACTTTATATTCACATTATTATTTCTTGTTTGTTTATCAAATTCTGAAATCCACCTCTTCTCATTACTGATTAGCTACGCAGTCATGTCTTTAGTTATATTTCTTTTTCTTCTTCTTCTTCATGTGCCGTGTCCTTTCAGGCCGTAGGCGATCATGGACTTCCACTTGGCTCTGTCTCTTGTCACTTTCAATAATTTTTTATCTTATGACTCCTCCCAAACCTTGCTCTGAAATCCATTTGCTCAAGCCCATATACCTAAATGGATAGAAACTAGCATGGCCACAAAGTGAGGGACCAGTGTATACATTGGTTATAATAGAGAATTGACCCCCCACTTTATATCCACATTATAATTTCTTGTTTGTTTATCGAATTCTGATTAGGTATGAATCCACCTCTTCTCATTACTGATTCGCTACGCAGGCATGTCTTTTAGTTTTATTTCTTTTTCTTCTTCTTCATGTGTCCCTTCAGGACCTAGGTAATCTTTGGACTTCCACATGGCTCTGTCTCTTGTCGCTCTCAACAATTTTTCTCTTGGTATCTCTTCCAAGCCCCGATCCGTCAACCATTTGCTCAGACCTAACAAGTACGTCTCGCGCTGCTTTCCCCTGTCTCTCTTTCCATTTATCTAACGTGTGAGTATCAATGTAATATAACAATCTGGCCCCACCCGAGGAAG
Source organism: Ascarosepion bandense (assembly GCA_037127315.1). Lineage (NCBI taxonomy): Eukaryota > Metazoa > Mollusca > Cephalopoda > Sepiida > Sepiidae > Ascarosepion > Ascarosepion bandense. The sequence continues at coordinate 1,543,446 of JBBBDQ010001892.1, read as the reverse complement.
TGATGCAAGCGATGGTGTTTCCCGTCGGTGAAGGGGGCGGCGAAGCGACAAGACAGGTGTTTGTGAAATACATCCTGTCGAGGCCGGAGCGGATGTCATTTTGACCTTATTTCCGACAGCGGCGGAAATGGCTACAGAGGCAAACAGATCAGGTGTCTCTTAGAATTACGTAGGCGTTGCGTGGGCGAGGCAAAACCGGAAGGAAAGTCCCGATTCTAGAGACTATAAAAAGACCTCGACACACGGATTCGCCAGCAGAGAACGGCCAGTGGAAGCAGACAAACACCACGGCAAGACTACACTCCCGTCAACCCATTCTATGTGCCTCTCACCCTCTCCTGTTCTCTATTCCACACGGTTCGTCGTCATTAATAAAAATATAACCTTATATTTTTATATATGCGTGTTTGTTGTTTTGTCGTCGTACGGCGATATATAACATACGCAAATTGGTGCCCAGTGACTTGCTGTTTTAAGACAACAACAACAGCAAAACAGATAGATACGAGCTTGGTTACCACGGCGACAATTGAAATTCAACGGAATTAAAACTACCAGATAGAAGACGAAAATAGAAAGCAGCCGGACGACCATAGACGACAGGTAGGTGACTTTTGATTCGATCTTGTGTGTGTTCTGCTCTTGTTCATAAGTTATATTTAAAAAAAAAAAAAAAAAAAAAAAAAAAAAAATGGAACATCATACTTTTGCCGATTTTGTTCAAGGTCTGACCCTGGAATTGAGAAATGTGGCTTGTTCGGTGTTGAACACTTTAAGGGGAGAATCTTTTTTAAAAAATATACAGCCATTAGCATGCAAAGAAGATGGTGGTTGTAGTGCTTGGTTGGAGGATATGGAGAGGTATTTTAGAGTTGTGCGCGTGGCAGAAGAAGACAAGTGTCAGGCAGCTCTTCTCACAACAAGGGGAGCTGTTGGACACTATGTATATAGACTAATCTCTAATAACCCACAACTCACATGGAAGGAGTTAAAAACTTCTTTAAAGGAATATTACGGATTGGTTTTAGACCCCGACGCACGGTTAGTCGAATTAGTGAACATTAAGCAGGGTAGAACAGAGGGGGTGCAGGACTACATGCAGAGAGTAGTACGCCTAGTGGAGGGCGCATATGTTGGGGTTGACGGGAGGAATGAAGTTGTGACAAAACAAGTTCTAGGATTTTTTATAAAAGGTCTAAGGGATCGGGAAATAAAGATGGCAGTTATGAAGGATGAGCCACAAACACTAGAGGCTGCCTATCAGAAAGCGTTATCTGAGTTGAGATGGAAAATTCGACTCAACGCAAACTCTGAATACGAAGAGGAGCCTATGGAAATTTGCCACTCTCGGAGACGGGTACCGATAGAAGCCGTAAGCCCCGCTGAATCTAATACTAATAATAATAGGAATAAGAACAATAGAATAAGTTGGTAATAGGGGAACTAAATACAAGACTCGTGAGCGGGAGAGGAACGGGAGCGTTGTTAGGTGTTGGAATTGTGGGAAAGAAGGCCACATAGCGAAATTTTGTAGACGCGCCCCGGGAAACGGCAGAGGTCCGTTCGTGCGACGCCCAACGAACGGAACAAGGCGGTACCAAATGCACATAGTTGGTAATATGGGCGCGCCAAATTCCATATTTATTAGAATAGAACGTAGACCTTATAGGGCATTGGTAGATACGGGAGCAGAGGTATCGGTTATAAGCTGTAGGGTATTTAAAAAATTGCGACTGGGACTTGAACTGCAAAAGAGGGACATTAAACTTCGAACTGCGAATGGATCCCCGTTATACGTTGAAGGCCTTTGTCGTCTACAGGTCCAGATAGGAAGTAAGTCCATACCCCATGATTTTTTAGTCGTGAAAAATCTCAATAGAAACGTTATACTTGGCCGAGATTGGCTGATGCAGAACGGGGTGAGAATGTATTTCGATTTGGGGGCATTGAAGATTGGTGAAGAATACGTGGCATTAGAGGAGGATGTTCATATTTCCTCTATTGTTAGGTTAGCTCAAAAAGTAACATTAAGACCTCAACACCTGCATGCTTGTCTGGGATTAACCAGGCTGAGAAATGGACGTGGCAAAGAATATGAAATCGAACAGCTGAGTAGTGGATATGTTAGCAACTTATGTGGTATATCAGTAGCCAACGCAGTTGTAAAAATGCCAAAGTCTCGTAAGTTTCAGTTGCTGATAATGAATAACACTAACCAGACAATCACTTTGAGACGGGGGTGTCCGCTGGCTAAATTGGAAAGGGCAGGTAATATTACTGAAATTACTATGCCCGATAAACAAAATAATAAAAGTCCTGATGTAGATTTGGAACAGGTACATGTACCGGAGGAATTCAAGCCTGAAATTAACAAATTGCTAAAAAGAAATAGGGACATGTTCGTTAGTGACGACAAGAACCTGGGCAGAACCGATACTGTGGAGATGCGTATCGATACTGGAACGCATGAGCCCATAAGAAAACGCCCATATCGCACACCCCTCAAACAAAGAAAGACAATGGATTCAGCAATCGACGAAATGATGCAGGCAGGTGTAATTGAGAGATCCAATAGCCCATGGGGTTTTCCAGTAGTTTTAGTAGAGAAGAAAGACGGTGGTAAGAGATTTTGTGTAGACTTTAGAGCACTTAATAAGATTACAAAGAAATATGCTCGACCTCTTCCTGTCATCGATGATATACTGGCATCACTTGGTTCGGCAAGGTACTTTTCGAAGCTTGATTTAAAATCAGGGTACTGGCAAGTTAAGCTTCATGATGATGACAAAGAAAAAAGTGCATTCACCTGCCACAAGGGTCTGTTTCATTTTAATGTTATGCCATTTGGACTTGCAAACGCACCCGGCATCTTCCAGGAATTAATGTCAGTTGTTTTACAGGGACAGGAAGATTTTGCTCTGGCATATTTAGATGATATTCTGATATTTTCAAATACGGTGGAAGATCATTTAAGACATATAGACACAGTCTTGAGTAGTCTACGTAAGCACAACCTTAAACTGAAGCCAGCTAAGTGTGAGTTCTTTAAGAAAGAGACCCAATACCTGGGGTTCAAGATAAGTGAAGAGAGAATACAACCAGACCTCAATAAAGTCAAGGCTATAAAGTCAGTTTCTACTCCAACCACTGTTAGGCAAGTAAGAGCTTTTATTGGGATGACCTCATACTATCGCCGCTTTATTAGAAATTTCTCTGATATAGCCGAACCGCTGGTCAATTTGACAAGGAAATATGCACGATTCCAATGGGACGATGCTTGCCAAACCGCTTTCGATACACTAAAAACGAAGCTCGCGGAGATGGTAACACTAGCCTATCCCAACCCAAATAAGGCGTATAGGTTATATACTGACGCATCCGATCAATCGATTGGCGCATGCCTATCCCAGGTGGTGTACGATAAGGAAAATAGGAAGGATGTAGAAAAACCAAATTATTTATTGTCCCATAAATTAAGTGACACACAAACGAGGTGGTCAGCTATAGAGAAGGAGGCTTATGCCATACACTATGCTCTTCAAAAACTGAATCACTACCTGCATGGCGCAACATTCACAATATACACTGATCATAGGCCCCTGGAGCACTTACTTAACTCGCCCATACAAAATAAGAAGATACAGACTTGGGCTCTGAGCATGTCTGGCTACAATTGCAGCATACAGTATCTTAAGGGTAAGGATAATGTTTGCGCGGATCTCTTATCACGCGCTGTTGATGTGAACGAAGACCATATTGCTTCTCCAGTAGAGATAGATGATAGAAATTACTTGGTTAGTGTTATAAACTCCAACCTAATGGAGCCGGAAGAATTAGCAGCCCATAAAAATGTCGGAAATTCATCAGAGGCACCCGAACGGCCCACATTGAAAGGAATAGACATAATCAGGGAGCAAGAATCAGACAAAAACATCTTAGACCTGAAGATTAGATTACGAAATGGTAGGGCTACCAAAGCAGAACAGAAGAGATATATAGTAATGGATGAGGTGGTGTACTATTTGTCTCAACCTGATGATGAACCCCTCATCAGGCTGTATGTACCATCTCACCTTAGAAAAATGGTGCTAGTTCAATACCATGATGACAGTGGCCATATGGGGGTGGATAAGACATTCCACTCAATAAAACAAAAGTATTTCTGGCCTTGTTTACTTAGAGAAATAAATGATTTCGTAGGTTTCAGACAAGAAACCTAAAGAAGCAGCAACCCCACATACAGGAATATGACTTCCCTCCTTTTCCTTTCGCAAAGGTTGCTTTAGAATCCAGTGATTCGGATGACGAATCCGGAGCGGAACAGACCGACTTTCCAGTGCACAAAAATCGACACCAACGTGTGGAATCAGACGATGAGTCTGATGTTCCATTAATGGAGCGTCGCATCATGACGCGACGTAAAATGGCGAATAAAAACGTGTCAACTATTGATAGTGATGATAGAATCGGTGGTATAAATAATGTTTCATCCACGTTCGAGGATGATTGCTCAAAGTGCGAAACGTCTGTTGGGGCAAAAAGCACGGATAGACCTGCAGATTCCACAGTTGATCGGAACAAAAAGAAAGAACAACTGAAAAGTCTTGTAGACTTATTGGCTGATATGCTATAGGATGGGCAAAGAAAGCAGTGGGAGGATTAACGATAATTTAAGTGAAATAATTAGGTCACCTTCCTTATAGCAAAACATGCGGAAGATACAAACTAAGGAATTAAGAGTCACGGGTCCATTTTTTTTTTTAGACTAAATTAAGATAGATGAAACCTCTAATCCTCCACAAGTAAATTGCATGCGGATTAACGTTGGAATCAGGGTAATTTTCTTCGTTTGCTATTGAACATTTCTCGGTCAGACTATGAATGATATGTACTGCAGATAATGGCAGTTTTTCTTTGTTCAAACATAGTATGTTTGAAATTAAATTAAATTAAATGAAGTTACATGTGTAACAATAAACTCGAGCGGAAACACGCATGGGGTTGGTCAAAGGTCATTTACTCGATGTCAGTTTAGAAACTGGGGCGCGGTTTACCGCCTATGGTCATATGGTCGTGCATCGAGGCGTCTACGCGTATGGACAGAGTCGAGAAAGGAAACGAACATTGAAAGTTACAGAAACTTAAAAAAAAAAAAAAAAAAAAAAAGAACAATGAAACATCGAGCTGGGAAGAACATTATCCTCTGTATAAGTCCCAAGTAATTCTATCATCACTTTTGTGGCAGTCTCACTCATTTTGGCTTCCAACACTGCATCATGAAGCATACGCAAGAGATTCTGTGTTTTTTGTACAGGAAAATTCCACAATGGACACGAACATTGTTGGGTTGCCGATGTAGGCTCCCCTATATATATATTTTTTTTGTTGTTTTGTTTGTTTCGGCGTGCACATGTTTTGTTGTTTCGGCGTGCACATGTTTTGTACAATTGTCGGGCTTGTGTGGCATGGGGGTGTGTGAGGGTGTTGCGCTTAAAATGTTCTTAGGTGAACATTTTGGAAAATGGGAGGGCGAGGAGTGTAATATAACAATCTGGCCCCACCCGAGGAAGTGATGCAAGCGATGGTGTTTCCCGTCGGTGAAGGGGGCGGCGAAGCGACAAGACAGGTGTTTGTGAAATACATCCTGTCGAGGCCGGAGCTGATGTCATTTTCCACCTTATTTCCGACAGCGGCGGAAATGGCTACAGAGGCAAACAGATCAGGTGTCTCTTAGAATTACGTAGGCGTTGCGTGGGCGAGGCAAAACCGGAAGGAAAGTCCCGATTCTAGAGACTATAAAAAGACCTCGACACACGGATTCGCCAGCAGAGAACGGCCAGTGGAAGCAGACAAACACCACGGCAAGACTACACTCCCGTCAACCCATTCTATGTGCCTCTCACCCTCTCCTGTTCTCTATTCCACACGGTTCGTCGTCATTAATAAAAATATAACCTTATATTTTTATATATGCGTGTTTGTTGTTTTGTCGTCGTACGGCGATATATAACATCAAGTTCTCCAGTCCCTCCTTCCTCATTACGTGTCTCTTCCTGATTAGTGTCAGTTTTTTTTCTCGTTTGCATCCTTTCCAGCACCTTATCGCTGCACACGTGCTCCGTTCGTGGTATCCTCAGCATCCTTCCTATACCGATCCAGTAAGTACCTGATTCCTCATCCTATCCTCTATCTTTGTAAGAAACAGATCAGGCCGAAAATGAAGCACTGTTACCATATCCGGGCAGAAGCTTTACAGTTTTAATAGAGTTCAAAGAAAGAATGTAAACGAAAAGGAAATTAATATTGAACATAAGGAAGAAACAACTGAACTTACAATGTGAGTTTTAAAAAAGCATTTAAAAATAGCATAACAAATAAATACAATTTTCATGTCCCATCGATAGTTGCACGAGTCAACAAGGAATACTAAAACAAAAAAAAATAAGGAGGAGCTATTTGGTGTTCGATTTTTGCTCAAAATATTAAATTTGGATTTTTAGAGTTTCATTACAGTATTTACATTATTCGGACTATTGTCCTCATCTTTGTTGCCATTTATACAACTTCTAAGAGTTGTGAGTTCAATACCAGGCTACAGCGGTGGTGAACAAGTAACTTGCAGGGTTAGAGGGAGATAACTCGTGACTTCCAATCGAGGCTTTACGAAAAGAATGAGAATGATACAGCCAGTGATTGTAATAAAGGGTTCGGTTCGAAATTCCTAGCACCTGATTAATCCCGGAGCGAACGACAGTTGAAACCTCATATAAGGAAGATGAGGACAATAGTCCGAATAATGTAAATACTGTAAATATTACCTCATCTCAGAAATATAGACAAATAGAATGATCTATTATTAAACGTCGTACAAATAGCAACAAAGATGAGGACAATAGTCCGAATAATGTAAATACTGTAAATACTACCTCATCTCAGAAATATAGACAAATAGAATGATTTATTATTAAACGTCGTACAAATGGCAATAAAACTGAGGGCAATCCTCTGAACAATGTAAATACTGTAAATCTCAGAAATATAGACAAATAGAATGATCTATTATTAAACGTCGTACAAATGGCAACAAAGATGAGGACAATAGACCGAATAATGTAAATACTGTAAATACTACCTCATCTCAGAAATATAGACAAATAGAATGATTTATTATTAAACGTCGTACAAATGGCAATAAAACTGAGGACAATCCTCTGAACAATGTAAATACTGTAAATATTCCACCTCATCTCGAAATAAATATGACAAATAGAATGATCTATTATTAAACGTCGTACAAATGGCAATAAAACTGAGGACAATCCTCTGAACAATGTAAATACTGTAAATACTACCTCATCTCAGAAATATAGACAAATAGAATGATTTATTATTAAACGTCGTACAAAAAATGGCAATAAAACTGAGGACAATCCTCTGAACAATGTAAATACTGTAAATACTACCTCATCTCAGAAATATAGACAAATAGAATGATCTATTATTAAACGTCGTACAAATGGCAACAAAGATGAGGACAATAGACCGAATAATGTAAATACTGTAGATACTACCTCATCTCAGAAATATAGACAAATAGAATGATCTATTATTAAACGTCGTACAAATGGCAACAAAGGTGAGGACAATAGTCCGAATAATGTAAATACTGTAAATATTACCTCATCTCAGAAATATAGACAAATAGAATGATCTATTATTAAACGTCGTACAAATGGCAACAAAGATGAGGACAATAGACCGAATAATGTAAATACTGTAAATACTACCTCATCTCAGAAATATAGACAAATACTTTAGATTATCATGTTAACTTTTTTAAATCTTTGAGGACAGAAATTTGGATATTGGATAATTCTGATCAAATTTGTGGGAAACAGTTTGTGTGTGTGTTGTATACGACGGTAAATGAAAAACGAAAGTCAACTAAAATTCCATGAAAAAGACAATACTAGTTAGTAGAATACTGCAGTTGCTCGTAGGAGTTTGAAGCATTTGTACTGAATCGTAACCAATAAATTTCATTGTACATCTCACATGGAGATGTGTACAATGAGAACGAAGAAAAGGTGAAAAAGATAGAAATTAGTTTATCGTTTTTGAGATTTCTCAAAATAATTTTGCTTATTTAGATTATTGTGTAAATAGTGTATCTTGATTATGTTGGTCGTTGTGTGGGTGTTTTTCGTCATGATGACGGATGCTAAGCAACAGTCAGCTATGGCGAAGACCAGCCAATTCTAGTTATTTTAATATCGTGGCTGCTATTAGGATTTACAGCTAATAATAATGAATCGTTCTTACAATAATGCCGTTGAAAAGCAGTGTGAATAATAATTCATATGCATTCATTAATGGTGGATGATAAAGAGTCAGTTAAGTGCCATACATGATACACGCTTGGGCGATCATGTCTCACAGGAGACATGACTGACAGGCAGAAGATTTTCCCGCAGTAAGTTGCCATTATTTTCTGCGGTAGACTGGTTGACAACAAAGGCTATAGAAAAAAATCTCTCCTGCTATTCAATACTTTATCCAGATCAGTCAGTTAAGTGCCATACATGATACACGCTTGGGCGATCATGTCTCGCAATAGACATGACTGACAGGCAGAAGATTTTCCCGCAGTAGGTTGCCATTATTTTCTACGGTAGACTGGTTGACAACAAAGGCTATAGAAAAAAATCTCTCCTGCTATTCAATACTGTTATCCAGATCAGTAAGTTCAGTGACATACGTGATACACGCTTGGGCGATCATGTCTCGAAAGGAACATGACGAACAGGCAGAAGATTTTCCCGCAGTAGGTTGCCATTATTTACTGCGGTAGACTGATTGAAAACCAAGGCTATAAAAAAAATCTGTCCTGCTATTCAATACTTTTATCCAGATCAGTCAGTTCAGTGACATACGTGATACACGCTTGGGCGATCATGTCTCGAAAGTGACATGGCTGACAGGCAGAAGATTTTCCCGCAGTAGGTTGCCATTATTTTCTGCGGTAGACTGGTTGCCAACTAAGGCTACAAAACCAAGTATGTCCTGCTATTCAATTTGTGTTTGGTGACTTTAACGCCCACCACACCACGTGGCTCGAAAACTCTGTCACCGATCTTGCTGGTGCCCACACCATGAATCTTTCAATCACCCCAATCTGGTCTCTAAGATAATCTCAAAACTTGACCTTCACAAAGCGAGCGGAGGGGACGGAATCTCAATCATAGGCTTGAAGAAATGTGCCCCTGAACTCTCCTCTGTTCTTTCTAAGCTCTACAACTTCTGCCTATCTGCTTTCTGCTTTCCTGCCTGTTGGAAGTCATCCTCTGTAGTTCCTATATTTAAGAATACTGGAAGAACCCTCGGACCCCGCAAATTACCGCCCTATCAATCTTCTTCCGATCTTTTGCAAAGTGTTCGAAGCCATTATCAACGCCGAGGTGGTTCAGCATATCACAGCCCACAGACTACTCTCGGACAAACAGTATGGTTTCCGTTTCACCAGGTCTACTGCTGATATGCTAACGACCATCACCGAGTATATATACCAGGCTCTCGAACAAGAATGGCGAAGCCCGAACCGTTCCCTTGCATATCTCAAAAGCGTTCAACAGAGTCTGGCATGCTGGCCTTCTACGAAAACAGCGGAGCTATGGGATAACTGGACATTTGTTTGACCTAATCCAGTCATTTCTCTCTAACCGCTCATTGAAAGTGGTATTAAACGGACATGCCTCCTAAAACTACCAAAGGAACGCGGATGTCCCTCAAGGCGCTATCCTAGGTCCTATGCTCTTTCTGATCTACATTAGTGATCTCCCCGATGCCATAAGATCCCAAGTGAGCATGTACGCCGATGATTCCACAGTTTACTCTCGCCTCGATCAAAAATCTGGTGTGGGCAAAAAAGCGAACCTCGCTGCCGAGCTTGAAAAGAACCTCCAATCCGTAGTGGACTGGGGTAAGAAATGGCTCGTAAATTTTGATGCTTCCAAAACGAAGCTGCTATCAATTAACCATCATAAACAATCGCTCCTGCCTCCTATTAGCTTGCTTCCCAGAGAGTAAAACACTACGCCTCCTTGGCCTCATACTCTCAGCGGAGCTCAAGTGGAATGACTATATCGAATACATTGCTAAATCCGCTGCTATGAAAGACGGTTCTCTGTGCAGGGCCCGGAAGATTTTCCCGTCTGAATCTATCCTGCACATATATAAATTTACCATCCACCCGTGTATTGAATACTGCTGCCACATCTGGTCGGGTGCCTCTGCTATTCTCCTCGGGGTTCTTGACAAAATACAACGGAGAATCTGTAATGTGATAGATACCGATTTGGCAGACCGGCTGCAGTCACTCCCTCACCGGCTTGACGTAGCTTCTATAAATACTTTCACGGCTTTTGCTCCGATGAACTTAGATCACTGGTTGCCCCCCTAGGTACGAATTTGCACGAGATACTAGATTAGCAACTAGGTCCAACCCTTTTACAGTAAAACAGATAAGATGTAACCTCAATTTCTACTCCAACAGTTTCTTGTTGTCGCACTTCCCGCCTATGGAATTCCCTTCCACATACTTGCTTCCCCAACAACTACAATCTCCAGGAGTTTAAAGATAATGTCAATAGACACCTAACACACTAACTAGCATCCATTCTCTCAAACACTTTTCCCATCTACCCAAACCCCATCCTCGGTATCCTTACCCGTCTATCACCTTCCTTCTGACATTTACTATATCTAAGCGCTCTTTCTCATCACTTTCCCCTATGTAACCCCCTGCGCAATAGTGGCAGTGGAATGCCTTGCTTGGAGTGAAATGATACAAAAAACAAAAAAAGATCAGTCAGTTAAGTGCCCTACGTGAAACACACTTGGGCGATCATGTCTCGACAGAGACATGACTGACTGGGCAGAAGATTATCCCGCAGTAGGTTGCCATTGCTTTCTGCGGTAGACTGGTTGCTGACCAAGGCTATAGAACCCAATCTGTCCTGTTATTTGACTCATAGCTAGAGAGTGAAGATATGTATTATATTATTAAGTAGTAATTAGAGAGGGATCAGTTTATTACTTCATAACAATAGAAAATGATCCCCCACTTTATGCCCAGTAGAGTCTTAATCATGTTTTTAACTATTACATTCATTCAGTCAGTTAAATGCCATACGTGATACACGCTTGGGCAATCATGTCTCGAAAGAGACATGACTGACCGGGCAGAAGATTATCCCGCAGTAGGTTACTATTACATTCTGTGGTAGACTAGTTGCCAGCCAAGGCTATAGAACCCCAATTTGTCCTGTTATTTAACCCATAACTGGAAGGAAGAGACGGATTAATACCTTTCCTAAAGGTATTTGCACGTAGGTGAATGCAACGAATTCAGCTGGAATTCGAACTCGGCTCCCCGGTTTCTCCTTCCGATCCGATATTCACTGCACCCCAACGAACATCCTAAAAAAATTAGTTAGTTAAATGCCATGCGTGATACACGATTGGGCGATCATGTCCCGAAAAGGAGATGACTGACTAGACAGAAGATTATTGCTATTACTTTCTGCAGTAGAGTGGTTGCCAGCCAAGGCTATGGAACCCAATCTGTCCTGTTATTTGACTCATAGCTAGAGGGAGAAGATATGTATTATATTATTAAGTAGCAATTATAGGGGATCAGTTTATTACTTCATAACAATAGAAAACCAATCCCCTACTTTATACCCAGTAGAAGCCCTTAATTATATTTCTAACTATTATATTCAGTCAGTCAGTTAAGTACCATACTTGATACACGCTTTGAGCGATCATGTCTCGAAAGGGACATGACAGACTGGGCAGAAGATTATCCCGCAGTAGATTGCCATAACTTTCTGCGGTAGACTGGTTGCTAGCCAAGGCCATAGAACCCAATCTGTCCTGTTATTTGACTCATAGCTAGAGGGTGAAGATATTTATTATATTAAGTAGTAATTAGAGGGGGATCAGTTTATTACTTCATAACAATAGAAAACCGAACCCCCACTTTATGCCCAGCAAAAGCCTTAGATTGGTTGCCAGCCAAGGCTATAGAAGCTAATAGACGTCTTATTTTGAAATTTTACATACAGAAATTTGTACATATTGGATATTTCATATGAAGATTCTGTCGGTTGCTGTGTGGGTGTTTATCTTTATGATGGTGGATGCTAAGCAACAGTCAGCTATGGCGAAGAGCAACCAATTCTAATTAGCTGGATATCGTGACTTCTAGGAGGATTTGCGGCAAATAGCCATGAATCATTCTTACAATGATGCAATAAGAAAACTGTGACTAATATGGATATGCATTGATTAATTGTTAAGTGACAACGGTATGGATCAACCAATACTCGTTAACAGAATACTGCAGTTGTGGTCACTAGCACTGACTCGTCCTTACATTGTCTGAGGCTAATTAAAAAACAAATACATCCAATTCTTCATACCGCATTGATAATTGCTTGGATCATAAAGTAGCACTGAAAACCGAAAAAAAAATATAGAATATGTTCGAGTTTGCTCCAAATAATAATTTCGGGTGTTTTGAAACTTTGATTATAAGAATTTGTTTAAATCAGATTTTTCATTCGAATATTTTGTATGTCGTTAAGGTTTTTATCTGTTTCTTATTTATTCATTTTGTTTACTGATGTCGAAATTGTTTTTTGTTTTTTTTTTGTTGAAAGAATAAAATGATCGCTCAAACGAGTATCACGTATGGCATTTAACTGACTTGAATAGTTGATTTTCTCATCGCCGCTTAGATGTGGCACAAGGCCGAAAGTATGGGACACCCAGTGAGGATCGAACTCACTTATAATAGTTTCTAGGAAGACAAGCTGCTAACTACTACATCAAGCCTTTGTGTCCCTGACTGACTGAATAGGAGAGTGTAATGATTTAATAATCTATCAGTTTATCAGGACTATATAAACTTGTGTCCGTTACCTATAGACTTCGAAACGGCTGAACCGATTTTCTTGAAAATTTACACAGTTGTACTATAAGTGTAGGATGTGCGTTGTGGTGCATTGGATATCGGCTCGGAACGAGAAATCGGGGAGCCGAGTTCGAATTCCAGCTGAATTCATTGCATTCACTTACGCGCAAATACCCTTGGAAAAGGTATTAATCCGTCTATTCCTTCCAGTTATGGGTTAAATAATAGGACAGATTGGGTTCTATAGCCTTGGTCGGCAACCAGTCTACCGCAGAAAGCAATGGCAACATACTGCGGGATAATCTTCTGCCCAGTCAGTCATGTCTCTGTTGAGACATGATCGCCCAAGCCTGTATCACGTATGGCATTTAACTGACTGACTATAAGTGTCTGCGATTGTTCTTAGCGAGGTTTTGTGTCAAGGTACCCCACGATAAATATCAAAATCGATAATCGAAAAAATCGGGTTATAGAAGGAGTGGTCTAATTTTAATCAAATTTCATACACTCATAGACAAAGACATAAGAAACAATATTCAGAAGTTTCAAGGTTTCATTTCTTACAATAGTGCAGAAATTCGATAATATATATATACATATATATCCATAAGGCAAGATGTTTGTGTGTGTCTGTTTATCTGTCTGTATGTCCTTTATACAAATCCACGATTTTTATCCGATTCTCACCAAACTTCACACAAATATTCTTTAGGCTGAGTCTGAGCTCCAAGACCATGGTTTAGTTTTAAAGCTTTCATTACACCCGAGCAACGCCGGGCTATACTGCTAGTATATATATATTGCAACGAATTCAACTGGAATTCGAACTAGACTCTCGGATTTCTAGTTCGAGCCGATATCCACTGTACCACAACGCATCTATTCTTCTATGTGCCCTGTCCCTTCAGGACGTAGGCGATCATGGTTCTCCACGTCTCCCTATCTCTTGTGGCTCTTAGTATGTTTGCTTCTGTTACACCTCGCGACCCCCGTTCCATCATCCACCTGATCAGGCATTGCAAATATGTTATCCGCTGCCTTCCTGTCTCTTTTTCCTTCTATCTGGCCAGTCAGTATGAGGTTCTCCAAGCTCTCCTTCATTATTGCATGTCCCAAGGAACTTCAGTTGTCTCTTCCTGATGCTCAGTATTAATTTCCTTTTTGTTGCCATTCTGTCCAACACCTCATCAAACGGATAACAGAGCGGAGTTTGAAAGAGATAACCTAAGCAAGCGTGTTAAGAGCTACTAGGGATAGGAAGATGTGGAAGGTCATGATCGGTTCTGTCCATAATGGCCACGGCTCATAGAATAAGAACTATAACAAAAGAGAAAGCCGGGAACAGGCTAGAAACAACACTTACAATTTGTGGCTTCCCTGTGTCTTTTTTTTTAATCATTTCACCCCAAGCAAGGCATTCCACTGCCAATATTGCGCTTGGGACTACATAGGGGAAGGTAGATAGAAAGAGTGGTTAGATATAGGAAATGTCAGAAGGGGGTGATAGATAGATGGGTGGGTGGGAAGAGTGTTTGAAAGAATGAAAGTGAGTTAGTTTGTTAGGAGGTGTCTATTGACCTTACATTTAAACTCCTGGAGATTGTAGCCGTCGGGGAAGCAGTCATATGGAAGGGAATTCTACAGTCGGGAAGTGCGAGAAAAGAAACTGTTGGAGTAGAAGTTGCGGTTGCATTTTATCGGTTTCACTGTAAAAGGGTGGGATCTCTTCTACAAATACTTTCACGGCTTTTGCTCCGATGAACTTAGCTCCTTGGTGCCCCCTATACATGAATTTACTCGAGCAACAACATTGGCAACTAGGTCCCACCCTTTTACTGTGAAACCAATAAATTATAAAAGCGTATTCTACTCCCTCAGCTACTTTGCTCGCACTTCCCGCCTGTGGAATTCTCTTCCATTTACTTGCTTCCCCGACAGCTACAATCTCCAAGAATTTAAATGTAAAGTCAATAGTCATCTCATATCTTACTAACTTGCATCCTCTCTCTCATGCTCCCTTCTCCGCCCACTCCACTCTCATCACTATTCTCATCCTTCTCTTACCCACCTCCTGAAACTCTCTATAACCTGTCACTCGTTCTCTTAACTTTCCTCCTATGTAACCCCCTGCGCACCAGTGGCAGTAAACTGCCTTGCTTGGGGGGGGCGATATGATTCTAAAAAAAAAAGAAATTTTTATATTATTATAATATGGATATAAAGTGGGGGATCAATTCTACATAACAATCAATATATCAACTGATCTTTCACTTTATGGCCACAGTCATCCTTCTATCACCCACTTCCTGACACCCAATATAACCTGTCACTCGTTCTCATAACTTTCCTCCTATGTAACCCCCCCTCCTGCAAAACAGTGGCAGTAAAATGCCTTGCTTGGGGCGATATGATTATAAAAAAAGTTTCTATAATATTATTAATGTGGATATAAAGTGGGGATCAATTCTACATAACAATCAATATATAAACTGAACCTCACTTTATGGCCATAGTCATCCTTTTCTTGCTCACTTCCTGACACCCCCTATAACCTATCACTCTTTCTCTTAACTTTCCTCCTATGTAAACCCCTTCAAAACAGTGGCAGTAAAATGCCTTGCTCGGGGCAATATGATTATAAATAAAAAAAAAAGACAAAGGGGTTGGATCCTGAACTAAAAGTAAACAAAACGCAACATAAAAACGTTACGACTCGTTTTGAAAGCGTTTTTCATTGCAAATATTGTTAACGTCCTTTACGTCACAATTTAAAAAACACTCGCCTCTACGTCATCAGTTGAAAACGAGCGACGCATTTAAAATCTTTAGTTTGCAAATCACAATTAAATATACCAGCGACAGGGGTTATTTTTTAAATTGACTCCCTTAAACAAAATGAAATTCTGGTAGATTCACAATCAACCCCCTTTTTATTTAATTAAAAAGGGTAGAACAACAAAACAATAATCCACCTAATGAAAACAGCCCCAGGGAAAGTTTAAACTAGTATAAGATTTATATATATATATATAGATTTTTTCCGATTGCCGCTGGTGTAGAACAAAAACGAAATCACTGGCTGAAATGTCCAGGGACATATTAGAAAATATAAGTTTGCCGGAAATTAGCTGTATGAATAAAGATGACAGTGTATTAAATCAGGAAGTATGTTCACCAACGGATAAAAAAATTATTTCCAAAGTTCCGAGTTCGAACGAACCTACAGACAGGACGACAACACCGATTTATCTATGTCGGATTTGTCACGACACCGGAAGTCTGCAAGGACCGTCAGCAATGACATCACCATGTCACTGTACTGGGTCAATGCGCTACGTACACGCCCACTGTCTACATTCTTGGCTTACAACATCACGCAAGAACTGTTGTGAAATCTGCGGCTACAAATTCAAAATTGTTCGGCCCATTCTTCGTCCGTTCGTCGACTTTCTCGTCGATCCTCGAAACCAGAAGATAAGGTCAGACATGGCCACCGACCTTCTTTGTTTGAGTGTACTGACGCTTTTTGCAGTCGCCTGCCTATGGCTCATGTGGTCTGGTTGGACCGTGCCTGGTATGATCTGCCTCATCATCTCACTGTTCGCCATTTTTGACGGCAGCGAGAAGGCCCTGAGACACCACAGAAAGGCGTGGAAGACGTGGAAGCGACACAATCAGGTCGTCAAAATAATGGACGCGTTTCCGAAGTGAAACGAGCAAAACAAAGAAATATTCTGGCAAGCAAAACTCAAACTTCGCATCTTGACTTCAAGAAATGTGCACTAATTAAAACAAATGCTAACCCAAACAAAACAACGCAAGTTTTTCATTTAAATTTTTTTGTTATAATTGTATCGCCCAGAGCAAGGCATTTTACTGCCATTCTTGAGCATGGGGTCGCATAGGAGGTAAATTATGAGAAAGAGTGAGAGGTTACAGGGGCTGTCAGGAAGAGAGTAGGAGAAGGATGAGAATACTGATGAGAGAGTTAGTGTGATAGGAAATAACTATTGATTTTACATTTGAATTCTTGAAGATTGGAGCTGTCGGGAAAGCAAGTAAACAGAAGGGAATTCCACAGGTGGGAAGTGCGAGAAAAGAAGCTGATGGAGTAGAATTTGCGTTTACAATTTATTGGTTTCACAGTAAAAGGGTGATACCTAGCTGCTAATCTTGTGGCTCGATCAAATTGATCTATGGGGAGTACCAGTGAGCTAAGTTCATCTGAGCAAAAGCCATGAAAGTATTTGTACAAGAGACACAGGGAAGCCATATTGCGCCGGTGACAAAGTGACAGTATCTGAGCTGCCTTCGATAACATTACATATTCTCCGTTGGATTTTGTCAAGGACACCTAGGTGGATAGCAGGAGCACCCGACCAGATATGGCTGCAGTATTCAATGTACGGGCGGATGGTAGATTTGTATATGTGCGGGATTGTTTCAGACGAGATAAACTGCCTGGCCCTGCACAGAGAACCGACCCTCTTAGAGCGGATTTAGCAATGGATTCTATATAGTCATTACACACACACACACACACACACACACACACATATATATATATATATATATATATATATATATATATATATATAAGAAAAATATAAAAAAAACAATGTATATATATGTATGTGTGTGTATTTCCTTACAAATGGTGGATAAGACAGCAGATTTAATTATTTTTTTATTTAGTTTTTTCAAAATCCTTCCGTTTTATTTTCTTGTAGAAATAATGGAGTATAGATATTTTCCATAATTTTCATTGTTCCAAGCGCTTTCTGTTACTTCTTTAGACATTTTCAAGGAGGTTATGCATTTTTTTCGTTTTTAGTTCTTCCTCGTGATTTATGCTGTATTTCATTTTTGA
This sequence comes from Ascarosepion bandense, assembly GCA_037127315.1. Lineage (NCBI taxonomy): Eukaryota > Metazoa > Mollusca > Cephalopoda > Sepiida > Sepiidae > Ascarosepion > Ascarosepion bandense. The sequence continues at coordinate 1,525,597 of JBBBDQ010001892.1, read as the reverse complement.
ATTGTTTTGAATATTCCGAGCCTTCACGGGCTGAGCTTGGCATGGAATTCGCTTGAGCATCTTTCCATTTTAAATAGCCTGTTATCACTTTATTTTCATTGTTAAATAAGATAAAATTGATAGCAGGAGAGAGATCTTTAATATATAGGCCATTTTTAATCGCAATATGTTTACGCTAATGAGATTTGTATGTAATTTTCTTTTTTTTTTGTATAGATGCTATTTATTTATATTTATTTATATAGAATTTTTATGTTTTCGACAAGAATGTTTCTTAATTGTTCTTGTAAATTGTCGGTTGATAGATGTTTTTTATAGCACTTTCGTTTGACATGGGAGGCGTCTACTCAAGGACATGGTAGTTTTTTTTTTTTAATCATTTCACACCGAGCAAGGCAGAAACGCCACTGATGTGCAGGGGGTTACATAAATGTAAAAAGATTAATTAGAAAAGAGTGAGGAGTACAAGCTAGTTAGAAAGGAACAATAGAAAGCTGAGAAAGCAGGTGCGATGACAGATACATAGGTGGAGAGAAAGGGAAGGTTATACAGGGGGAGAGAGAGCTAGAGGCCAGTGGTTAGTAGATGAGTATTGACTTTGCATTTAAATTTCTGGAGGTTGTAGCCGTCAGGAAAGTAAGAATACGGGAGCGAGGTCCACAGGCGGGAAGTGCGAGAGAAGAAGCTGCAGGAGTAGAATTGTCGTCTGCATTTGGCTAACCTGACTGTGAACGGGTGGGACCCAGTTGCCAGTCTGGTTGCACGGGTAAACACCTGTTGAGGAGGCATCAGTGACTTAAGCTCATCTGAGCAGAAGCCATGAAAGTATTTATAGAAGAGACAGAGGGAGACCACATTTCGACGATGGGAAAGTGGCTGCAGTCGACTTGCCAGATCAGTTCCTATCACATTACAGACTCTCCTTTGGAGCTTGTCAAGAACACTGAGGAGAACGGCAGGGGCACCTGACCATAAATGGTAACAGTACTCCATGCACGGACGGATGGTTGACTTGTATATATACAGGATGGATTCAGGTGGAAAAAACATCCTGGATCGACATAGTGACCCAATCTTCTTAGCAGTAGATTTTGCTATGGATTCAATATAGTGGTTCCATTTGAGGTCTGAGGACAGGATAAGTCCGAGGAGGCGTGGTGTATTACTCTCCGGGAGAATCACCTGGTCCATGCTTATGGGAGGCAGAAGAGGTTGCCTGTAATGGTTGACAGACAAGAGCTTGGTCTTAGAGGAATTATAGTTTGCTCGATATATGTAATTGATTTGTGACAAAAAACAGTCTTGCACTGGGCAATGAAACTGACGCACTTTATTGGTCATCTTTTTTTTATTTGATGAGGTCATATTGATAAATGACAATTTTTGCTGTTTTTCATTTTCTGTAATATAAGTTTTACATGTTTTTCTTTAATTACAACTGAAATGTAGTGTTTAATGATTCTTCGTATGGCGAATTTGTTCGTCTTATCTGTTTACACAGAACAACATAAGGTACGCAGATGACACAGTGCTGATAGCAGACACAGAAAGGAAACTACAAGACCTTCTACAGAAGGTAGCTGAAGAGAGTGACAAGAAAGGACTACAAATAAACAGTAAGAAAACCGAATGCATGGTCATCAGCAAAACGACCATCCCAAAACGCCAAATACAGGTGGGGGATACTAAAATCAAGCAGTACAAAAATTTAAATACCTGGGAAGTGTTCTAACAGAAGACGGAATGTACGACACAGAGATCCGAAGGCAAATTGGAATGGCGAAAGAGGCGTCCCAGAAGTTGAGTAAAGTATTAAGAGACAGGAAAATTTCGCTAGAAACAAAGAAGAGAGTACTGGATTGCTATGTGATGACTGTTCTTCAATATGGCAGTGAATGTTGGACAATATCATCAAAGATGAAGAAAAGACTTGAAACAACTAAAATGTGGTTCTACATATCATGAATCGAGCATGTAAGCAATGATGAGATTTTGGAAAAGATGGAAATACTAAGCATCAGGAAAAGATAGCTAAAGTTCCTGGGACATGCAATGAGGAGGGAGGGCTTGGAGAACCTGATACTGACAGGCCAGATAAAAGGAAAAAAGAGACAGAGGAAAGCAGCGGATAACATATTTGAAAGGCTTGATCAGGTGGATGACAGAACGAAGGTTTCGCAGTGTAACAGAAGAAAGCATGCTAAGAGCCACCAGGGATAGGGAGATGTGGAAAGCCATGATCGCCTATATCCTGAAAGGACAGAGCACTTAGAAGAAGATATATGCCAAATGTTTATAAGCAATTATAATGTGGATATAAAGTGGGGGATCAAATTTATATTATAATCAATATATAAATTGATCCTTCATTTTGTGGCCACACTAGTTTCTATACATTTATATTCTAGATTTATGGGCTAGAGCGGGGTTTTGGTGGTGTAACAGGAGAAAGCGTGCTAAGAGCCACCAGGGATAGAGAGACGTGAAAGGCATGAGCTCCTACGCCCTGAATGGACAGGGCACATAGAAGATCTGTTTTCAGTAAAATATGTTAATATCTGGAAAAACTAAATAAAATATAATTAAACATTACTTGTCAGCCATATTTAATAAGAGATGTTGAAAAATAATGGTTGCTTCCTAAATATACAATAATATATATAGAGAATTTGTTTGGACAACTTTTAATAGATACTATTTTTCTAATTAAACAATATAATTTTTTGATGAATTTTGTTACGAAAAGAAAATATGCCTTTCGGTAGGATTCGAAAGTGCGACCACTAACAACACCGGGAAAGCCATCAATTAATGCTAATGCGTCTTAATCCTCTTGACCATCAATAATTTCACAGTCAAAGCAAAGCCGACTTAATCCTCTTGACCATCAATAATTTCACAGTCAAAGCAAAGTCCAAGAAACAAACCACTTAATCCTCTTGACCATCAATAATTTCACAGTCAAAGCAAAGCCGACTTAATCCTCTTGACCATCAATAATTTCACAGTAAAAAAGCCGTTAAGACCATCAAGTCAAAGCGACTTAATCCTCTTGACCATCAATAATTTCACAGTCAAAGCAAAGCCGACTTAATCCTCTTGACCATCAATAATTTCACAGTCAAAGCAAAGCCGACTTAATCCTCTTGACCATCAATAATTTCACAGTCAAAGCAAAGCCGACTTAATCCTCTTGACCATCAATAATTTCACAGTCAAAGCAAAGCCGACTTAATCCTCTTGACCATCAATAATTTCACAGTCAAAGCGAAGCCGACTTAATCCTCTTGACCATCAATAATTTCACAGTCAAAGCGAAGCCGAACTAAGCATTATAAACCATTTTTTTTTATTTCTTGTAAATATTTATATCTGCTCTGAAAGTGTATGGTAATGTAAACAGATGCAAACAGACGAGGGTACGGACAGTTCCGGAGATTAACGAAATGGAGGAACAACCGACATATTTAATTCATTTGTTTGAACATTATTTTTAACAAATACGAGTATCTATTAAAGATAATATTAAAAAAAAATAAATAAAATATGTCGATGTCCATTTAATAAATCTCCGGAACTTTCTGTAACACACACACACACACACACACACACACACACACACACACACACACACACATATATATATATATATAATATATATATAATAACATATATATATAATTTTCATGTTTCAGAATAAAAGTGTTCTTTTTCAGGTGATATGTTAAAATAAATGATGAAAATGATTTATTTTTGAAAATATAAAATAAATTCATGGTTATTTAGAAAATTAGGGAGTGGTAGTTTGAAGAAATGCTTTAGGTGTGTCAAAATTATTCAATCAAAATTGATATTTATGTAACCATGGAGATTTAATATTTGGGTTATGAAAGGGGGCAGGATGGCTTGGCTCTAGACATGTGACTTTTTAATGTTGTCTGGGTGAGATACATAGTGAGACCTCAGATTATTTTTTTTGAATGGGTAAACAATAATGTTTAACAGGAGGTTGGATTTTATTTATTTATTTATTTATTTTATTGAACAATAGATTTGTTTTTACTACTATCTACGAGTAAAGGGGATAGAAGGTTTAGGTCAGATTTAGGATTAAATAAGTCTGGTATACTTAGTTATATTGTATTAATGCTTGAACAGTGGGTTTTTAATCTACGCGTTCTTTCACCTTTTTGTATTACACTAGCAGTATAGCCTGGCGTTCCTCGGGTGTAATAAAAGCTTTAAAACTAACCCATAGCCGTGGAGCTCAGACTCTTTGGACGTTGGCACGAAAAACTAAAAAAGCAATAGTTGTTTCCAGTTAAAGCGAAACCGTAGACCGCAAGAAAAATGAATGGATGTAAATAAAATTTTGATTTCCTAGTACCGATATCAAATAAGTTTTTTTCGTTGTAACCTGAATTTTGAAGGCTAAATAAGCCCTCTGAGTAAATGGTATCATGGCTGAGACTAAGAACTACAATTATACCTACTTAGAGCCAAACCCGAAGCAAGACTAAAATGAAAGGGCTGAAAAAAATACAGACATACAAGCAGATAAATAGACACACACACAAGCATCTTGCCTTTTATATATAAATATTATCGATTTTCTGCACTATTGTAGGAACTGCAATCTTGAAACTTCTGAATATCGTTTCTTATGTCTTTGTCTATGAGTGTATAAAAAATTTGATTAAAATCGGACCACTCCTTCTATAACCTGATTTTTTCAATTATCGATTTTCGATATTTATCAGGGGTACCTCAACACAAAACCTAGCTAAGAACACTCGCAGACGCTTATAGTACAACTATGCAAATTTTCAAGAAAATCGGTTCAGTCGTTTCGGAGTCTATAGGTAACGGACACACACACACAGAGAAAAAGTTGCATTTATAAATAAGTTTATATGACAAGATGAAAACAACTTATTCGTAATGCATTTCTTTTCAAACATTTCTGCAAACAACCGCTTTATTGATGGATTTGTTTTTTATGGCTTATCGACACTTTGTGAATTATTTCAATCTGAAAAATATTTTGGATTGTAATAATAATTATTTTTGCGAGAGAGTATTGCATTAACAAATGTTTGAGTACAACAATATTTATTCTAGATATTAGTCATACTATTTAATCAATAGAAGGAGGAGGAAGCGGATTCAGTAATTTCGCAAGGTTATTTGCTTGTAGGTAAATATAGCAAACCCAGTTGGAATTCGAACACGTCTCTCTGATTTCCCATTTCCGAACCGCTACCCACATCACCAGCCACATATCTTTTATTGATTGAATTTGATATAGTCACAAAATGTGTTAGAATGCGCAAAATTCAACATCTTGAAATATCAGACGCCAAACTTTTATAATTTTAGTATTTACTAGCAGTATAGCCCGGCGTTGCTCGGGTGTAATGAAAGCTTTAAAACTAATCCATGGTCCTGGAGCTCAGATTCTTTGGACGTTGGCACGAAAGACTAAAAAGCAATAGTTGTTTCCAGTTAAAGCGAAACCGTAAACTGAAAGAAAAATGAATGGATGTAAGTCAAATTTTGATTTCTTGGTATCGATGTCAAATTTTCTGCACTATTGTAAGAACTGCAACCTTGAAACTTCTGAATTTCGTTTCTTATGTCTTTGTCTATGAGTGTATCAAATTTGATTAAAATCGAACCACTCCTTCTATAACCCGATTTTTTCGATTATCGATTTTCGATATTTATCAGGGGTACCTCGACACAAAACCTAGCTAAGAACACTCGCAGACATTTGTAGTACAACTGTATAAATTTTCAAGAAAATCGGTTCAGCCGTTTCGGAGTCTATAGGTAATGGACACACACACATACACACACACACACACACACACACACACACACACACACACACACACACACACAAAGTTCCACTTGTAAATAAGTTTAGATTAGACAAAGTCTGATGATTGTTGAGATTAGTGACACATTTCGCTGTTAGAAGGAGTGGTCCGATTTTAATGAAATTTGATACACTCATAGACAAAGACATAAGAAACGATATTCAGAAATTTCAAGTTTGCAGTTCTTACAATAGTGCAGAAAATCGATAATATATAACGGGTCTGATCAAAATCAGTTTTTCAGTCCTAATATTTTAGTTTTTGCTTCGGGTTTGGCTCTAAGTTGGTATAATTGTAGTTCTTAATCTCAGTCATGATACCATTTACTAAGAGGACTTATTTAGCCTTCAAAATTCAGTTTACGACAAAAAAAAACTTATTTGACATCGATACCAGGAAATCAAAATTTGACTTACATCCATTCATTTTTCTTTCAGTCAACGATTTCGCTTTAACTGGAAACAACTATTGCTTTTTAGTCTTTTGTGTCAACGTCCAAAGAGTCTGAGCTCCAGGACCATGGATTAGTTTTAAATCTTTCATTACACCTGATCAACGTCGGGCTATGCTGCTAGTCATCTATATTTCTGAGATGAAGTGTAGCAACTGTTTATATTGTTCGGACTGTTGCAATTTTTTAAACCATTTCCCCGCAACAAGGCGTGGCAATGCAGGGGGTTACAGTGCAGAGAGAAGACTGGGGATAAAAGATGATCGGGATTCAAGACGACAGAACATGGCGTTTGACGCTGCATTTAGATTTTTGGAGATTGTAGCTGTCGGGGAGGAAGTAAATGGAACAAGAGTTCAACAGGCTTGAAGTGCAAGAAAAAAACTGTTTAAGTAGAAGTGACAGTTACATTTAATTATTTCAACTGTAAAAGGTGGGACCTAGACACCAATCTAGCAGAACGGTTTAAATTCACGTAGTCAGGGTACCAGTGAAAAAAAAATCTTTTCAAAGTAATTACCATAACAAAATATTTGTAGAAAAGACAGAGGGAGGCCACGGGATAGCGGTGGGAAAGTGACTGAAGTCGAGATGCCAAGTCAGAACCGATTAAATTACAAATTCTTCTTTTGATTTTGTCAAAAACTTCGAAATGCATAGCAGCATCCCCTGACCAGATATGGCAAAAATACTCAATGTACGGACGAATGGTAGATTTATAAATGTGCAAGATGTAATCTGATGAGAACCTCGGGATGAATAGCAGGAGCACCCGACCCGATATGGCAAAAGTACTCAATGTACGGACGAATGGTAGATTTATAAATGTGCAAGATGGATTTTGTCGAGAACCTCAAGATGAATAGCAGAAGCACCCGACCAGATATGGCAAAAGTACGCAATGCACGGACGAATGGTAGGTTTATAAATGTGCAAGATACATAATGACAAAAAAACTCCCTCACTCGACACAGTGACCCAAACTTCCTAGCAGTAGATGCAGCTATAGAGTCGATGTAGTTCTACTTCAGATTCCTTGTAAAAGTTGTTGGTTGTTGGTTTCCATATTCGCGACGTTTCGTTTGTTATACGCTTCGGCCTTCTTCCGGTGATATACGTTGAACTTTCGAAACGAATTTAACCCTTTGAATCGTCTACAATGATATACGGTTTTAAAAAGGATAATTTATGAGCGTAACTCCAAATTATTTGTCTATATTTCTGAGATGAGGTAGTTTTTGCATTATTTACATTATTCGGACTGTTGTCCTCATTTTTATTGCCATGTTTACGACGTTTCGGCCGTTGTACGCTCCAGCCTTCTTCAGGTGCTAGGAATTTAGAATCGAACCTTTTATTTCGATCACTGAGATGTATCACTCTCATTCCATGTGCGAAGCCACTTCCGGTAGCCATGTATTTATCCCCCTTTAACTTAACTTCTAAGTTATTTGTACACCACTGCTGTAGCCTGGTATTGAACTCACAGCACTTTGGGTCAAGTCACTTGAACCAACCAACGCCTATATTCACTTTGAGACGTCAGAATTAAAACAATGAGAAAAACAAATAATGGCAAATGATGATGAGGTTTTTGTATGGTATCTTAGTTTTAAAAAGGATAATTTCTCAGTGTAAATTCTCATCTCTATAGAATCGACAAAAATATTCCATCTAAGACTATACTATACCATATAAACATTTAGTAATCTTGACAAAAACCAAAGAAGGATCTGCAATATAATCAATCCTAACCTGGCATCATGACTTCAATCATTTTCTCAACGACGTGATGTGGCTTCCCTCTGTCTTTTCTACAAAATAGTTCATGACAACTGCTCTGACGAACTTTTTCTTTCCTTGTGCCTCGAACACGTGAATTTGAGCGTGCAACTAGGTTAGCATCTAGGTTCCACCCCTTTACAGTTGAAATAGTTAAATGCAACCGGCACTTCTACTCTATTAGTTTCTTTTCTCGCACTTCCAACCTGTGAAACTCCCTTTCGTTTACTTGCTTCTCTGATAATTATAATCTTCAAAAATTTAAATACAACATTAAAGTTTTTTCCGCCTGAATCCATTTTGCACATATACAAATCAACCATCCGACCGTGCATTGAATACTGTTGTCATATCTGGTCGACGTCTCTGCTGTTTATCTCAGTGTTCTTGACAGGCTCCAAAGGAGAATCTGTAATGTGATTGGCAGCTCGACTCTAGCCACTTTCTCATCGGCGTGATGTGGCTTCTCTCTATCTTTCCTATAAATATTTTCATGGCTTCTGTTCTGATGAACTTAGGTCACTGGTGCCTCCTCCACAAGAATTTACTCGGGCAACCAGACTGGCAATAAGGTCTCACCCTTTTACACTTGGATCAACCAAATGCAGGCGACAATTCTATTCCATCAGCTTATTTTCTTGTGCTTCCCTCCTGTGGAACTCCCTTCCATATACTTGCATTCCTGACGGCTATAACCTCCACGAATTTATATGCAAAGTCAATTCCCATCTTTTATCCACTTAACTCCAGCCCTTTCAACATCACACCGTGTATCTTGTTCTTTTCCTTTCTCTCTACCTTCGTAACTGTCTTCACTTCTGTGTTCACATTCTTCTCTTGCCCTTTCTCTTTCACCCCCTGTAGCTGGTTCGTTATTGTCTTCACTCTCCTCCTGCCTAATACTTCAACACTCTTATGTAACTCCAGCCCTTTCTATATCACCCCGTGTATCCTGTTCTTTTCCTTTCTCTCTACCTTCGTAACTGTCTTCACTCCTGTCTTCACATTCTTCTCTTGCCCTTTCTCTTTCACCCCCTGTAGCTGGTTCGTTATTGTCTTCACTCTCCTCCTGCCTAATACTTCAACACTCTTATGTAACTCCAGCCCTTTCTATATCACCCAGTGTATCCTGTTCTTTTCCTTTCTCTCTACCTTCGTAACTGTCTTCACTCCTGTCTTCACATTCTTCTCTTGCCCTTTCTCTTTCACCCCCTGTTGCTGGTTCGTCTTTCTCTTCACTCTCCTCCTGCCTAATACTTCAACACTCTTATGTAACTCCAGCCCTTTCTATATCACCCAGTGTATCCTGTTCTTTTCCTTTCTCTCTACCTTCGTAACTGTCTTCACTCCTGTCTTCACATTCTTCTCTTTCCCTTTCTCTTTCACCCCCTGTTGCTGGTTCGTCTTTGTCTTCACTCTCCTCCTGCCTAATACTTCAACACTCTTATGTAACTCCAGCCCTTTCTATATCACCCAGTGTATCCTGTTCTTTTCCTTTCTCTCTACCTTCGTAACTGTCTTCACTCCTGTGTTCACATTCTTCTCTTGCCTTTTCTCTTTCACTCCCCTGTAGCTGGTTCGTCTTTGTCTTCACTCTCCTCCTGCCTAATACTTCAACACTCTTATGTAACTCCAGCCCTTTCTATATCACCCAGTGTATCCTGTTCTTTTCCTTTCTCTCTACCTTCGTAACTGTCTTCACTCCTGTCTTCACATTCTTCTCTTGCCCTTTCTCTTTCACTCCCTGTAGCTGGTTCGTCTTTGTCTTCACTCTCCTCCTGCCTAATACTTCAACACTCTTATGTAACTCCAGCCCTTTCTATATCACCCAGTGTATCCTGTTCTTTTCCTTTCTCTCTACCTTCGTAACTGTCTTCACTCCTGTCTTCACATTCTTCTCTTGCCCTTTCTCTTTCACCCCCTGTAGCTGGTTCGTTATTGTCTTCACTCTCCTCCTGCCTAATACTTCAACACTCTCATGTAACTCCTGCCCTTTCTATATCACCCAGTGTATCCTGTTATTTTCCTTTCTCTCTACCTTCGTAACTGTCTTCACTCCTGTCTTCACATTCTTCTCTTTCCCTTTCTCTTTCACCCCCTGTAGCTGGTTCGTTACTGTCTTCTCTCTCCTCCTGCCTAATACTTCAACACTCTTATGTAACTCCAGCCCTTTCTATATCACCCAGTGTATCCTGTTCTTTTCCTTTCTCTCTACCTTCGTAACTGTCTTCACTCCTGTGTTCACATTCTTCTCTTGCCCTTTCTCTTTCACTCCCTGTAGCTGGTTCGTCTTTGTCTTCACTCTCCTCCTGCCTAATACTTCAACACTCTTATGTAACTCCAGCCCTTTCTATATCACCCAGTGTATCCTGTTCTTTTCCTTTCTCTCTACCTTCGTAACTGTCTTCACTCCTGTCTTCACATTCTTCTCTTGCCCTTTCTCTTTCACTCCCTGTAGCTGGTTCGTCTTTGTCTTCACTCTCCTCCTGCCTAATACTTCAACACTCTTATGTAACTCCAGCCCTTTCTATATCACCCAGTGTATCCTGTTCTTTTCCTTTCTCTCTACCTTCGTAACTGTCTTCACTCCTGTGTTCACATTCTTCTCTTGCCCTTTCTCTTTCACTCCCTGTAGCTGGTTCGTCTTTGTCTTCACTCTCCTCCTGCCTAATACTTCAACACTCTTATGTAACTCCAGCCCTTTCTATATCACCCAGTGTATCCTGTTCTTTTCCTTTCTCTCTACCTTCGTAACTGTCTTCACTCCTGTGTTCACATTCTTCTCTTGCCCTTTCTCTTTCACTCCCTGTAGCTGGTTCGTCTTTGTCTTCACTCTCCTCCTGCCTAATACTTCAACACTCTTATGTAACTCCAGCCCTTTCTATATCACCCAGTGTATCCTGTTCTTTTCCTTTCTCTCTACCTTCGTAACTGTCTTCACTCCTGTCTTCACATTCTTCTCTTGCCCTTTCTCTTTCACCCCCTGTAGCTGGTTCGTCTTTGTCTTCACTCTCCTCTTGCTTCATACTTCAACTCTCTTATGTAACCCCCTGCACATCAGTGGCGTTAACGCCTTGCTTAGGGTGAAATGATTAAAAAAACGCTATCTGTTTTCTTCTTGAATCCCGTTTCCCTTTACCTCAATCCTGTCTATATTTAGTCTTTTCTTTGTTTTTCACTTCCTGTAACTCTCTGAGTACTACTGGCACTTCCGCCTTGCTTGCAGGAAAATGATCTTGAAAAATAGAAATGTTACAAACGTGGCAAAAATAACATTAAAGTTTTTTTTAATCTGGTTGACACAAAACCATTATTATCAGGTAAAACTTCTCAATTATTGAACTAATCTTTGTCACGGAAACCCGTCGTTAGACGAGGCGGAGCTACACAAATAATCCAATATATTCATTTAAAAATAAGACTCCCGATATTAAAGCTGATAAAAAAAATAATGTGCACTAATGCAAATTAACGAGTGGGCGAGCTGGAATGAGTAGACGCCATGTTAACTCTCTTAACCCAAGTTGTAAAAAGCCAAATTCTCAGACGAATCCTTTTTATGAAGAATGAGACTTACACCACGCACGTTAGTTAATCCGAACACTCGTAATTTTAGTTTCGACTGTTCCACAAGTGGAACATATTTTAAAACATTTTTATACATGATGAACATTAAGATTATCACTATTACACACAAGAATATTATTATAATAATTGTTATAATAATTATCAATAATACAAACAGGAAAGACTAAAAAACAATAGGCTCTGACACACCTTCTTACAATTTTATAACTTATTAAAATTATTATTTTCACCATATTTCGATTTTTACTATGGTTGCACTACCAACCAAGTCTGCGGGAAAAACCTATGACAGGTCGTGGTGTGTTTTTATGGCTGCATTTCATGATTTTTTCTATCTCCCCTAACATCCCTAGCGTTACATAGACAAAGTTCTCCTTAGTGTGTGGGTTGTACTTAACATGACAATTTTTTGTATATCTCTTAAGCTGGGGTTTCCAGGGATTTTTCAATGTGTTGTTTTGCTCCATTTTTTTATCATTCCAAGGGCACCTACTATCACTGGTACTATTCTTGTTTTAAATTTTCACATTTTCTCTATTTCAATTTCCAGGTCTTTATATTTTAATAGTTTTTTTTCAAATTCCGTGGTTGCTATGTTACAATTCGCTGGACAAACCATATGAATTAATAAGCAAGTTTTTTCTTTTTGTTTTTTGACAATAATGTCCAACCTATTTGCTTTGATATTTTGTCTGTGTAGACGGTGTAATCTCATGGAATATCTTCTATTTCTGTAACCGGTGCTAGGTGATGTTCATGCCAGTGTTTGTTTATACATTTTCCAATGTTTTTCAAATTGTCCAGTATAAATATTGCCCCACTATATCGTGACAATTTTTATATTCATTTGGGTCAAGTACGGAACATTCTGAGATTAAGTGATCAAGTTATTATTATTATGTCATTTCTCATCATATTTCGAATTCTACTATGGTCGCACTACCAACCAAGTCTGCGGGAAGACCTAAGGCAGGTCGTGGCGTGTTGTTATGGCTTCATTTCATGTTTTTTCTATCTTGCCCATCATCCCTAGCATTACATAGACAAAGTTTTCCTTAGTGTGTGGGCTGTACTTAATAAGACAATATTTTGTATATCTCTTAAGTTGGGGTTTCCAGGGATTCTTTCAATGTGTTGTTTTGTTCCATTTTTTATCATTCCAAGTGCACATACTATCACTGGATAGTCATTTCTTTCCAAGTACTAAGCAGAAATCTAAGTTCAGAAATGGCATTGTAGTATTTTCCGCTGATCATTTTTGTAAATAGAAATAGAAATTAAAATATAACAACCTGAGTCCACAACCATTTTACTTTGATAAAGCCCTTCTGAGCTGTAAATATGATAATGTTCTTGTATTTCTTTAAGGCATAAGCAACCAGTAGTCCCCTCAGTGTTTATATTAGGTACCATTTCTAACCAAGTCGAGGGTTCCAACGACAACTAGAATGATGTTTTATGCGTTACATTTGGCGGGGGGGATTTCTACCTCAAGATCTTTGTATTTTGATAGTTTTTTTTTAATCTTCAGATACATTACAATATTCAAGAACTGCCATTTCGGTAAGAAAGCACATTCTGTTTTACGGTCTTTTATTACTATCAGTCAGTTAAGTGCCATACGTGATACACGCTTGGGCGATCATTTCTCGAAGAAGACATGACTGACTTGGCAGAAGATTATCCCGCAGTAGGTTGCCATTACTTTCTGCAGTAGACTGGTTGCCGACCAAGGTTATAGAACCCAATCTGTCCTGTTATTGACTCATAGCTAGGAGGAGAAGATATGTATTATATCATTAAGTAGTAATTAGAGGGGGATCAGTTTATTACTTCATAACAATAGAAAACCGATCCTCCACTTTGTTCCCAGTAGAAGCTTTTATCATGTTTCTAACTATTATATTTAGTCAGTCAGTTAAGTGCCATAAGTGATACACGCTTGGGCGATCATGTCTGGAAGAAGACATGACTGACTTGGGCAGAAGATTATCCCGCAGTAGGTTGCCATTACTTTCAGCGGTAGACTGGTTGCCAGCCAAAGCTAAAGAACCAAAATCTGTTATTTAACCCATAACTGGAGGGAAGAAACGAGTTAATACCTTTTCCAAGGGTATTTGCGCGTAAGTGAATGCAACGAATTCAAATGGAATTCGAATTCGAATTCATTGCTATACCTGGACGATTTGCTTCAGATTTGTGTGTATTGTACAATCAAAAAGTCCTAAGCCCCACTAAGAAAGAAGAGCCATAGCTAAATATTTTTTGTGGAAACACGTTACCACTTCTTATAAAAATAGAAAAACAAATTCAGATTTCTAAATTCATTTCTGAACAAGTGAGAACCATTCACGGGTGAGAGGTGTACGACAAATCAAAATATAAACAAAACAGAGGCCTGAGTAGTCATAAATTATCTGCAAAAGAAAGGTATGACTCCCAAGGAAGTTCATGAGGAGTTTCTGAGGAGTTTCCTTACTATTCAACCGTGAAGATGCGTTCTGCGAAATTCATGCGGGGCACAGACAGCATAGATGATGGCCCTCGGTCAGCTCGTCCTAAATCTTAACCACCGACGAACAAGTTGATGCCATTCACCGTATGATTTTGGGTGACAGACGACGTACAGCCTAGCAGATAGCTAAGTCCATAGAAATTAGTACTGGTTCGGTCCATACTGTTTTAACTGAGGTCTTGGGGATAGGCAAACTGTCTACAAGATGGGTCTCAAAAATGCTGACACCGGAGCAGAAGTTGAAAATGGTTGACATTTCCAAGTCACTTCCAGGCTGACACCAACGCAGATTAGTAACTCAGTATGAAACCTGATTTCACCACTTTGAACCTGAATGAATGATTAAAATCAAACAGGTCTGTTTGTACTATACATTCAAAAAGTTCTAAGCCTAACTAAGGACAGCCATAGCTGAACATTTTTGGTGATTTCTTTCTGAGCAAGTAAGACCCATACACTGGTGAAAAGTCTATGAGAAATCAAAACATAAACAAAACAGAGGCCTGAGCAGTTATAAAGCATTCGCAAAAAAAAAAAATGCATGACACCTCAGGGAATCCATGAATACAAGGTACAGGCACCTGATGAAGACTCTTCTTGCTGTGCAACCGTGAAGATGTGGTCTGCGAAATTCAAGCGGAGCAGAGACGGCATAGAAGATAACCCTCGGTCAGGTCGTTCCTAAATCTTAACCACCGACGAACAAGTTGATGCCATTCACCGTATGATTTTGGATGACAGACGTCTTACTACCCAGCAGATAGCTAAGTCCATAGGGGTTAGTTCTGGTTCGGTTCATACTTTTTTAACTGAAATCTTGTAGATGAATAAACTGTCTACATGATGGGTCCCAAAAATGCTGACATAGCTGAAAAGGGTTGACCTTTCCAGAACATATTTGACTAGCTTGTAGTCTGACATCGAGAATTCCCACCTCAGATTAGTAACTCAGTAAGAAACCTGAGTTGACCACTTTGAACCTGAATGAAAGATTCAAAGCAAACAGTGAAAACACACTAGTTCTAAATCTTAACCACCGACGAACAAGTTGATGCCATTCACCGTATGATTTTGGATGACAGACGACGTACAGCCCAGCAGATAGCTAAGTCTATAGAAATAAGTTCTGGTTCTGTCCGTACTTTTTTAACTGAAATCTTGTAGATGAACAAACTGTCTACAAGATGAGTCTCAACAATGCTGACACCGGAGCAAAAGTTGAAAATGGTTGACATTTCCAAGTCACTTCCAAGCTGACACCAACGCAGATTAGTAACTCAGTATGAAACCTGATTTCACCACTTTGAACCTGAATGAAAGATTAAAAGCAAACAGTGAAAACACTCTAGTACTCCGCCCTCGAAAAAGTTCAAGCGGGCATCTTCTTCTTGGCAACGTGGTGGTTTCTGTTTCTTAAGATTCTGAGGCTATCATCGTGATAGGCTAAATAGAAAAAAATAAAAAACTATTAATGGACAGTATGATTTTGGTTGTTTTGTTTTTTTATCGCATATCAACCTCGGCGTGTCATTTATTGCCAACTAAATTTTATTTATGTATTGCTGGTAATACCTTTTTCTTTAAACAATATATTGTTGTTTTTATACAAGTTTTGTGTCTAGTAATACTTTTTTCTTTTCGAATATCAAGATTCATTGAGATTTTTTTTTAAGGACAGGGTCCCGAAGTCCTACCCTGTTATTTAACCCATAACTGGAGGGAAGAGACGGATTAATACCTTTCACAAGGGTACCAGTACTTAAGTGAATGCAGGGTATTCAACTGGTGGACAGTATGACGAATCTGAATAAAGGCAACTGAAGGAATCAAGCAGAGAGAAGCTGAGGAGAGGTGTGTTCTTACTCCATGATATCACTCCCGTATACACTGCTTAGATATGTATTATATTATTAAGTATTAATAAGAGGGGGATCAGTTTATTACTTCATAACATTAGAAAACCGATCCCCCACTTTATGCCCAGTAGAAGTCTTAATCATGTTTCTATTATATTCCGTCAGTCAGTTAAGTGCCATACGTGATACACGCTTGGGCGATCATGTCCTGAAAGAAACATGACTGATTGGGCAGAATATTATTCCCACAGTAGGTTGCCATTACTTTCTGTGGTAGACTGGTTGTCAGCCAAGGCTATGGAACATAATCTGTCCTATTATTTAACCCATAACTGGAGGGAAGAGACGGATTAATACCTTTCACAAGGGTACCAGTGCTTAAGTGAATGCAGGGTATTCAACTGGTGGACAGTATGATGAATCTGAATAAAGGCAACTGAAGGAATCAAGCCAGTCGAAAAGCAGAGAGAAGCTGAGGAGAGGTGTGTTCTTACTCCATGATATCACTCCCGTATACACTGCTTAGATATATATTATATTATTAAGTAGTAATTAGAGGGGGATCAGTATATTACTTCTTAACAAAAGAAAACCGATCCCCCACTTTATGCCCAGTTTCTATTATATTCCGTCAGTCATACGTGATACACGCTTGGGCGATCATGTCCTGAAAGCTGCGGAGAGGTGTGCTCTTACTCCATGATAACACTTCCGTATACACTGCTTAGGTTGCAGTAGGTGAAGCAACTACCTTGACTTTGAATTAATACTCCATTACCCTTACTCACAAGACTTAGTTCCATCGGATTTTTACAGTTTCCTAAACCCAAAACCCGCCTATGTTTTTGTTTTTTTTATAATCATATCGCCCCCAGCAAGGCATTTTACTGCCACTGGTGCGCAGGGGGTTACATAGGAAAAAAGTTATGAGAAAGAGTGACAGGTTATAGGGGGTGTCTGGAAGAGGGTAAAAGAAGGATGAGAATACTGATGAGAGTGGAGTGGACGGAAAAAGGAACATGCGAGAGAGAATGCAGGTTAATGAGATAGGAGATGACTATTGATTTTGCATTTAAATTCTTGGAGATTGTAGCTTTCGGGAGAGCAAGTAAATGGAAGAGAATTCCACAGGCGGGAAGTGCAGGAAAAGAAGCTGATGGAGTAGAATTTGCATTTACATTGTTAATCTTGTGGCTCGAGTAAATTCATATATAGGGGGCACCAGGGAGCTAAGTTAATCGAAGCAGAAGCCGTGAAAGTATTTGTAGAAGAGACACAGGGAAGCCGCATTGCGCCGGTGAGAAAGTGACTGTATCTTAGCTGCCAAGTCGGGGTCGATCACATTACAGATTCTCCGTTGGATTTTGTCAAGTACCCCTATGTGGATAGTAAGAGCACCCAACCAGATATGGCCGCAGTATTCAATGCACGGGTGGATGGTAGATTTGTAAAAGAGTGGGACCTAGTTGCTAATCTTGTGTAAATTCATATATAGCTGTGAGCAGTGAGCTAAGTTCATAAGAGCAGAAGCCGTGAAAGTATTTGTAGAAGAGACTCCAGTGAGAAAGTGACTGTATCCGAGCTGCCAAGTTGGAATCGATTACATTAAAGGTTTTGTCAAGGACTCCTTGGTGGATATCAAAAGCACCCGACCAGATATGGCAGCAGTATTCAATGCACCGGGCGTATGGTAGATTGAAATGTGTGTAGGATTCTTTCAGACGGGAAAAACTTTCTGGGCCTACATAGAGAACCGACTTTCTCTCTTAGCATAGGATTTAGCTATGGATTTTATATAGTCATTCCACTTGAGGTCTGTTGTGAGATTTAACCCGAGGAGGCGCAGTGTTTTGCTTTCAGAGAGACTAGCCCCGATCCGTGCTAATATATATATATATTGTCATCCGCAGACAGATCTGTTTCGCTGTATCACAGCTCATCAGAACCTAACACGTAAAGCGCTCAATACAATAGCAGAGCAAATGAATAAATAAGTAGCTAACCTAGAGCCAACGGACCTACCTAGGTTTTGTCGATTTATTTTATGTAAATTTTTTCATATCGTCTGATAAGCTTAATTGCATTATCGTTGAAAGAGGAAATAAATATTGATACATGTTTTCTATTTAATCCTTTCTGAGCTTTCGGCTTAACATCAGCCATTATTAAAGATGACAATTGTATTGGTTGTATTAAGCAGTTTGCGAGCGAACGATAGTATTAGTCGTTTATTTTGTTTGTATTAGCTAACACATGCGTGCGTGCTGGAAGCGAAAATCGCACTTGTGGCGTCACACATGACCACGCGAGAGTGGAGGCGAGAAGTATTAAGTATGGAAAGCCATTGTGATAACCAGTCGCTTCTGTTATCTATTATAGGCATTTGAGAATGTTTGCGGAGTTTTTGTAGTTCATTTTGTTCAGGTCAGGTTTCAGCTGCTTTATGTATATGGCTTCGAGTATTTTTAGTTTTTGTTTATTGTCTTCATGTTTAAGTATGTTTGTGTTTTCGACTAGAATTTCGCGGAATTGTGCATGTGGCCTGGTATGTTGACATGAAAGTGCATGAATTTAAACAGAAAAACATAATGAAGATTTCACTACGTCCGCGTCGGTTGTGAACAAGCACTGCGACGATTTCAAATTGTCAGAACTGAGTGCAAATATTTTCAAGTGTCAGATATTTTTTCAGGGATTCGCTTCAGCTAAAGACGCTGAAATTCGACGTAGTGTTCTAAATGCATTGGAAAATGAGCCAATCCTTACTCTTCAACAAATAGTGGTGGACTGTCAGAGATTCGAAAGCGTACGCCAAGATTAGAAAACATTCGAGGAATCTTGCATAGTTCACATAAGAAAAGTACGCCGAAAGAAAAAAAAACAAATTGATTCTCTCTCTAAATCAAACCAATCAAAAAAGAAACATGATAATTTGCTTCCTAAACCGTGTTTCAGTTGTGGATTATTCAGTCAGTTAAGTGCCATACGTGATACACGCTTGGGCGATCATGTCTCGAAAGAGACATGACTGACCGGCCAGAAGATTATCCCGCAGTAGGTTGCCATTGCTTTCTGCGGTAGACTGGTTGCCGACCAAGGCTATAGAACCCAATCTGTCCAGTTATTTAACCCATAACTGGAAGGAAGAGACGGATTAATACCTTTCCCAAGGGTATTTGTGCGTAAGTGAATGCAATGAATTCAGCTGGAATTCGAACTCGGCTCCCCGATTTCGCATTCCGAGCCGATATCCACTGCACTACAACGCACATCCTGTGGATTATTACATTGTTATAAAAACTGCCCTTACTGTAATAAAAAAGCTTAAACTGTAGCCGAATCGGGCACAAGAGCTGACACTGTCGAGCGAGAAAAAATGATTTCGCATAAAACACAAAAGCAGATGAACAAGACGGGTTAAACATTAAGAAGTACGTGTATATCCTAAATAAAAATATTAAACTGCTCTTAGGTTCTAATCCAGATATAACAATCATAAATCTACACACTTGGAAAAAGTTGGGGAAAAACAACCTTGCTTAGAAGTAATAAAATGTCCAGGTCTGCGACAGGGAAAAAATCAAGTTTACGGGATAACTTATCACGAATGTAACATTTCAAAGAAGGATGTTAAAATTCGTATTAAAGAATACAGAAAATTTATTTGGCACCGATTGGATGAAGGAATTTAAGTTTCGTTACATGCTAATTCATTCTTTTAGCCAAAAACTCGAAAACCAGACCATTGAGGCAAAAAAACTTAAAAAAAGACTTAAAAGCAACTTTTCCAGAAGTTGTTTTTTTTTTTTTTTCTGGGGACCTTGGTCGGTGTAATAAGATGACGGTAAAATTCGAGTTAAAAGATGACATCCAGCCAGTGTTTAAGAAAAAGTGAAATGTGTCTTTTGCCTCTTTACCAAAAATAAATGAACTCGATAGACTAGAAAGAACCAGTGTCTTGTCGAAAATTGTTTACAGTCAATGAATGGGCTACACCGACCGTCTATGTGAAAAAGAAGTCAAACGAAATCCGGGTTTTGCGCCGATTTCTCGACGAGACTTAATGCAACACTCAATAACTGTCATTATTTTTCACCTAGACTCGAAGAAATCTTCAACAAACTGTGTCCATCACTTATTGGAAAATTGCCGGCGGAACCATTACCCCAAAACGGTAGACGTTTGAACTTGTACTACCCACGATGGGTGTTGATACATAGCATTCTTTCTTCACCGGTATTTGAAGATACGCGTCACTGAGATCGACTTTTGACAAAAAATTAATTAAATGGAAGGATTTTTTGTCAAAAGTCGATCTCAGTGACGCGTATCTTCAAATACCGGTGAAGAAAGAATGCTATGTATCAACACCCATCGTGGGTAGTACAAGTTCAAACGTCTACCGTTTGGGGTAATGGTTCCGCCGGCAATTTTCCAATAAGTGATGGACACAGTTTGTTGATCGACTTTGACTTCACGATTGCATATTTGGACGACATATTCATGATCAAAATGTAAAACAGCATCAAGAACATAAAATCTTCTCAAGAATTCAGGAGTACGGGTTCCAATTGAAAGAATCCAAATGCTATTTTTTATGGAGAAAATTAAATACTTGGAAAATATCATTGATAAAGAGGACATACGACCAGATCCAGAACAGGCTACAGCAATGAAGGACATGCCAGCTCCCGAAAATGTATCTATCTTATAAAGTTTCTTTTTAGAAATGGCAAACTATTGCCAGGTGTTTATACCGAATATGCACAACTTACGTGCTTCGCTAAACGAACTTTTAAAAAAAGACAAGAACTGCGAGTGGACACCTGAATGCCATGAAGCATTCGTCAAAATAAAGGAAGTCTTGGAGTTGGACTTGTTTCTGATCCTCTGTAGCCCAGACCTAGACATTATAGTTGTCAGCGATGCCAGCTCGTATGGCATTGAAGCGTGTATTATGCACAAGATGCCAGATAGATCACACAAATCAATAGTTCATGCGTCGAGAACGATTCTTCCCGAAGAAAAGAATTATTTACAAATTGAGGAAGGAGTCATTAGGTATTATTTTTGCCGTAACGAACTTTTAGCTGCACATTCACGATAGATACTTTACTTTGTAGACTGGCCATAAACCGTTACTGACAATCTTCAGTTCTAAAAATGGTTTCCCTGTGTATACAGCAAATAAACTGCAGAGATGGGGAACGATTATTTTAAATTATAACTTCAAAATGGAGTTCCTACTGTGTAAAAAAACCCTTTCATGCCGACGGACTGTCCAGATTAATCCCGAAACACAGAGAACTTCTTGAAGATACTGTGATTGTTTCTCTCCGAACAGAAGAATTTAAAACCACATTGTCCAACGCAGTAAGGGAACTCCTCGTAACTCTTGACAAGATCAAACCAAAAGCTCTAAACGATGAGGCAAACCAAAATCAAAATTTGTGAAAAGAACCAACAGACTTTAGATATTTTTTATGCGACGAATTGCTTCTATTTAGTAAGCGAGTAGTCATTCCTACAACACCACAAAGAAGAATTCTGATAGATCTCTTTGTGGATCATTGAGAGATTCATCATCATCATCATCATCATCATTTATCCATCACACCCAATAGTGCATAGGGCAGCAACTTTTTGTTGCTGTTTCTGTAACAAACTGTTTTTTACGGGACAAGGTTGTTAGCTCTGCACCCAACCCCCAAACCTGGAGGACCGGTGGACCATTCTTACAGCACCTGGTATTCCCAAATGGTCACCCATTTAAGTACTGACTAGGCTCGATGTTGCTTAACTTCGGTGATCGGACGGGAACCGGTGTATTCAACACGATATAGCCGTAGACTATACCGTAGATTGAGGGATTACAAGGATGAAAACCCTTATTCACAGTTATGTATACTGGCCGAACATGGATAAGGATATCGAAAATATGGTAAAATCCTGTAAAGGATGTGCTTTGGCAGCTAAGGCACCTCCAATCAAATATAGTCCTTGGCCTAAAACGGACCAACCATGGTCTCGATTTCATGTAGATTTTGCAGGTCCGCTAGACGGAGTCTCTTATTTTATAGTTGTAGATAGTTTTTCTAAGTGACCTGAAGTTCGTAGATGTAGAGATTTCCCTACATAAGTGACAATCAATTTCCTGCACGAACTGTTCACCAAATTTTGGGTAGTTGATTGTTTAGTGTCAGACAGTTGGACACACTTTATGTCAGGTGAATTTAAGAATTTTTGTGAGATCTTCCAGATCAATCATATCATGATTGCTCCATATCACCAAAAGTTCAATGGACAGGCCGAACGCTTCGTTGACACGCTAAAAAGAGCTCCCAAGAAAGCTAGGTGCACACCCACAGAAAAAACCCTACAAACCGTTTCTTCAGGTGTATAGAATCCCGCCCAACAATAACACACCATCATCGTTACCCACAGCCGACGTAATGTTTGCCAGTAAAATAAGGTCTGTGTTCGACAAGCTCCAAACAAACAAATTCTGGGCGGACAAATACGGTATCTACAAAACGCTACCAACCCTGAGAGAATGTTTTTTATCTGGATGTTCCAGGATAATAAATGTTTCCGGGAAATGGGTACAAAGAGTAAGAAATACGGTCTATATAATTAAAGGTTCCCAGTTCACTCACAAAAGAAATTTATATCAAATCAGAAAACACCTGTCGGACAATTCTGACAGCAGTTCTCTTGAAGAAAAAGAAAATATGGATGTCATTTATGATACTTTTAGCATGCCAATTCCGCAAGCGGACCTGGAAAAGCACCGTTTGCAGGGGAAAAGAAAAGTCGTGAATCTAAAGGAAGCTACAAGACCTCCTACAGAAGGTAGCGGTGGAGAGTGACAAAAAGGACTACAAATAAACTTTAAGAAAACTGAATGCATGGTCATCAGAAAACGGTGCAACCCAAAATGCCAGATACAGGTGGGAGATACCAGAATCAAACAAGTACAAAAATTTAAATACCTAGGAATTGTTCTAACAGGAGATGGAAAGTGCGACACAGAGATCCAGAAGACGAATTGATATGGCAAAGGACGCGTTCCAGAAGCTGAGTAAAGTACTAACACACAGGAAGCTTTCACTAGAAACAAAGAAAAGAGTGCTGGATTGCTATGTGATGTCAGTTCTTCAGTACGGCAGTGAATGCTGGACAATATCATCGAAAATGAGGACAAAACTGGAATCAGCGGAAATGTGGTTCTACAGAAGGATGCTGCGGATATCGTGGACTGAGCATGCAAGCAACGATGAGGTGTTGGAAAGAATGGCAACAAAAAGGAAATTAATACTGAGCATCAGGAAGAGACAACTGAAGTTCCTGGGACATGCAATAAGGAAGGAGAGTTTGGAGAACCTGATACTGACTGGTCAGATAGAAGGAAAGAGAGACAGAGGAAGGCAGCGGATAACATATTTGCAGGGCCGGATCAGGTGGGTGACGGAACGGGGGTTGCCAGGAGTAACAGGAGCCAACATACTTAGAGCCATAAGGGATAGAGAGACGTGGAGAACCATGATCGCCTACGTTCTGAAGGACAGGGCACATAGGAGAAGAAGAAGAAGAAGAAGAAGAAGAAGAATTTAACAAGAAAATATATTAAGACTCCTTGGTAATATAATATGACTAGGCATCTATAATCTATGTCTAGTGACGGCTTAACGGATAGATCACCCGCTAAGTGAAGTACATATGTTTGACGTGAAAGGTATAAAAAAAATAAAAAAAAGGAACTTTGTCTTTTGTTCACTACATTAAGTTGCATAATAGCCTAAAGAAAATTCGCTACCCATTTCTTTCTGTCTGAGTCTCAAGTCATTTTAAGTCTCTACCCCTCTTTACTCTTACGATCGAATTTCTCCTATATAATTTTCTATTGATTCACTAAGACCAACACCTAGGAAAATCACTCCCCCTTAACTCTCTCTCTCTCTCTCTCTCTCTCTCTCTCTCTCTCTCTCTCTGCAAAATCGTGTAAATTTTTCCCTTATATTTGCTCTATATGTGTGTATAACAATATATAAAGTGGTAGCAGAAAGACCTCGGAGTAGTGAATTGCGTTGTACGTTGTGCTTTGCGTTAGCGTTGACTGTTCAGCTCGATACCAAGTCAGTCGAGTACTTCCGGTAGCGAACCGGAAGTGTACCATACACAGACTCTACTTCTTATTAGTTTACTAAACCATTGTTCCTGTACTTTACTAATAAATCTGTTGTATATACTATTTTCCGGTAGTATATTTCATTTACTTTACTTCCGTTTCTTTGTGATTATTTACACAACTATTTCTGTTACACCCAACATAACAGTATAAAAGTAAAATTATGCGTTTTTTTTTTTTGCGCGTTGTGGTCCAGTGGATATCGGCTCGGAACGAGAAGCCGGGGAGCCGAGTTCGAATTCCAGTTGAATCCATTGTATTCACTTACGCGCAAATACCCTTGGTAAAGGTATTAATCCATCTCTTCCTTCCAGTTATGGGTTTAAATAGCAGGACAGATTGGGTTCTATAGCCTTGGTCGGCAACCAGTCTACCGCAGAAAGCAATGGCAACCTACTGCGGGATAATCTTCTGCCCAGTCAGTCATGTCTCTTTCGAGACATGATCGCCCAAGCGTGTATCACGTATGGCACTTAACTGACTGACTGTAAAGCAGTCCTATGTCTACCTTGTTGACTCAAGTAAAAACCGGGCATATATCAACATATTGACTCGAGTGTAAACCGGGCGTATGTATACCTTGTGGCCTCAAGTACAGACCGGCATATGTCAACGTCTTGACTCGAGTTTAAACCGAATCTATGTTCACCTTGCTGACTCAAGTACAATCAGGAGATATGCCAACATAATGACTCGAGTGTAAACCGAGCCTATGTCCAAATGTTTAAATCAAGAGCAAACCGGATATATAGCGAGCTTTTTGAACTACCTATTAGTTTGTTATAAAAATAATGGCCGATTTCAGAAATATAATTTTATTCTTGAAAAATTACCTGTATAATTTTTTAAATTAGTCTAAATACTGGTCTTGAATATCTATGCAATTTTGCCATCGATCGACAAGATTGCTAAAAAGTTATTAGCTGTGATATATCGAAACCTTTGAAAGTTGATTCCACCTCTGATTTGGACCTAAAAGCTTTACCATATAAAAATGTGTTTAAGTGCCTAAACATGATAATCATTGGGTGAAAGATCTCAGGAGAATATGGAGGATTGGGTAAATTCTCGTATCCCGAGTCTGTGAGTTTTTGCGACGTCTCTCTTGCAACATGTGCCCATGCATTATCATGGAGACGAACTAAACCACGTCGATTGACCAATGCAGATCTCATGTTTTGCAGACGTGCATGCATTTCAGCAGTTTGATTGCAATTAATGCTCTGATTGGCTTCTAGAAAGCTGAAGTGGATTTCACATGTGTCTATTCGGTTATGAAATGGATCATTGGTGTTATGCAGAAAGAGCATCGAGCACACTTCAAAACGCCTATATATATTAGAGTTTATGTTATGTTTTTTTGTAAATTTCCATATATAGTCAGCTAGCTTGGTACAATTTCTAAGGCTTTCTAGCTTGAAAGATGTTTTATGGTTATACCACCGTTTTTTAAAATTGCTTTCAATATACCCCACGTATACATCTTGACTCACTCTCTCCTGATTCCAGCTTTGGTTTGTATCTAAAAGTTTTACCATATAAAAACGTGCTTAAGTGCTTAAAAATGATAATCAGTGTGTGGAAGATCAGGAGAATATGGAGAATGTGGTAAACTCTCGTATCCCAAGTCTTTGAGTTTTCGCAACGTGATTCTTGCAACCTGCGATCGCGCATTATCGGGGAGCAGGATTTGATCAAGTCGATTCACCAATGCAGGTCTCATTTTTTTAAGGAGTGCATGCATTTCAGCAAGTTTATTGGAGCAAACCACTGCATTTATGCTCTGATTGGCTTCCAGGGGGTTGTAGTGGGAAACACCAATTGCAGACCACAAGACAGTCACCATAATTTTTTACTGATGCAACTTTGGTTTCAGGAAATCTTTGGGGAAACCGTCACGACCAAGCTCTTGCTCTGATCGTTTACGGTTATCATAAAGTATCCACTTTTCAACACAAGTGACTATTCGGTTAAAAAAGGGATCATTGGTGTTATGCAGAAAGAGCATCCAACACACTTCAAAATGCCTGAGTTTTTGATTTTCATTGAGATCATCAGGAACCCCTTTATCGAGCTTTTTCACCTTGCCAATACTCTGCAAATGGCGTGATACTGTTGCAGTGCTAACACCAAACGTCTGAGACATTTCTCTGGCATTTTAAAGTGGGTTTTGCTCAACAACTGCTTGCAGTTGTTCGTTTTCAAGACTGCATGACCGTCCTCTTTATTTTCAAGGCTCCCATTACCAATACAGAATTTCGTACTACCCAATACTTTGTGAAACTATCTTTTACTTACATCCATTCATTTTCCTTTCAGTCTACGGTTTCGCTTTAAATGGAAATAACTATTGCTTTTTAGTTTTTCGTGCCAACGTCCAAATAGTCTGAGCTCCAGGACCATGGATTTGTTTTAAGGCTTTTATTACACCCGAGCAACGCCGGGCTATACTGATAGTTAACTATAAAACCTGATGCAACTTTGGCTTTGGAAAATGTTTCGGTGCCCATAACAATCAAGTCTGTCCATTTACGGTTATGATAAAGGATTCACTTTTCCTTGCAAGTGAATGTTCGGTCTGGAAAAGAATCATTGGTGTTATGCAGAAAGAGAATCGAGCCCACTTAAAAACGTCTTTGATTTTCTTTGAGATCATGAGTAACCTATTTATCGAGCTTTTTCGTCTTGCCAATACTCTGCAAATGGCGTGAGACTGTTGCAGTGCTAACACAAAACGTCTGAGACATTTCTTTGGCATTTTAACGTGGGTTTTGCTCAACAACTGCTTGCAATTGTTCGATGTCAAGACTGCATGACTGTCCTCTACCTTCTTTTTCTAGGCTCTCATCACCAGTACGGAATTTCTGGAACCACTTTCGTACACCTGTGGATCCATCTTCTCATGCTCTGTTGATATTGGCAGAATATATATTATAATCAAATATACATTATAATCAAGATATAAACTCATTTTATGGCCATGTAAGTTTCTATACATTTATATTCTAGATTTATGGGCTTGAGCTCGTAGATGGCAGAGCGAGGTTTTGGTGGTGTAACATGAGAAAGTGTGCTAAGATCCACCAGGGATAGGGAAACGTGGAAAGCCATGATCGCCTACGTCCTGAAGGGACAGGTCACATAGAAGAAGATATATCCCAACTGTTTATAAGAAATTATAATGTTGATATAAAGTGGGGGATCAAATCTATATTATAATCGATATATAAACTGATCCCTCATTTTGTGGCCATGCTAGTTTCTATACGTTTATATTCTAGATTTATGGGCTTGAGCTAGTGGATAGCAGAGTGGGGTTTTAGTGGTGCGAATATTATGGATCGAGCATGTGAGCAATGATGGGGTCTTAGAAATGATGTAAACGAAAAGGAAATTAATACTGAGCATCAGGATGAGGCAGCTGAAGTTCCTGGGACATGCAATGATGAAGGAGGGCTTGGAGATAGAGGGGAAAAGAGACAGGGGAAAGCAGCGGATAACATATTAGAAGGGCTTGATCAGGTGGATGACGCACGAGGGTTGCGTGGTCTAACATGAGAAAGTGTGCTAAGATCCACCAGGGATAGAGAAATGTGGAAAGCCATGATTGCCTATGTTCTGAAAAGACAAGGCACATAGAAGAAGAAAATATATGCCAACTGTTGATAAGAAATTTTAATATGGATATAAAGTGGGGGATCAATTCTATATTATAATCAATATATAGACTGATCTCCCATTTTGTGGCCATGCTAGTTTCTATACATTTATATTCTAGATTTATGGGTTTGAGCTAGTAGATGACAGAACGTGGGGTTGAATGGTGTAACGGGAGAAGGCGTGCTCAGGGCCACCAGGGATAGAGAGATGTGGAAAGCCATGATCGCCTACGTCCTGTTAAGCACAGGGCACATAGAAGAAGTAGATTATTCGGTCAAGAAAGGGATTATTGGTGTTACGCAGAAAGAGCAATGAATGCCCTTCAAATCGCTTAAGTTTTTGATTTTTTTTTGAGATCATGAGGAACCCATTTATCGAGATTTTTCATTTTGCCAATATTCTGCAAATGGCGTGAAACAGTTGAAGTGCAGACACCAAAAGTCTGAGACATTTCTCTGGCACTTTGAGTCTGCAAGAACCTCCTCTACCTTTATTTTTTCTAGGTTCTCATCACTATTACGAAAATTTTCGTACTTTCTGATCACTTGTGAACCTATCTCTCCATGTTCTGTTGATATTGGCAGAAATTATAAGGCACTGTGCCCAAGATTTAGCTCATACAAGAAAAGTAAACAGAGATCATATTTTGTCATCTTTATAATAAAGGTCTTCTATGCTTCAAGAATATTTCTAAAATTATTAAAGAGCACACATTAATTGTTAGTGAAAGTTTGGGAGGCACTGGGCTCAGGTTTGAACTCATGCAAGAAAAGTAAACGAAGATCATGTATTGTCATCTTTATAATAAAGGTCTTCTATGCTTCAAGAATATTACTGTCTGAAAATCAGTTACAAATGATTAAAGAACACATTAATTATTATATACACCAAAATTCCCGAATATATACCGTGAATACTATGTTAAAATAGCTTTTCAAAATACAACACTTCGAGCGACCATTATTTTTGTAATAACCTGATATAAAAGAAACCAATGTCAACTCAAGTGTATACTAGACCAATGCCATGCTTTTTAAAATCAAGTGTACACGGAACATATGTCTGTCTTTTAAAATTAAGTGTAAAACAGACCAATATCTACTTTTTAATGAAGTGCAATTAAAACCTGTATCTATCCTTTTGAATCACGTATAAACAAGACCTTTTTGATTCAAGTATGAACAAAGCCACTCTATAGCTTTTATAAAGTGTAAACCGAATTAATCTAAAACTTTTTAAAATCAAGTATAAACAGGACCTATGTCGGGTAAATCAAGTATAAACAGGACCTATGTCGGGTAAATCAAGTATAAACAGGACCTATGTCGGGTAAATCAAGTATAAACAGGACCTATGTCGGGTAAATCAAGTATAAACAGGACCTATGTCGGGTAAATCAAGTATAAACAGGACCTATGTCGGGTAAATCAAGTATAAACAGGACCTATGTCGGGTAAATCAAGTATAAACAGGAACTATGTCTAGCTTTTTTTAAATCAAGTGTAAACCGAACAAGTGTCTGGTTTTTTAATCAAGTATAAACAGGAACTATGTCTAGCTTTTTTTTAAACCAAGTGTAAACCGAACCAGTGTCTAGTTTTTTAATCAAGTATAAACAGGAACTATGTCTAGCTTTTTTTTAAACCAAGTGTAAACCGAACCAGTGTCTAGTTTTTTAATCAAGTATAAACAGGAACTATGTCTAGCCTTTTTTTTAAACCAAGTGTAAACCGAACCAGTGACTGGTTTTTTAATCAAGTATAAACAGGAACTATGTCTAGCTTTTTTTTTTAAATCAAGTGTAAACCGAACCAGTGTCTGGTTTTTTAATCAAGTATAAACAGGAACTATGTCTAGCTTTTTTTTAAATCAAGTGTAAACCGAACCACTGTCTGCTTTTTTAATCAAGTATAAACAGGAACTATGTCTAGGTTTTTTTTTAAATCAAGTGTAAACTGAACAAGTGTCTGGTTTTTTAATCAAGTATAAACAGGAACTATGTTTAGATTTTTTGCAATCATGCGAAAACTGCACCCAGTTAGAGTTATTTTAATCAAGTGTAAACCGGATATATGTCTATTTTTTTTCTACATATTTATGAATTCTTTGTTATTTGGGTCCTCTATTTTTCTATTCAACATTCCAGAACCCAACATAATTTGATATATCGTTAAGTTAATCAATCTGACCACATTTATCTCCATTAAGAAAGAAACAATACGTTGGCCAAGATATAAGACACGTTCACGTAGATATATTTTTAAAAAAAAAGATCGTCATTGCACATTTTTAGATAATTCAAAGGATGCAGAATTGACGAACACACAAACTTTAACCTTTATATATTAGATATCTTCAGATTAACCCGTGTTTTATTGCACTTATTCCTCTTAAATCTTCGCATTGCCTCGCTTAATCCGAATTAAGAATATAATATTTCATTGAAGCTTAAACTATTCCCTGGGGAAACAAATGGGCCAGTATTCACACACTTACGTTTGAGTGGCGTCTTTGTTTGTCGTATTAGCTGCCCCGAGAACGACACCACGTGACCTACAAGGTGCATTGCGACTTTGAAAAAAAATGAATAGGAACGCTCAAAGTGAAAATGAATCAAGTGACGCTATGTTTATACCTTATTTTAATGCAATGCTCGTATTGTGTCATTTTCACGAAGCCGCATTCACATTTTAATTTCGAGCGGGAACTATTAACCAGCTGGCAGATAGATAGATAGATAGATAGATAGATAGATAGATAGATAGATAGATATGAACAGACTGAAATAGATAGATAGATAGATAGATAGATAGATAGATAGATAGATAGATATGAACAGACTAAAATAGATAGACATATAGATAGATACGAACAGAATGATATAGATAGATAGATAGATAGATAGATAGATAGATAGATAGATAATGAACAGACTTAGATAGATAGATAGATAGATAGATAGATAGATAGATAGATTTAGAAAATTTGAAAAGACTAAGATAGATAGATAGACATATAGATAAATAGATACGAACAGAATAGATAGATAGATAGATAGATAGATAGATAGATAGATAGATAGATAGATAGATAGATAGATAGATAGATAGATATGAACAGAATGGAATACGTAGATAGATATGAACAGAATTAGATAGATAGATAGATAGATAGATAGATAGATAGATAGACAGATAGATAGATAGATAGATAGATAGATAGATAGATAGATAGATAGATAGATAGATAGATAGATAGATAGATAGATATGAGCACACCGTGATAGATAGATAGATAGATAGATAGATAGATAGATTTGAAAAGACTAATTAAGATAGATAGACATATAGATAGATACGAACAGAATGATATAGATAGATAGATAGATAGATAGATAGATAGATAGATAGATAGATAGATAGATAGATAGATAGATAATGAACAGACTGAGATAGATAGATAGATAGATAGATAGATAGATAGATAGATAGATAGATAGATAGATTTGAAAAGACTAAGATAGATAGATAGACATATAGATAAATAGATACGAACAGAATGAGATAGATAGATAGATAGATAGATAGATAGATAGATAGATAGATAGATAGATAGATAGATAGATATGAACAGAATGGAATACGTAGATAGATATGAACAGAATTAGATAGATAGATAGATAGATAGATAGATAGATAGATAGATAGATAGATAGATATGAAAAAAACCAGCTGATCTGTTGAGAACCCCTCAATTTGGTAAGGCACCTAATTATACACCTGGAGATCGATTTAATTTACCTGTTAATATCTTATACTTCTGCTTATCCTTTCCTTAAACAATTTGCATGTCTCTACATTGCGTTCTATCCATACTTCTTAAATAATGGACAGGTAAGTCATACCGAAGACTCCGTTTGATTTCACAGAAAAAAGAAAAGCTAGAAGGGCCGATAAAGCTTTAATATGTTTAACGTCTGTATCAATAAAATTATTTCCATTCGTACTCTCTAAGTTTTCCTTTAATATTAAAATTTCAAGTAGTTATACTTACCCTTATTATTGCAATATTTGATTGAAGTTGTTAAGCTTGAATATTTAACGATTCAATACCGAAATTTCCACACGTATTTGCAATTGCGAAACATGCGAGCAGATCATTTATTCATTAAATATTTTGTTTTTTTAATCATATCACCCCAAGGAAGGCGATAACGCCACTGATGCGTAGGGGGCTACGTAAGAGTAAAAAGATTGGAACAGAGAAAGCCGAAAACCACAACCCTAAACCAGGGAACAAGGGATGTGCCTCTTCACCTGTTCAATAGTAGTGGGTGGAGTGTGAACCGGGCGATAGTTTAGTCTATCTACTCCAACTGAAAAAAAAAAAAGGAAGAAAGAATAGAGTGAAAAGATTGGAACAGAGAAAGCCGGAAACCACATCCTAAACAAGGAATAAGGGGTGAGCCTCTTCACCTGTTCAATAGGCGTGGGTGGAGTGTGAACCGGGCGATAGTTTAGTCTATCTACTTCAATTGAAAAAAAAAAAAGAAAGAAAGAAAGAAAGAAAAGAGTGAAAAGCCGGAAACCACATCCTAACCAGGGAACAAGGGATGAGCCTCTTCAGCTGTTCAATAGATGTTGCATCAGAAAATTAATTTAGAAAAACGGTGAAATTATCACAGGTACAAATAGTATCTCTCACTCTCTCTCTCTCTCTCTCTCTCTCTCTCTATATATATATATATATATATATATATATATATATATAAATTAGAGAAAATTTTCAAAATTCAAGGGTGTCTCTAACAGAGGTTCCACGTCACCTCAGCGACATTGTTCTGTTCCAAATGGAGAAAGCCCTGGGGTAAAGGGGGAGAGGCAAAGTTAACAACGGTCGATAATTGAGAGTTCCCTTAATGCCAGGGAAGTGGGATTAGGTTAAACAAAAACAGAACAGGACAGAACTGGGAAGGGCGGAGATTAGTGGGTGTATAGAAACGAGAGAAAAACGGGGTATCAAATAGCAAATGGGAGACGCTCGCTCGGCTCCATACGTGAATGTTTACAGGGGTTTGAAACGGTATATTTAGTAGTGGAGGGAATAGATTTGAATGTAAGATCTTAAAAAATTTTTAATTAAGTTTATTCATTACAGGAAGTCCTAAATTTAAAATTATTAAAGAAATATATATATATATATACACACACATATAAATATATGTTTGTGTGTTAACAAAGGAAAAAAGGGGGTTCAGTAAAGGCATCCATATTCTATAAAGATAGACAACTAAAGGAGTTAAATTAGTTTTTAAGGTTACAATTTTGGGCTATTTGAAGAGGTATATTTAGGGGGGAAGGAATGGGTTTAAATATAAGATCTTAAAAAATTTTAATTAAGTTTATTTAATTAATCTTTTTAGGTAGATGCGAGCTAAATACCAATTACAGGAAGTTATAAGTTTAAAAATTATTGGAGAAATATATATATATATATATATATATGTGTGTGTGTGTGTGTGTGTGTGTGTGTGTGTGTGTGTGTTAACCAAGGAAAAAAAGGTGTTTAGTAAAAGAATCCATATTTTATAAAGATGGGCAATTAAAGGAGATTAGGATAGGAAGGTAGGGGGCTTAAAATACTTTTTTAAGGTTAACGTTAAAATAAAATTAAGATTAAAATTTAAATTGAATCCATTTGATTTACATTTATATTCTAACATCTAGAAAACGGGGATTTAAATTCTAAATTTAAGTATTCGAAAAATTTGCCTTGTTGCGACACTTCTAAGATTCAGTAGCCGGTGTTGGTGGGGGTATTTTAATATTGAAATTTTTTCCAGTAAACATAGACAGCACCTATCACAAAAATTCCTCGGAATACGGGCTGAACCTACTAGTTTCAAGCTAATTTCAGGATCCAGCCCTTCCTCTTTCATTTTCCAGAATGCTCGTGAAAGGGCTGTATGGTACCTTTGACCGGGGTCGAAAAAGAGTACCTGTGGTTATACAGTCTTTGTTTGAAAGGACCGGCGGACATATCAATATAGGACCGAAAGTTATTTTTATTGTCTGATGGAGAAATGCGGGCTTCATAAATCACCTGGGTGTATTTGCATTTTCCCTCCAACGGGCAGGCGTCCACAGAGTTACAGCTGCATTCGTTTAGAATTCCGGACCTAGGTTCAGCATTGCGCAAGTTCACCAGAATACTCCTATTATGGGAACCAATAAGGCTGTCCATATTCGGGGTGCAAGAATAACTGTACCTATTAAAAATCTTCCGTAGAGGGTTACTGCTATTAAAATTTTTGTCTATTAACTTGAGAAAATATTTCCCAATATTGATGTTAGTTAGTTTACAATAAGGGGTGTTAAACCAACTTATCTTTCTTTTTCTACAGTTTCCTTTATTTTTATTTTTGGATGATTCGGAGTCTATTGTAGGTTTATTATATGTTAACTTGTTCTTATATCCGCTTTTTTGAAGGACCTTACTATAAATATTTTTACTTGCGTTGAAGATTTTAATGTTGGATGATATATATATATGAATAAATATAGTCTCAAATTGTGCTATATATATAGGATAAAGTGCTCAATATCAGAGCTTATGTAAATATAAAAGAGTCAACATTGAAGTCAACACTCAGGGGCGACAGACTGTTTCATGCTAAGCGCAATCATCAGGTAATCATTGAGGCCTAATGATTGCGCTTAGCATGAAACAGTCTGTCGCTCCTGAATGTTGACTTCAATTTTCACTCTTTATATATATATATATATATATATATTGTTACGAGGATGTATTTCTAGATAAAAAATATTAACAAAGTCCAAAAAAAGGTTATAATGTATAGTAAGGGATTCTACTGAGTACTACTTATTAATACAAAAAAATTTTCATTCATGAAATAGTTGTAAAATAGAGAAGTTAAAAATAGAACGTTTGGAAGATTCTAGATCATTCCAGTATATTCGAGAAAAATCTAGATGATTCAAGAAATATGCTAATTAGGTGCTAGCCCCTTTAAAAATAGGTTTTTGAAGAGAGTTGTCAGTTGAAAAAGGAAATTTCTGGTATTATCAACTCCGGCTTTTATTCGCGAATTAGTATATCCAGCCAAAAGAACCTCTATGAAAAGTTACCGACCAATAAAAACCCAAAAGGGTACCTCCTGGAACTAACCTGGTAAATAGAGTTTTTGAATATTTTCATTGACCAAACTAAAAATTATTCTATATATACATATATTTGTGGATTTCCAGTAATAGCACTTAAACTACTTCGCTAGTCCTAACGTGTTAAAAATACTTGACCCTCACCTTTCCTTCTCCCTCATAACCCTTCGCCAGCCTAAAACTCTACGTTTCTGTTTTGAATGACACGGTTGTATCTTTGTAAATATTTTATTTTGTGCTTTCTAGAAAATTAAATATTTGTTTGTGATTTAACTCTGTGTTTTGGCAAATCATTTGCTTTTCTTTTCTTACAGTTTCTAACACATAACAATATATATATATATAACTGAACCTATAAATTTTACAAAAATAAATGTCATCCTTGATAATGGCTAAAAATAGCCGAAAGTGTTCGGATACGCAATTGTAGTTCGTGCAAGTCTAAATATGACTACTTCAGAAACACAGAAGAATCTCCGCTAGTTCCAGTTCCTGTTTAGAACTATTATATGTAAGATTTTTTTTCATTACTTATCTCACTGCTTGCTGTTTCGTGCATGTTTTACTTTCTCTTCTTGTGATATGTGTAAATAATAATTTACAATAATATATAATATATATACATACTAATATATAATTTTGTGTATTACTTACCTTTATAAAGCACTTTCTGAAAACAGAGCATGCTTGTCCTTTGTTTTCTTTCAGCTATTCCGTTCTGTCCGTTAAATAAAGTGTCATTTTATCATAAATATAATAATACCCATAATGAAGAAGTATAATGAGAGAATATAGCTTTCTTCCATAACGTATTCATTATCTGAGTAACCACGATGTGATATACGAGGGTCATTCAATATATAAGGTGACCTTTTCGGTATATAGACATCTACAAAGGTCATTCAATAAATAAGGTAAAATTTTTGGTTTAAGGTCTTCTACGAGGGTAAATGACCCTCGTAGAAGACCTTAAACCAAAATTAATAAATGAATAAAATAATAATAAATTAAATGAATAAAACAGATGAATTTTTCGGTAAAAAGACTTCTACGAGAATCATTCAATAAATAAGGTGAATTTTTATGGTATGAGGACATCTACGGGGGTCATTCAATAAATAAGGTGAATTTTTCGGTATAAGGACTTCTACAAGGGTCATTTTATAAATAAGGTGGATTTTTCGGTATAAGTACTTTTACGAGGGTCATCCAATAAATAAGGTGAATGTTTCGGTATAAGGACTTCTACGAGGGTCATTCAATAAATAAGGTGAATTTTTCGGTATAAGGACTTCTACAAGGGTCATTTTATAAATAAGGTGGATTTTTCGGTATAAGGACTTCTACGAGGGTCATTCAATAAATAAGGAGAATTTTTCGGTATAAGGACTTCTACGAGGGTCTTTCAATAAATAAAGGTGAATGTTTCGGTATAAGAACATCTACGAGGGTCATTCAAAAAATAAGGTGAATGTTTCGGTATAAGGACTTATAATACAGATAGAAGTTTACTTTTTTTTTTAATTTTTCAACGTAGTCTCCCAGCAGTGTCACACACTTTTCCCATCTGTGCACAAGCTGTGCACAAGCTGATGTCTCAGTCAATCGCCCACAGCACTTTTGACTTCATCGTCACTTTCAGACTTCGTGCCTCTCGTAAACGCTTTCAAGGAACCAAACAGGTGAAAGTCTGAAGAGGCAAGGTCTGGGTTGTAGGGGGATGAGGGAGCAGTTCCCAGCCCAGCTCTTTGATGGTCTGCACCGTTTGGGCTGATGTGTGAGTCCTTTGCGTAGGCAAGGTCTTCATAGACAATGTTGTGTGCTGTCCCAACAGATAGGCTCAAAGTCCTTGCAATATCATCCACTGTCACCCTTCTGTCAGACTGAATGAGGTCCTTGACTGATTCGATCAACTCAGGAGACCTCACATTTGTAGACCTCCCAGCCCTGTCTTCATCCTCAACACTGCTCCGTCCTTCTTTAAATAATTTAGCTCACTTGTAGACATTTTTTGACTGAAACATGTGGCACCATACACAGTTGATATTCTCTTTTGAATTTCAACTGGTTTGCACCCTTCAGTAACCAAAACTTGATAATTGACCTTTGTTCAATCCTGGAGCATGCTTCTTAGTCGGCCATCTTTGTTAATCTCCAAAACTCTCAAAGTTTTTTTTTTCAATCTGCAAAGAAATTAAACCCCTTCGAAAAAGAACTAAAGGAATTTTTTTTTAAAAAGTATGCTTCTATCTGTATTAGAAGCCCTTATACCGAAAAATTCACCTTATTTATTGAATGACCCTCGTATTTTAACCCCCATTAACTCTGTTACGTCAACTTGTGACTTCTTGATAGCACAACCCCGATGGCATTCGAGAAGTTTCCTTTACCAAAATTCCCTCACAAATTTTATTTCCAGGGATATCTCAGTGATTCCGAACACAAGAATCGTCTCCCCAGCGCGAATATTATTTAAAAATTCACTTTGACTAGTTGACCATACTAAGAATCGAACGCGGGCTTCATGCTCGGAACGCTGACCTTCTAACCACTAGTCTACATTATTTACATTATTCGGACTCTTATCCTCATCTTTGTTGCCATTTGTACGACGTTTCAACCGTTTTACGTTCCGGCTTTCTAGGTGTTAGAAATTTCGAACCGAACTCTTTATTACAACCACTGTGGTATATCATTCTCATCACTTGCGTAGTAATACCTCTTTTGAAAGTCATGGGTTATCTCTCTCTAACCCTCCAAAATACTTGTTCACCACTGCTGTAGCCTGGCATTGAACTCACAACTCTTTGGGTCAAGTCACAGGAACTAATCAACGTTTATATCCACTGGGCCATGTGTCCTTAATAAAGGATTCGGTTCGAAATTCCTAGCACCTGAAGAAGGCCGGAGCGTACAACGGCCGAAACATCGTACAAATGGCAACAAAGATGAAGACAATAGTCCGAATAATGTAAATACTGTAAATACTACATCATCTCAGAAATATAGACAAACACTAGTCTACATATTAATATATTGTTTAAAACTTGCTATATCGATGAAAAACATCGTGAATAGATCGCTTATAGATATAACAAGTATTTATTTTTTGAATATGTGTTTTATGATTTCACAAAAATATCTTACCTTTTTTGAAGGGATTTGAATGCTAATGCGTCTAGCAAAACTCTTCCATGTTTAGAAGCTTTTGAAGTCAAAACTCACCAAACGTAACTGAAAAAGAAATAAAACGGTTTTTTTATTTTAGCGCATCCTTAATAATTAAGATGCGTCTTAAAAACGCTAAATAAAAACGAAAACATGGTTTGGAAAAAAAGACATATGTAACTTATTCATTCACGGATTTATTCCACGCCAGAAATACACAGGATCACAGACATAATAGATGAAATATACAACAGTGGAGATATACCAGAAAACCTAAGTAGATCTATTTTCATAGCACTTCCTAAGAAGCCAGGTGCAAACGAACGTTAACTCCATCAGACGATCAGCCCAATGAGCCATATAGCAAAATCTATCATCCAAATTCTGATGAAAACCTAAGTAGATCTATTTTCATAGCACTTCCTAAGAAGCCAGGTGCAAACGAACGTTAACTCCATCAGACGATCAGCCCAACGAGCCATATAGCAAAATCTATCATCCAAATTCTGATAAATAGTGTGCAACTGAATCTGTTTTTATAGCACTTCTTAAGAAGCCAGGTGCAAACGAACCTTAACTCCATCAGACAATCAGCCTAATG
Source organism: Ascarosepion bandense (assembly GCA_037127315.1). NCBI lineage: Eukaryota > Metazoa > Mollusca > Cephalopoda > Sepiida > Sepiidae > Ascarosepion > Ascarosepion bandense. The sequence goes on along the minus strand of JBBBDQ010001892.1, from coordinate 1,486,725 downwards.
AGCCATATAGCAAATTTCATCATCCAAAATCTGATGAAACCTAAGTAGATCTATTTTCATAGCACTTCCTAAGAAGCCAGGTGCAAACGAATGCTAACTCTATCAGACAATCAACCCAATGAGCCATATAGCAAAATCTATCATCCAAATTCTGATGAATAGTGTGCAGCAGAATCAAACTGGAAATAAGACAAGAACAGCGAAGATTTGTCAAAAACCTTGTAACAAGCAATGCGATATTTATCCTCAGAATGATGTCAGAAAGAGCAACACAAATGCAGGAGAACCTGTGAGTTGTAGATTATGCAAAAGCATCTGATAAAGTACGTCACGACGAATATTTGGGAAGGATCTTGTGGGGGGATCACACCTTTTTGCTCATAACAATGGACTCGTCTGATGTGTACATATAATCCTTCCTATACAGAGAACCGTAGTGTTTGTCAAAGAGTTTTCTCTCTGCGACTACCTCTCTCACTGTCAGCTCTCTGCCTTCGGGTAGAGGACGCTCTCTGCTTCCGAGCAGAGAGCAATAACCCAGTCGTGGTTCCGCCGAAGGGTAGAAGCACGACTGGGGAAAAATAGGTATTTTTTGGCCGGGCCATATAACCCGGAAATTCCCTCTCATAAACTGACCATGTGTCACATGTTGCCATTAGTGGGAGGGACAACTAAATATAGTGATTGTCAAAGAGAGTTGAGTAGTTGTACCGCCACTAGTTAGTTAGTAAGGATATAGACTCATTACCCGGACATAATTCTTCATTACAAGACTGTATATGTTGACTAGCAGTATAGCCCGGCGTTGCTCAGGTGTAATGAAAGCTTTAAAAAACTAATCCATGGTCCTGGAGCTCAGACTCTTTGAACTTTGGCATGAAAGACTAAAAAGCAATAGTTGTTTTCAATTTATAGCGAAACCGTAGACTGAAAGAAAAATGAATGGATGTAAGTCAAATTTTGATTTCCTGGTATCGATATGAAATAAGTTTTTTCCGTCATAAACTGAATTTTGAAGGCAAAATAAGTCCTCTGAGTAAATGGTATCTTGGCTGAGACTAAGAACTACAATTGTACCTACTTAGAGACAAGCCCGAAGCAAAAACTAAAATAAAAGGGCTGAAAAAATACAGACATACAGGCAGATAAACAGACACACAGATACACACACACATCTTGCCTTTATATATATATATATATATATATATATATATATATATATATATATATATATTGAATAATATAGACAAGTTTTGTCTATTAATTTTGTGTAGGATCCGTTCATACCGTCTGATATACTTGATGGTGATGTCGTTGAAAGACAACAAAAAATCACAGTATTTGTTGAATTTTTTATCGGGTCTAAGCTTTCGGCTCACATAAGCCATTATCAAAGAGTAAATATTAACACACAGTAAACATAGAACATTTAAGTTATTAACAATAAAGAGAATTGGAAATATAAGTCCATCCCTACCGTGGCGGATGGCCGAAGACAGTGACAAAATAGTGGTGTTGTGGTCCCTGGTCTGATTACAGACATTTGAGTACGTTATTGGAAATATCGAAATTGATTGTATTCAAACCAGGTTTAAATTGTTTAATGTAGAGTGCTTCGAGGATTTTTAGTTTCTGCTTATTATTTTCTTGTTTGAGTATGTACGTGTTATCAACAAGCGTTTGTCTCAGAAGTGTGCGTTGATAACCGTGTTGTTCTAAATGACGGAATATATTTGAATTTTTATTTAAGTGCAACGTCAGACGCCGTGAGAGCGAATTTGTGGTGTGGCCAATGTAGATTATATTGAGGTTGTTAGAGATACATTCTCTAAATGGACATATGAATTTATATACTACATTGGTTTTTTGCAAATCACTAACGGTGGGGGAAGAGTCGTTGCGGACAAATGAATTATATGTAGTGGATTTAGTGTAATATATAATACAATATATTTGCAATATATTTGCATGAGTGTATCAAATTTTATTAAAATCGGACCACTCCTTCTCTAACCTGATTTTTTCGATTATCGATTTTCGATATTTATCGGGGGTACCTCGACACAAAACCTAGCTAAAAACACTCGCCGACGCTTATAGTACAACTGTGTAAATTTTTAAGAAAATCGGTTCAGCCGTTTCGGAGTCTATAGGTAACGGATGCACACACACACACACACACACACACACACACACACACACACACACACAAAGTTCCATTTATAAATAAGTTTAGATTAGATAAATTTCTACTGATAGTATTTCTAGTGGTCCTGAATTAACTAACCCGTGTTCCAGTTTGTATATTTTTTGTTCAATATAACTTACATTTTCTACCTCCATGTCTGTTTTGTTATTTATTATTTTGTGTGGTTTCTCAGCAAGAATCCACAACAGATCTGATTATAATTTCTCAGGGGAACAGTGTCCCTTATTCGATATGTTCCCCTAATCTCTTTACTTTTTGTCGATTCTTAATAACTTGTGAATACGTATCAAATATTAACCCTAATAAGAGTAATAATCACCCCAAGACAATCGGCCACCTTCCCCAGGTAGTATATCTCTTATTTAAATTAAAGGTGAAGGTTAGGGTTAATCCTTAATCCTTAAGATGATCCAAGAGGGATCTACGAAAGAAGCTGAGATTATCTTTGAATAACATTGTGCCATATTCGGTTTGAAGGGGTGTGGGTAAATAACAAAATTTAATCTAAATTCTTTATAGAACACTAGCAAGGTGCTACCCTAGAACAAGGGTCAGCAACCTACGGCCCGCATGCCGGATCCGGCCCGCGAAATCATTTTGACCGGCCCGCGAGTCTGATTACCAATGACTCAATTTTTAACATGAGAGACCAGGCTTTCGAATTCAACAAAAGGCCTACTGTTATCTTCCTCTGAGCCTCTGAGTCACCCAACCGAATTTAAATACTATGACCGCAAAAACACGATCAAAACCCAATCACCTCCATTTCTGCGTAAAAAATAAAAAAATAAATATAAAACAAAAATTGATAGTCGATTTGACTGACCGATCGACCAGTGACAGACATTAGGCGGGGACACCTTCAAAGGGATAATGTTGTCTCAGTCGGCTTTCTATTTCATTCCTCCAACAGCGAGCCCCCACCATCGCTTACCCCTGCCACCTACCCTATGTAAGTTGCTGGAATCTTTCAATGGACCATGTTGTTATCTTATCATACCCCTCCTTTTCTCAAAGTTTCAGTTGATTTTTTTCACTTTCAAGTATTTTGACGTTTATTGAGGAAAAGTAATTTTTGGTAGCTGTTTTTTTTTAAATTTTAGATTGTCTTTTGTTTTTCTGAATTCTCAATGATTATTTTCATTATGGTTTTAAATATTTAAGATGACAGGGATCTGCATATGTAATTTTCCTTAATTATTCATTAATGACCTTCGTCCGGTCCGCTACCCGTCATTATAACACAATCCGGCTCGCGGGGTCGAATAAGATTTCGACCCCTGCCCTAGAACTTCAGACAATGCAGGGAAAGTCAGGGAGTGCAGCACTTCAGTACAGTGATAAAAACAACAAAGGTGAAGATAAACGTCCAAAATAATTCGCAGAATACTAGAAACACACACCCCCAGAACTCCCTTGTTTCCTGTTTAGGATGCGGTTTCCGGTTTTCTCTTTTCCAATCTTTTCACTCTTGCGTAGCCCCCTGCACATCAGTGGCGTTACCGCCTTGCTCGGGGTGATATGATTAAAATAACTACAGACAATATGGGTAAAGTTCAAAAGCATTCCCACCCACGACAAAGATAAAGATGCTAACTCGAATGATCCGGGAATCATAAGAAACACATCCTTACAGGGGGGAAAAGTAATATACAGCGCTTCAACCCAAGCACGGTAATCAAAACAACAAAGATGAAGATACTAGTCAACCCGAATAATAATTAGCAAAAAGCTCTCACAGAAAATCAGATAAGGAAAAGTTGAAATACTTTCCACAGTAATCAAAACAACAATGATAAAGATACTAGTCTACCTGTAGATAGAAAAATGATACTATTTAACCCCAGGGAGGATCAAAAGTACAGAGGTTGGAATGTAATAATCAATAAAACAAAAACAAGGATATTCGTCAGGATACAAAAGTATTTCAATATCAATATATGATCGATCAGCTCAAAATCATTTGTCTTCCGTTCAATATTTTTTTACTGAAGTTCATCCAATACAAGACTCAAGAGCCACTCAATGTAGTGCGTCACTGAACAAAACGTGTAATGTGAACTTAAGTGACGGATGTAGGAAGTGAAGATCACGAGGATACGGAGAATAGAGATTGACACTTGACTTACGGCCACATCAAGTTGAAATACGGAAGGTAAGCAACTTCAATCCAGATCAGCAGATAGATGAGTGACCCATTAAATTTACCAGTTACTCTAAGCTGGGATGTGCGGTTGATGTAATGGATAATAGCTCAGATGTTTTAATCGGAGAGCCGAGTTCCAATTCAAGTTGGGTTCGATATGTTCACTCACACTAAAATGCCCTTGGCGAATGCGTATCGAAAAAATTGTTTGAAAATTCAGTCATTCAGTCAAGTGCCATACGTGATACACGCTTTGGGCGATCATGTCTCAAAAGAGACATGACAGACTGGGAAAAAGATTATCCCGCAGTAGGTTGCCATTGCTTTCTGCGGTAGACTGGTTGCCAGCCATAGCTATAGAACCCAATCAGTTCTATTATTTAGCCCATAGCTGAAGGGAAGAGACGGATTAATACCTTTCCCAAGAGTATTTGTGCGTAGGTGAATGCAATGAATTCAACTGGCATTCGAACTTGACTCCCCGATTTGTCGTCCCGAGAAGTTTTCGAATTCCAGTTGAATTTTATTTGAATGCTAAATTGTTTAAATGAAAACTAATCGAAATGACAATTATTCTATCTATCTATCTATCTATCTATCTATCTATCTATCTATCTATCTATCTATCTATTCTATCTATCTACTATTCTGCTCATAATCTATCTATCTATCTATCTATCTATCTATCTATCTATCTATCTATCTATCTATCTATCTATCTATCTCTATCTATCTATCTATCTATCTATCTATCTATCTATCTATCTATCTATCTCATTCTGCTCATAATCTATCTATCTATCTATCTATCTATCTATCTATCTATCTATCTATCTATCTATCTATCTATCTCATTCTGCGCATAATCTATCTATCTATCTATCTATCTATCTATCTAATTCTACTCTATCTATCTAATTCTATCTATCTATCTATCTATCTATCTATCTATCTATCTATCTATCTATCTAATTCTGCTCATAATCTATCTATCTATCTATCTATCTATCTATCTATCTATCGCAGTCTGTTCATATCTATCTATCTATCTATCTATCTATCTATCTCATAATCTATCTATCTATCTATCTATCTATCTATCTATCTATCTATCTATCGCAGTCGGTTCATATCTATCTATCTATCTATGTATCTATCTATCTATCTATCTCATTCTGCTCATAATCTATCTATCTATCTATCTATCTATCTATCTATCTATCTATCTATCTATCACAGTGTGCGTATCTCTATCTATCCATCTAACACAGTCTGTACATTATCTATCTATCTATCTATCTATCTATCTATCTATCTATCTATCTATCTATCTATCTCAGTCCGTTCATATCTATCGCAGTCTGTTCATATCTATCTATCTATCTATCTATCTATCTATCTATCTATCTATCTATCTATCTATCTACAGTGTGCGTATCTCTATCTATCCATCTAACACAGTCTGTACATTATCTATCTATCTATCTATCTATCTATCTATCTATCTATCTATCTATCTATCTATCTAATGACCTGATAAACGTCCATATGAATGTCACTTTAGCAATGTAGCCGTTTTAGGGAAAACACTGAGTAAATATGGAATACGAAAGAAATGAGTATGATTCAAACTTCAAGATGTAGCAAGACATGTCATAACTGATAGAGGTTTCAACTAGTGGAGCTAAGAAAAGCGTCTGTGGAAAATGTAAGTTGGAAAATGTCACCCACCCACCCACAACAAGGCCACATAAACAATTTTGCTTTTTGTCAAGGTTGCATAATTTGGAATGAACAGCACCCAGCCCGGATATGGCAACAATATATCATTTCTGGTCTGATCCACGTTGTAAATCATTAAGCTATAATCGCAAAAGCAATCAGATACAAGCGTCTTGTTTTCTTTTTATTCCTGTGTTTTGTTATTTAACTATTATTTATTTTGAAAGATAAAAGAGAAGAGGAGAAATAATATCAGACAACGTTTTTCCCAATCTTCAAACGACCAAGTTAATTTAATTTTTTCTTATCGTCTGTTGCAGTCGATTTTCATAACAATTAAATGTGGGAAGAGGTTTGTGCTTTATTGCATAAAATCTTTTTCGTATGTTAAACCCACGTTGTCAGTCTGTTTCAAAATTCTCTTTCTTTCGTTTCATGTTGATATCAGTATCAAATCTGTTTTTTCTCGTTAACTTATGAAATATAATATGTCTGACCTGGAACCAAATAAGATGACATAACGTCAGAGAAAATTAGAATTCGTTAGCAGTTAAAAATTAAAACGAAAAATTTTATGTGCTTATTTGTAATCTTTATTATTAGGTAGTGGCTAAATAAGTAATGATAGATAGATAGATAGATAGATAGATAGATAGATAGATATTAACAGAAAGAGATAGATAGATAGATAGATAGATAGATAGATAGATAGATAGATAGATAGATATTAACAGAAAGAGATAGATAGATAGATAGATAGATAGATAGATAGATAGATAGATAGATAGATATTAACAGAAAGAGATAGATAGATAGATAGATAGATAGATAGATAGCTAGATAGATAGATAGATAGATAGATAGATAGATAGATAGATACACTCCTGATCAAAAATTTAAGACAACTTAAAAATCTTTAAAAAGAATTTTTTTTTTTTATGGATAGATTTTAACTCCTCCCACTTAAGGTTACCAATACTACAATCTAAAAGGTTATGGAAACAAAAAACTACATTCCAAACATTTTATTTAGAAATTTACATTTTTATAAAATGAGGCGATTTACACAAGATCAAAATTATAAGACCAGGGGTATAAATTGTTAGATCTATGGCAATTCCAATGTTTTTAGTTCAGTTAGAGATTAGCAATTACTGCATAAAGGTGTTACCATGCCTAAAGCAAGCAAACTTACCGAAGTTGAGCGTTCTCGAATTCTAAAATTCCATAAGCAAGGTTTGTCACAGCGGGTGATCGCAGCTAAGGTAAATCGCAGTAAAACTGTGATTTGCAACTTTCTAAAGAACAGTGAGAATTATGGAAAAGCTAAATCCTCTGGTAGGCCCCCAAAAATTTCTCCTGCATTGAGTAGGAGAATAAGACGGGTTGTTATGAAAGACGGGGGACTTTCTTCTAGTCAAATTAAGGCAGTCACAGATGCTGATTGCAGTCCCGTAACCATCTGACGACACTTAAGACAAAAAGGCATGGTAAATAAAAAGCGTAAACAAATTCCTTGGCTGCTTCCACGTCACAAGGTGGACCACTTAAAGTTGGGTCGTGAATACCAAAGATGGGACGTTGAGAAGTGGAAGAAAGTCCTGTTTTCTGATGAGAAAAAATTCAATCTCGATGGTCCTGATGGCTTCCAACGATATTGGCATAACAAAAACATGCCTCCTGAAATTTTCTCCGCACGTCATAGTGGTGGAGGGTCCCTAATGGCATGGGGTGCCTTTTCTTACAGAGGGACGATGGAGCTCCAGGTGATGCAGGGTTGTCAGAGAGCGGCTGGTTATGTTAGCATGCTACAAAAAGCATCTTTGATGGTGGAGGGACATTGTTTGTGTGGAGATGGATGGTTATTCCAACAGGATAATGCTGCAATCCACGCTGCAAGACAGACCTTGACCTTTCTACGAGAAAATGCGGTCCATCTCTTTGACATCCTGCATGCTCACCAGACTTGAAACCAATTGAAAATGTTTGGGGGTGGATGACAAGTGATGTTTATCGAAATGGCAAACAATATTCAACAAAAAATGAAGCCATCTTCAGAAGCTGGAGCAACATCCCCCGCACCTTAATGGAAACGCTAATTTCTAGCATGCCCGACAGAATGTTTGAAGTCATCAAAAACAATGGAGGTAGACTTCATTATTAAATTTGGTTGTTGAATATTTTCATACACTTTTTGTACAATTTCGTAGAATTTTTGTCTCTGGTTTTATAATTTTCATCATGTGTAAATCGCCTCATTTTATAAAAATGTAAAGTTCTAAATAAAATGTTTGGAATGTAGCTTTTTGTTTCCATAACCTTTTAGATTGTAGTATTGGTAACTTTAAGTAGGAGGAGTTTCAAATCTATTTGTAAAAAAAATTTCTTTTTAAAGATTTTTAAGTGGTCTTAAATTTTTGATCGGGAGTGTATTAACAGAAAGAGATAGATAGATAGATAGATAGATAGATAGATAGATAGATAGATAGATAGATATGAACAGAATGAGATAGATAGATAGATAGATAGATAGATAGATAGATAGATAGATAGATAGATAGACTAATTTGAACAGAGATAGATAGATAGATAGATAGATAGATAGATAGATAGATAGATAGATATAGATAGATAGATAGACTAATTTGAACAGAGTAAGATAGATAGATAGATAGATAGATAGATAGATAGATAGATAGATAGATAAAGATAGATAGATAGATATTTAAAAGATAGATAGATAGATAGATAGATAGATAGATAGACTAATTTGAACAGAGATAGATAGATAGAGAGAGAGAGATAGATAGATAGATAGATAGATAGATAGATAGATAGATAGATAGAATAGATGATAATTTGAACAGAGTAAGATAGATAGATAGATAGATAGATAGATAGATAGATTTAGATAGATAAGATAGATAGATAGATAAGATAGATAGATAGATAGATAGATAGATAGATAGATAGATAGATAGATAGAGTAGATAATTTGAACAGATAGATAGATAGATAGATAGATAGATAGATAGATAGATAGATAGATAGATAGATAGATAGACTAATTTGAACAGAGTAAGATAGATAGATAGATAGATAGATAGATAGATAGATAGATAGATAGATAGATATTAACAGAAAGTGATAGATATTGTTTTGTTTGTGTTGAACACGATTAAAATGAAATTCCTCTTGCGCAGATCAGATCTCAACATGGTAGAGGAGGCAACATGGTCTCAGCAATTTTATAATTGAATTGGAAAGATGTAAACGTAAGTTTTTTTCTTTAATCATAACGCCCCAAGCACTGCCACTGTTTTGCAGGGGGTTACATAGGATAAAAGTTATGAGAAAGAGTGAGGGATCAGTTTATATCTTGATTGTAATGTAGAACTGATTCCCCACTTTACGTCCACCTTATATTAGTTTAGAATTTTTTTCTTTTTTATAATTATACCGACCCAAGCAAAGCATTTTACTGCCACTGTTTTGCAGGGGTTACATAGGAGGAAATTTATGATAAAGAGTGGGGGAACAGTTTATATATTGATTGTAATGTAGAATTGATCCTCCACTTTACGATCACATTATAATAGTATAGAATTTTTTTCTTTTTTATAATCATATCGCCCCAAGCAAGGCATTTTACTGCCACTGTTTTGCAAGGGGTTTACATAGGAGGAAAGTTATGAGAATGAGTGACAGGTTATAGGGAGTGTCAGGAAGTGAGTAAGAGAAGGATGAGAATACTGATGAGAGTGGAGTGGATGGAGAAAGGAGCATGAGAGAAAGAGGATGCAGGTTAGTGAGATAGGAGATGACTATTGACTTTACATTTAAATTCTTGGAGATTGTAGCTGTCGGGGAAGCAAGTAAACAGAAGGGAATTCCACAGGAGGGAATTGAGAGAAAAGAAGCTGTTGGAGTAGAATTTGCGCTTACATTTTATTGGTTTCACAGTAAAAGGGTGAGACCTAGGTGCTAATCTTGTGACTCAAGTAAATTCATATATAGGTGGCACCAGTGAGCTAAGTTCATCGGAGCAGAAACCGTGAAAGTATTTGCAGAAGAGACACAGGGAAGCCACATTGCACCGGTGGGAAAATGACTGTGTCTTAGTTACCAAGTCCGGATCTATCACATTACAGATTCTCCGATGGATTTTGTCAAATACCCCTAGGTGCCTATCAGGAGCACCCGACCAGATGGCAGCAATATTCAATGCACGGGCGGATGGTAGATTTATATATGTGCAAGATTGTTTCAGGTGGAAAACCTTCCTGGCCCTACACAGAGAACCTAGCGGATTTAGCTATGGATTCTATACAGTCATTCCACTTGAGGTCTGTTCAGAGAGTAACCCGAGGAAGCGAAGTGTTTTGCTTTTAAGGAGACTAACTATGCTAGCCATGCTAGTGGGTGGGTAGGAGCGATTGTCTCTATTCTGACTATCTATTTTCTTGCACTCCTATGAAACTCCCTTCCGGCTCAATGCTTTTCAGCCCAATTTTATCTGAACAAATTTAAATGCAATAACAATCATCTTCTACTGGTCACCTGGTGGCACTTCCCGCTTCTGGCTCATTATTAACATTTCATTTCCTAATTCTTCCGCAAGCTATAACCCCTTGTGTCATAGTGACTTTTGTGCCTTGCATGCGATGATGCTGATTTTTTTAAATCGTTATGTGTGACTGTAAGTTCTATGGAAAGAGTTCCTTTTTTCACACCTCTCGCTTGTGGGGCTCTTTTCCGGCTCCATGCTTTCCAGCTAACATCCAGCAAACTTTAATCTGCACAAATTTAAATGCAATGTCAATCTCTTTCTACTGTCCTCCTGATTATCGTTTTTCTTCCCGCTCATATCAATGTTTTGCTCCTGATTCCGACATTATAACTTTTTACTGTGAATATTATCTTTATTTTTAGTGGGTAGGCACTTCTGAGTTGTCATCGCCATTTTTTAATTTTTCTTTAAAAGGGAAATTTAATATAAACGGGCCTAGGTCGTGATGCCATACTAACAAAAAAAAAAAAAAAACGTTTATAACAAAAAATAATAACAGATTAAAAAAAATCTATTTTATATATATATATATATATATATATATATATATATATACATATATATATATATATATATCAACATGCCCTGTGGACATAGAAGAATCCAAAGGAGTATCCTTTACATATAATGGTAGGATAACTCTCTACGAGAGCTCTAAACATATATGCATATAAATACATATAGAGCAAATATAAGAAAAATTAAGACAGACGAGTTATTTCATGGTAATTCGGAAGTATAGGCCTATTTCAGGCGAGCCATCTTCAGCTTCCGTCTTTATTCAACGAAGGATTCTACATGAATGGGATTCACAAAAACCTAACCCGGCGAATAAAAAAATAAAATCAAAACATATAAGATGATAAGAATATAACTGTCGCTCCCCTAAAAAAGAAAACAAGAACAATCCATCCGTTTGTCGAACCCACAGACATTCCTACAGAATCATATGTAAAAGTCGCATAGAACCCACACCAGATAACACGTCAAGACGCTAATTCATCGCCCCTAAACAAAGTTGATGCCGTCCGCCCAGCGGTCAGTGTCGAAGTAAGTTCGAGGGAAGCGGGTGGGTCAGACGAGAAAGAGGGAGTGATAAAGAAAAGAGAAGAAAGGAAAGACAGGAGAGAGGGAGAAATAAAGCTTTACATCCTCAATTTAAAGGAACCTCATTATTCTATTTAGATTTATTTGTTTGAACTTGTATTTTATTCCTTTTTAAAAATCTATTAATATTAAAATTTTCTCGTTAAAAATATAGTGCTCGTAATATATATATATATATATATATATATATATATATATATATATATATATATAGCATAATGATGATCCACGTATACTGTCTTAATATGTATAGGAAAAACGACTAAAAACTTGTAAGTTTAAAAATGTATTTTTTTTACAGTATTTATTTATTTCTATTATTATATATATATATTTGATATTTCAGACCGGCCTCGGCCTTTCATCAGAAACAAATGATTTTAAAATTTAAACTAGAAGCGTTCGCCGCGAGAGCGTTCGTCGAGAAATGTTTACATCCTGTGACGTAGAAAGCGATAGAGTTTTTTAATATTTGTAAACGTAAACCTATCTCTAATAATACTTTTAAATGTTGTTTTTCGTGTAAAATCCTTTGTACAATAAAGATGGAAGCTGATGATGGTTTGCCTGAAATAGGCCATACTTCCGATTTACCATTAAATAACATGTCTACCTTAATTTTTCTTATATTTGCTCTTTATGTATTTATATACATATATATTTAGAGCTCTCTTAGAGTGTTATCCTACCACTGTATGTACAGGATTCTCCTTTGGATTCTTCTATACCCACACTGCATGCTGATATATATATATATATATATATATATATATATATATATATATATATATAAGTGGTGTTTTTTTTTAATTTTACATTCTCCAATGATGTCCTGCTTTGGAAAAATTTAAATATGAAGAGGGACAAAATTTAATTTCTAGAAATTTCATTAATTAAGCAACCATGACGTAAAAGATTTAAACATATTTCTACAAATCTACAAAGATTTTCACTAAAAAAGCAAAAATTATAAAATAATTTATTTTTGAATAAGTTCCGAAAGTTTAATTAAACTCCGACGATTATTTGATTGTTGCAAGAATTTCCAAAACAATGAATTGTAATATAAATAATACAATAAAACTAAGATATTTTTTTTAATTAGAAAAGACTTTAATTCATTTCATGAATATGATATATTGTCGACATTATTGTCTTAAGGAAAATGTATTTTTCAATGAATAATTAATTTTTACAAAAATGTTTTTTTCTCACTTTAATAATTAGAATAATTTATAAAGTTTGAAATCTTTTAAATTTCTTTATTAATTAATCTAGGTTAGGTAATATTGTTATGAAGTAAAATCTATATTTAGTAATCATAAATGGAAAATCTTAATATAATTTATCAAACCACAACATTTTTAAAAAATTAAAATATTTTTGCACGGGTATGAACATGTCGACTTCAGTAAATACGGGTGTTCATACATGATAAAAATCCTTTGTTTAAGGTTTTACCTTGCGGGTAAAAACCCACATATAAACAACCTTTGAATGAGGGTAATTTTCATTTCCCTATTTGTCTTTGCGAATCATCCGCTCAAAAATAGAATTCCTAAAGTTATTTCACTTCTCCTCATCCTTACTTAATTTTTCCAACCAATTCATTCGTCCCATCAGTAAAACAAGTCGCCGTGCTTAAGCAACTTTTTTTCTTAGTTTTCTTCTCTGTTTCCTATACTAAAAGTAATATTTGTTTCAGATCAAATTAATTAAACTTTAAATTTGCTAATTTTCCTCAAATAACGTTTCAGCAGAAAATATTATTTTATTTTTGAAAGCTTTCAAAAATCTAAACTAACTTGTTTGTAAATCTCTCAAAAATGAATGACTTTGTCGATGTTACTGAAAATAATTAAGATTTTTAACCAACATTTCGAATTTGTTAGAAAGGGTTAATACTTCATAAGATAATCAAGTATAATTTGGTCTTTTCTGTTAATAGGATAAACATTTTGACGATAAAAATTGTTTTGTAATCAATTTTAGAGCCTTTTTTCATCAAGCTATGCTCTTTTTCTGACGAACTTAGTTAAAGACAATTCATAATGGCTAAAATGTAAACTTTAATGAACTCAGAGAACCTCCCCACAGAGGGGGGATATGGCACAAGGCTGATGTTTATCCTGGAGCATTCTGAGTGCGTACAGACGAGACGAGATTCTTCTCTTCGGCATAGCCTCGTCTATGTTCCTTTCTGCCCGAAGTTAGAGTCCGACAAAATTAGAGTGACATTCACCTGCCTCCCCACTAAGGCTGGATGTGGCACAAGGCCGTATTTTACGCAAGTGTCCGAGCTCTTAAGCAAACATTTCCTGTAAATCTTGCATAAGGCAGAATCGGGCTCTTGTTTGTTTTTTTCCCCGGACGACACTCTACTTTTCGTCAAAGTCTCGTCTGGGCTCCTCTCCGCCCGGAGACAGAGAGTCCGACGAAAGGGGACTATCGCTGCACTAATATTCACCGGCCTCCTCACTGAAGCTGAATGTGGCACAAGGCCAAATTTCACGTGAGAGATCCTAGCTCTATCGTAGACACTGCATAAGGCTCTTGTCTATTTTTCCCCAGACCAGTTTCTCTTTCATTTCCTCTACTAAGTAGAGAAGGTAATTGATTTTCGTCATGTGAAGCGGACGTGTATCATCTAGATGTCACATGTGTCATTAAGAATTCTCAAAACGGATGTCCGTGCGGGTCGATATGTGGACACTTACGGGACAGCAATCACTGAACACCTGATAAATAGCAGAGATTGTGTGACTGGCTTTAGTGTGAACCACTTCACTGTGTTGTCTGGTTCACACTCTGCGTTTCACTTACAGGCGTTGGAGTCACTACAAATTAAAGTCATGACCCCGTCTCTCTGTAAACAGAGAGATTGTTTAATTGGACTTTACATAATTACCATCTAGTGCCTGCCCCTCTCCCCACCTTTTTTCCCATTTCATTTTCAGTTTTAATATTTTAAAATATTGAAGAATTAAAAAACGTCCCAGTTGAACCCTGATGAAAAACGGGATTGATACCGGTTGGTCCTTTTCGTGTTTCTTATTTTTCATTCTTTCATTTTTAAAAGGCTTGCAAGTATGAAGTTTACTTTGATTCTTGTTGTGATATATATATATATATATATATATATATATATATATATATATATATATACACTAACATACATAATAAAAAGGTCAAAGAAAACGGTTGAATTCCTTTCATTTTAAAATTTCGTGAGTTTGCACGACACATGAAGGAATTCTAAAAACTAAAATATTCTGTTAATCTTTTGAAATGATTTGCGAGCGTCTTTGTGGTTGCTAACACTGTTTGTTTATAGATACGTAATTTAGAATAAAGCTCATTTCGTCTTTTTGCCTTGATAAAGTCCAACACAGGACGAAACGCGTAGGCGATTTAAAATACAGTTTTCCTCTTGTCTTTATTTTATTTAAGCATATATATATATATATATATATATATATACTAGCAGTATAGCCCGGTGTTGCTCAGGTGTAATGAAAGCTTTAAAACTAATCCATGGTCCTGGAGCTCAGACTCTTTGGACGTCGGCATGAAACACTAAAAAGCAATAGTTGCTTCCAGTTAAAGCGAAACTGTAGACTAAAAGAAAAGTGAATGGATGTAAATCAAATTTTGATTTCCTGGTATCGATATCAAATAAGTTTTTTTCTTCTTAAACTGAAACTTGAAGGCTAAATAAGTCCTCTGAGTAAATGGTATCATGACTGAGACTAAGAACTACAATTATACCTACTTAGAGCCAAACCCGAAGCAAAAACTAAAATAAAAGGACTGAAAAAAAATACGTACATACAGGCAGATAAACAGACAGACACACACACAAACATCTTGTCTTTTATATATATATATTATCGATTTTCTGCACAATTGTAAGAACTGCAACCTTTGAAACTTCTGAATATCGTTTCTTATGTCTTTGTCTATGAGTGTATCTAATTTGATTTTCGATATTTCTCGGGGGTACCTCGACACAAAACCTAGCTAAGAACACTCGCAGACGCTTATAGTACAACTGTGTAAATTTTCAAGAAAATCGGTTCAGCCGTTATAGGTAACGGACACACACACACAGATAGACAAAGTTCCATTTATAAATAAGTCTATATATATATATATATATATATATATATATATAAGACTACAATACGACCAACAGAATCAGAATAAGCTCCCAACCCCACTTTCACTTAAACATCATACCACCACAAATAAACCGTTTTCACCATTTAATTTTCATCCCAACTTCGTCACCCAATGAGAAGCACGTAACTTCGAAACGCGAAAATTTTGTTTAGTGATACTATGAATTTATAAACCATTGTAACAACCATTGCAATATAATGCTCTACGTTGTATCGAGCACTCTTTATAAAAGTAAATGCATGAACAGTAGGTAAAAAAACCAACGAGTTCCACAACTTTGTTACAATATATATATATGTAAACATGTTACGGAAATCAACGAATCTTAACGAAACTTGGTTATAAGCAACCGACAATTTGAAATGAAATGTTTGAACATTATATTTTATCGATACTCGTATTTAAGTAGATATTCTGTTTTTTAATTAAACAGTATTATATATTTATATCTACCGGCCTGATTATTTACGATAATCATCGTGTTACGGAAATTAACGAAGATTAACGAAACTTGGTTATAAACAACCGACAATTTCAAATGATTTTGTTATATTTCAGACCGTCGTCGGTACTTCATCAGAAACAAGATATAAAAATATGAAATATAAAATATAATAATAGAAATAAACAAATACTGTCAAAAAATACATTTTTAAACTTACAACTTTTTAGCAGTTTTTCCTATACATATTAAGACAGTATACGTGGATCATCACTATGTTATATATATATATATATATATATATATATATATATATATATATATATATAAAGCAAGAAGTTTGTGTGTGTGTTCGTTTATCTGTCTGTATGTCCTTTATACAAATCCACAATTTTCATCCGATTCTCACATCACACAAATATTCTTTAGGCGGAGTTTCAGCTCCAGGATCATGGTTTAATTTTAAAGCTTTCATTACACTCGAGCAACGCCGGGCTATACTGCCAGTATATATAGATATACTAGGTGCGATTGGTAAATTGTTGCAATTATTTTATTATTTCAAACATTCTTTAGGCTGAGTCTGAGCTCCAGGACCATGGATTAATTTTAAAGCTTTCATTACACCCGAGCAACGCCGGACTATACTGCTAGTATATATATATATATATATATATATATATATATATATATATATATTCCATGTAGGTCAACTGGTAGGTATACGGACTAAAATGTTGTCAAAATCTACGCAGTTGATTTTCTTCCAGACATGATTCATTGTCTATTCGTGACTACAGTTTTATGGCTATGATAACACGTTAAAACATGCGCTTAACCTTCTGGCACTCTTCTGGTTCTGCCTCGGTAGAGTTTGGATATTTTCGCAATTTTATTAACAAAGAAGAAAGCGTGATTGACTTCTGTCGACGTTTTTATAAAGTCCAATTCATCGTATTGTTTGTCAATCAACTGTTGAGAAACTATATGTATTGCTTCCGGCACAAAGAGCCAGATACAGTACACATTCACAGTTAGATTAACCAAATGCAAACGACAATTCTACTCTTTCAGCTTCTTCTCTCGCACTTCCCGCCTGTGGAACTCGCTTTCCATATTCTTGCTTTCCTGACGGCTACAACTTCCAGGAATTTAAATGCAAGGTCAATACTAATCTATTAACCACTTGACTCTATTTCTTTCCCCACCCCATATATCCTTTCCTTTCTCTCCTCCTTTGAAACTATCATCACACCTGTATTCCCATCCTTCTCTTGCTCCTTTCTAAATGGTTCGTCTTCCTCTTCACTCTCTTCTACTTAATCTATTTACTCTTATATAGCCCCCTGCACATCAGTGGGATTACCACCTTGCTCGGGGTGATACGATTAAAAAAAAACAACAACAAAAACATCATTATTTATTACAATTAGTAAGAACGACAGCTACGGTGTCGTAACAACCATGAACCCAAGGGTTAAACGTCATATTGGTATGTTAGTTAGAGATAGCATTGTCTTAAAGCTTCGTTGTTAGACGATTCAGCTGCCAAATAAGTTTAATTTTTCCGATGATTTGTAGTAAACTTAACTGGTAGTAAAACAAATTTGAGCTCTCTTCATTGGTTTATCAGAGGTATGGCTAAGCCATTTTTGAACTCTTGTTTAAACTAATCTTTCAAATCACTTTTTCCCGTATTCCCGTATATATATATATATATATATATATATATATATTTACTCTCTCACAATATTTACGCTCTCACACCCTGATTGAACACTCTAGAGGAATAGTAGACTTTGAAAAACAGTACCTACTCTGGCCTGTACGCATCACTCATTCAGTAAAATGAATTAGATCACTCTGGCTATTGGGCGGGTATAATGATAATATACGCGCTAAAAAGCCTGCCTTCTTCCACTGAACGCCCATAGCCCAGAGTGACGCCAATTCGGTCGGGTTTCAATCCTGGGTTAAAAGAGCAATCGGAGTCTAACCGTACTGATGAGCTGTGATACAGCGAAACAGATCTGTCTGCAGATGACAATATATATATAATTATGAATTAATTGTGCATTGCGGCATGGAACTTTCTGTTTCGAGATAGATTCTCTTCATGGGGCAATGTTGGATGTTCTCTGATGAAGAGAATGCCGGGGTATTCAAAATAATAAAACCTTGAGTCCTTTTGGATTTATATATATATATATATATATGTGTGTGTGTGTGTGTGTGTGTGTGTGTGTGTGTGTGTGTGTGTGTGTCACTTTAACTAAGCAGTTTCATAGCGACTTCGAAGTTTCGTGAAGACATCGTTATGATCCCCATTATTATTTTTTGTGTGTGTGTGTGATGTTTTGTTGCTGGTCATGGCTCTCCATAGATTACTTTTCTATATTATCTGCGAATTGCCAAACATTTTGCTGAAAGGTAATGAAATCGTCATGATGCCATCTTTATATTTTGGAAGTTTTTCTTCTCATAAATTGGTTGCTACTCAGGATTACAGAGCTCAGTTTGCTTTGCTATTTGCCCCATCATTACAGGTTTTACAACCGTATCATGTTGAAACACCAGTTCCCTTGCGATTAACAAGGTTAAGCGCATCGAGTATCGAGATGTTTAACCGTTTGAGAATATCAATTGATGCATGCTTAGATGTGCGGTTGGTGGAATGGATGATGGCTCAGAATTTATAATCGGAGAGCCGAGTTCCAATTCCCGTTGGGTTCGTTTTAACCACTTACGAGCAAATACCTGTTGAAAAAATATAAATCCACCTCTTCTCCTCTAAGTTATGATTTCATTGTGTCTTTTCACCGGATTTGTTCAACCTATACAGCGAGAATATTTTGAGGACCCTAGATGACACACCAGGATTTGTTATTGGAGGCCACAACCTGAACAACATAAGATACGCGGACGATACAGTACTGATTGCGGACACGGAAAGGAAACTGCAAGATCTCATACAGAAAGTAGCAGTGGAGAGTGACAAGAAGGGACTACAAATAAACTTTAAGAAAACTGAGTGCATGGTCATCAGCAAAAGATACAACCCAAAATGCCAAATACAGGTGGGGGATAACAGAATCAAACAAGTCCAAGAATTTAAGTACCTAGGAAGTGTTCTAACAGGAGATGGAAAGTGCGACACGGACATCCGAAGGCGAATTGGCATGGCAAAGGACGCGTTCCAGAAGATGAGCAAAATACTAACACACAGGAAGATCTCAATAGAAACGAAGAAAAGAGTGCTAGACTGCTACGTGATGTCAGTTCTTCAATACGGCTGTGAATGCTGGACAATATCATCGAAAATGAGGACAAAACTGGAAGCGGCCGAAATGTGGTTCTACAGAAGGATGCTACGGATATCGTGGACTGAGCATACAAGCAACGACGAAGTGTTAGAAAGAATGGCAACAAAAAGGAAATTGATGCTGAGCATCAAGAAGAGACAACTGAAGTTCCTGGGGCATGCAATGAGGAAGGAGAGCTTGGAGAACCTGATACTGACTGGACAGATAGAAGGAAGGAGAGACAGAGGAAGGCAGCGGATAACATATTTGCAGGGTCTGATCAGGTGGATGACGGAACGGGGGTTGCCAGGAGCAACAGGAGCAAACATACTAAGAGCCACAAGGGATAGGGAGACGTGGAGATCCATGATCGCCTACGTCCTGAAGGGACAGGGCACATAGAAGAAGAATATGATTTGCATTTCTAGTGAATACGAAGGATGTAGCAACCTAGATGGGTGACAGCTTTGGAATTAGTCAGTCAATAAAGTGCCATACGTGATACACGCTTGGGCGGTCATGTCTCGAAAGAAACATGACTCACTAGGCAGAAGATTATCCTGTAGTAGGTTGCCATTGCTTTTCGTAGTGTAATGGATAATGGCTCGGAATTGTTAATCGGAAAGCCGAGTTTCGATTCCGGTTGGGTTCGTTATATTCATATATGCGCAAATGTCTTAATCCATCTCTTCTCCCCCAATTTATGGGTTAATTAATAAAATCTTTTTTTATGTGCCGTGTTCTTTCAATGCATCGGCGATCATGGACCTCCACTTGTCTCTTGTTGCTCTTCACATATTTTCTTTTAGTTTCCCTCCAAAACCTTGTTCCACCATCCACTTGCTCAAGTCCATCAAGTATGTCTCGCGTTGCTATCTTCTGTCACTCTTTCCCATTATCCGTCTTGTGAGTTGGGCACCTCGGCGTGGTGTAATGGTTAACAAGCGTGTCTCGCCAGAACCACTTACAACTGAGTAGTGAGTTCTCTGGGTGTCCCATACTTTCGGCCTTGTGCCACATCTAAGCGGCACTTAGAAAATCACCTATCCGTCCTGTGAGTATTAGATTCTCCAAGCCCTCCTTCCTTCTTACGCGTCCCAGAAAACTCAGCTGTCTCTTCCTGATGCTAAGTATAAGTTTTCTTTTTAGTTTACTTCCTCTCCAAATCTTGTCGTTACTCACATGTTCCGTCCATGGCATCCTCAACATCCTTCTGTAGAACCACATTTCTGTTGCTTTCAGTCTGTCTTTCATCTTTGAGGAGATTTTCCAGCATGTGCTGCCATATAGGAGGACAGATCTAAACTTATTTATAAATGGAACTTTGTCTCTCTGTGTGTGTCTGTGTATCCGTTACTTATAGACTCCGAAACGGCTGAACCGATTTTCTTGAAAATTTACACAGTTGTACTATAAGCGTCTGCGAGTGTTCTTAGCTAGGTTTCGTGTCGAGGTACCCCCGATAAATATCGAAAATCGATAATCGAAAAAATTGGGTTATAGAAGGAGTGGTCCGATTTTAATCAAATTTGATACACTCATAGACAAAGACATAAGAAACGATATTCAGAAGTTTCATGGTTGCAGTTCTTACAATAGTGCAGAAAATCGATAATATATATACATAAAAGGCAAGATGTGTGTGTGTGTGTGTGTGTGTGTGTGTGTGTGTGTGTGTGTGTGTGTGTGTGTGTGTGTTTATCTGCCTGTATGTCTGTATTTTTTTCATCCCTTTTATTTTAGTTTTTGCTTCGGGTTTAGCTTTAAGTAGGTATAATTGTAGGTCTTAGTTTCAGCTATGATACCATTTACTCAGAGGACTTATTTAGCCTTCAAAATTCAGTTTACGACGAAAAAAACTAATTTGATATCGACACCAGGAAATCAAAATTTGACTTGCATCAATTCATTTTTCTTTCAGTCTACGGTTTCGCTTTAACTGGAAACAACTATTGCTTTTTTGTCTTTCGTGCCAACGTCCAACGAGTCTAAGCTCGAGGACCATGGATTAGTTTTAAAGCTTTCATTACACCCGAGCAACGCCGGGCTGTACTGTTAGTTACTACATAAGTCTAGTACTCTTTTTTTTCTTTTCTTTTTTATTTCCAACGAAATTTTCCTTCTTTAAATATTCTGTTTAGCTTTTGATATTCGTCCTTGGTCATGTCAATCCGCCTTCGGATCTCACTGTTATACTTTTGTGTTGTTTCAAGTCTCGCCTTGATTTTTGAGGAGATTGTCTAACATTCGCTGTTGAATTCCTTGCATTCGCTTACGTGAGAATACTCTTCGGAAAGGTAATAATCCGTTTCTTTTCCTCAGTTATGGGTTAAATAATAGGACAGACTGGGTTCTATAGCCTTATCTGGCAACCAGCCTGCCGCAGAAAACAATGGCAACCTACTGCGGGATAATCTTCTACCAAGTCAGTCATGTCGCTTTCGAGACATGATCGCCCAAAGCGTGTATCACGTATATCACTAAACTGACTGACTGAATATAATAGTTAGAAAGATGATTACGGCTTCTACTGGGCATAAAGTGGGGGATCGGTTTTCTATTGTTATGAAGTAATAAACTGATTCCCCTCTAATTAATACTTAATAATATAATACATATCTTCACCCTGTAGCTATGAGTTAAATAATAAAACATTGGGTTCTATAGCCTTGGCTGTCTACCAGTCTACCGCAGAATGTAATGGCAACCTATTGCGGGATAATCTTCTGCCCAGTCATTCATTTCTCTTTCGAGTCATGATCGCCCAAAGCGTGTATCACGTATGGCACTCAACTGACATACTGATGTGATTAATGTTGCAGTTCTGTTCATATTCTTTTTTTCATTTTACACAACAATATAAAAACAAAAATATTTCCTTCCTGGAACTTTCTTTCGATAGGTACTGTCAAAGTTCTCACCGTTATGAACATCTATTATCTTCTTAATCTCCCCGGAGCCTCACCATTCAGATAAAAGTAAGGTAGAAACTCTCAACAGACCAGAGGAGGACCAACGACAAGGGCACACAGACAGCTTCGAGCATACACACAGAGAGAATCCAGCATATATTAGAACTGGCGTGCCTTGACTGCTAGGCTACGTAGGACCTCCTGATCAAACAAAACCCGAATAGTACTCTTAAACAACACACTTCTCCCGATTCTAAAAATATGCAATCTTTCGTATCCTAATTTTTTTAAAATATCATTTCACCCCATGCAGAGCACTGTACTGCCACTGTTGCGCAGGGGGTTATAGAGGGGAAAGTGATGATAAAGAGTGATTAGTTATAGGAATTGTCAGGAGGAGGGTAATAGACGGATGTGAATACCGGTATAATGAGGGTGCAGTAGATGGACAAAAGAGCTTGAGAGAATGGATGCGAGTTTGTGAGATAGGAGATGTCTATTGACTTTACATTTAAATTCCTGGAGATTGTAGCTGTAGGGGAAGCAAGTATATGGAAGGGAATTCCACGAACGGGAAGTGCGTAAAAAGAAGCTGTTAAAGTAGAAATTGCGGTTGCATTTTATCGGTTTCACGGTAAAAGGGTGTGATCTATTTGCTAATCGAGTAGTTCGTGTAAATTCATACCTAGGGGTCATCAGTGATCTAAGTTCATCGGAGCAGAAGCTGTGAAAGGATTTGTAGCGGAAACAAAACATTTTTCAGCAAGTGGATCAAATCCGGCATATTTTTTATTTGTTTGTTTTAAACATTATTTTTAATGGATACTCATATTTAAGTCGATGCTCTTTTTTTATGAAACAATATATTTATTTATTTACATCTACCGGCTTGGATATTCAAGAAATCTTGTTAGAAAAATATGCATTTCTCAGTAGGATTCGAACCCGCTTCACTTAGAAGAAGTCGTCATGAGATCTGTCGCACCTTAGAGCGCTCACCACCGTATGACCACCTGATCAAACAAAACCCGAAGAGTGCTTTTGAACACACACTTCTTCCGATTATCGCAATATACCTGTCTGCCCTGTAATGCAAAGAAAGACACTTTTTTGTGCGGGGTCGGGGGGGGGGGGGGTGATGGATTAAATCCGACATCTTTTTAATTGATTTGTTTAAACGTTATATTTAATCGAGGCTTATATTTGAGTAGATATTCTGTTTTTATTATTAAGCAGTATATTTATTTAAACCTTCCTGCCTAAATATTCAAAGGAAACTTTATTTTAAAAAATATGTGTCCTAAACCAGAGCATCTACTCAAATATGTGTACCTATACAAAAAATAACCTTTAAACAAATAAATTGGAAATAAATCGGATTTAATTTATTTCTTTAAAAAAATTTCTTTGTTATGTTGGGATACAAAAGGCAACAGATATATCAGTCAGTTAAGTGCCATACGTGATACACGCTTGGGCGATCATGTCTCGAAAGAGATTATCCCGCAGTAGGTTGCCATTGCTTTCTGTGGTAGACTGGTTGCCGACCAAGGCTATAGAACCCAATCTGCCCTGTTATTTACTCCATAACTGGAAGGAATAGACGGATTAATACCTTTCCCAAGGGTATTTGCACGTAAGCGAATTCAATGAATTCGGCTGGAATTCGAACTCGGTTCACCGATTTCTCGTTCCGAGCCGATATCCAATGCACCACAACGCACATCCCGATATATATATTTCGAGAATCGGGAGAAGTGTGTGTTCATAAAGCGCGCGCACACACACACACACAAACACACACACACACATACATATTCATTTAGATAGGTGTGAGTTTGTTTGACAAACTCACACCTATTTAAATGAATATGTCAGCTGTACCACTGATATTGAGCACTTTCAAATAAGTACCGCGCATATATAATATATAATAATATAATATATATAACAAATTGCATATATATATATATATATATATATATATATATATTTCACACCCACACCCACACACATACACACACACACACACACACACACACACACATATTTATATATATATATATATATATATATATATATAGTACTGTGCAAAAGTATTAGGACAAGAACTATTTTATCTTTTATGAGGCATCAAAATGAAGTTTAAAATCACCCCTGTCCTAACATTTTTGCACACTACCGATAGTGTTCAAAAGTATTAGGGGTGATTTTCCTAAAAAAAAAACCTCACTGAAATTCAAATACAGAGTGAAATGCCAAACCTTTGTAAGAATTATGGAACTAAAAAGGAAGAGGAAGGAAGGCTTTGGAATTTAAATTGGCCCCCACAAAGCCCTTATCTGAAATCTATTGAACATCTATGGAATATTTTCGATAAAAAAAATTTATAAATCTGAATGTTACATCGCAAGACACACTTTGGGAACAAATACAAGCTGCTTGGCAGGAGATACCATTAGATACATTGAAGAAGCTTGTGATGTCAATGCCTGACAGAATGAAGGCTGTGATCAAAGCAAAAGTCTATTAGACTAAATATGAAATTTATTTTGTAACAAGTATTTTTTTTTCTTGTTAAAGCATTTAATGAGTAAATCAAATAAAATTTCTTTAGTTAAATTGTTTATTTTCTGTCAATATGCTTCATAAAAGATAAATAGTTCTTGTCCTAATAGTTTTGCACAGTACTATATATATATATATATATATATATATATATATATATATATATATATATGTGTGTGTACTGGGTGCGATTGGTAAATTGTCGCAATTATTTTATTATTTCAAAGCAAAGGCTTATTATACTACATATTAAATTTATTTTGTAACAAGTATCTTTTCTTGTTAAAGCATTTGTTGAGTAAATCAAATCAAATTACTTTAATTAAATTGGTTATTTTCTGTCAATATGCCTCATAAAAGATAAAATAGTTCTTGTCCTTATACTTTTTCACAGTACTGTATATATATATATATATATATATATATATATATATATATATATATATATATCCTTAAACAAAATAGACGTCATAATTATCCCGAGGAACCTTTCGGGCCAACACTTGTCAAGGGGTACGTTGGCTTTATTACAAAGGGGTTAAAAATAGAGGACAGTAAAAAAAAATTACAATACAGGGAGAAGATGGAATTCGATTAAAAATAAACTTTATTCTATAGATATTAAAATGTAAGGGAGGTGTAAACATGCAAATCCACAAGAGTGAAATAAAAAAGAAAAACTGTTACTTTTTAATATCTATTGAATAAAGATTATTTTTAATCGAATTCCATCTTCTCCCAGTATTGTAAGTTTTTTGTAATAAAGCTTGTCAAGTGTTGGCAGAAAGGTTCCTCGGGATAATTATCATGTCTATTTTGTTTAAGGTTATTAACTTATTCTGTGGATACAGATCATTATTTGTGTATATATATATCAGTATACAGTGTGGGTATAGAAGAATCCAAAGGAGCATCCTGTACATACAGTGGTAGGATAACTCTCTAAAAGAGCTCTAAATATATATGTATATAAATACATATAAAGCAAATATAAGAAAAATTAAGACAGACACGTTATTTCATGGTTAATCGGAGGTATAGGCCTATTTCAGGCGAACCATCGTCAGCTTCCATCTTTAATTAACAAAGGATTTTACACGAATAAGATTCACAAAAACCAAAAAAAAGCGAATAAAAATAACGGAAACTCCCTTAAAAGAGAAAATTTAAGAAAAGAACACACACACACACACACACACACACACACACACACACACACACACACATATATATATATATATATATATATATATATATATATATATATATGTTTCTGAGAAAACAAAATGCTTTAAGTGAAAGACTGTGCAAAAGACAATAAAAAATACGTTAGAAAACGAGCGGCAAATTAAACAAAACTAATCGATAAAAGAAATATGTAAAAGAAGACGGCCAACAAAAAACAATTTGGCGTTTGTGTCCCTTGGTTACAAGGCCACAACGACATTTATCTTATGGCTAACTCGTGTCTCGACACAAGAGAAAAGTAGATTAATCTTGTGAAATAAGCAAATCCCTGTCACGCGATATGTCGCCTCTTTTGTCAAATACTTTTGTAGGTAAAACCAAAAGTTGGATTTGAATCTTGAATCTTTCTTTCTATTGTACTAATTCATACACACACACACACATACACACACACACACACATATATATATATAGTGTAACCCTGATATAAGAGAGGTCGGGACCGGATAAAAAGTTATCTTATATACTTGTTTCTCTTATATCCGGGTTTTGGTCTATTTTATATACATTACCACAGGCTCTTATTTTGAACCAGAGAAGATCTTTCTTATATCCGGGTTTCTATTATATAAGGGTACCTTATATCCGGGTTTATACTGTATATATATATATAATTAAAAAATCATGAAAAGTATAAGAGACGTAAAATGCCCTCTTAGTGACTGTAGCGGGGAGGGAGAATATATCACCCATCAGACTGATTTAAATGGAAACGACCTGGATATGGACACGGCAAAAGATTTAACGGTTTACGCGGGTTACGTATCCATAAGGGACGCTGGTGCAAACAGCGTAATTCTCCTACTGGAGAATATAAATCGAGTAATGGGATTATGAACCTGGACTACACCCACAGCGTTCAGGATTCCATCGTTGAGCCACAGTACCCTGGAGAAATCCTAAGTAAACCAAGAATCCAGTGGCCCAAAGGTAACCAGAAGGCTATGTGAACAAACCTTGATAAAGAGCTTTCTTTTATCCTTAATACCAATCTTAAGGGTCCCATAGTGCTACAGATTAGTTCCTTTTGTAGGATAATACACGACGTTTGCTTTGAGTGGTTTGGACCGGTAATGGAGAAGAAAGAGAAAAAGGAGGAAAAGCGACCAAACTGACAAGTCCAGAAAGGGAAGTTACGAGCAGAACAAAGGTTACTGAAGCGCCGTTTTAAAGAATCTTCAATTCATGAAAGGGCAGGACTTCAGGAACTCATGAATGATATCAGAAGGAAGATTCTAGTGATATCCAAAGCTGAGAATCAAAGAAAGCATCGGAGGAAAAAGTGGCAGTCTCGGAGATCTTTCTTTATAAATCCGCATGCTTTTGCTAAGAAACTGTTCGTGGAAGCAAAGAGCAGCAAACTTGATGCCCCTCAAGAGAAGTTGGAAAATCACTTGCAGATGACGTATGCAGATAATATGCGAGACATACCAATACCTCCTATGAATAGTTTACCATGGTTTCGAGATCCAACAGTTATGTTTGATGATAGTGGAATAAAAGTAAGTCAAATCCGGGATTTTGTCCGAAAGGCACGCGGTGGTAGTGCCCCCGGAATGAATGGGATATCATATAAATTATATAAAAACTACCCAGGCGTTCTCAGGAAACTCACTAGCCTACTCCAGCAGATCTGGAAGCAGAATATTGTACCGCATGAATGGTGTTTGGCTGATGGCATTTGGATACCAAAAGAAATGAACTCAAAAGGCATTTCCAAGTTTCACCCCCATATCCTTCCAAAATATAGAGGTGAAAATATTTCTTGGAGTCATCGCTCATCGAATGACAGATTTTCCTTTAGAAAACAAGTACATAAACACATTTGTTCAAAAGGCTGTGGGATACCTGGCTTCCCTGGCTGTCTGGAGCATGCAAACATTATATGGAATTCCATACTATCAGCCAAAAGAAATAGAACAGAACTCCATGTAGTATGGCTTGATCTTGTCAATGCATATGGGTCAGTCCCACATAAATTGATAGGAATGGCCCTTGAGTTTTTCAACCCTGGCAAGATTAGGGAAATCATAATAAAGTATTTTAACTAAGCTTTTTATGAAATTCACCGTCAATGGTTACACAATCACTTGAGATCAGCATCATGATGGGCTGCGTAATTTCCCCGCTTCTTTTCATTCTGGTCATGGAGTTAATTTTACGAGACGCATCAAGCACAGCCAAGGGAGTGATGACTAATGAACAACTGGTCCTTCCTCCTTCTAGGGCTTTTATGGATGAGATCACTATTCTCGTCCCTTCGAAAATTGCTGCCGATGAACTACTACAAAAATATCATGATCTTTTCACATGGGCAAGAATGAAGGCAAAGCCCGAGAAAAGTCAAAGCTTGTCATTAGTTCGAGGGTCTGTCAAGGGAATTCACTTCAGAATTGGCGATAAAGTAACACCAACAGTAAAGGAAATGCCAGTAAAAAGCCTCGGACGGATGTATGAAATCCCACAGACCGATCGACATCGGGGTACAGAGTTACAGAAAGCAGCTTTAAGGGGTCTAATTTCGATCGATAGAACCTATTTGCCCGGCAAAATAAAAGTGAGGTGTTACCAACATGGCCTATTACCCCGCCTATATATATATATATATATATATATATATATATATATATATATGGGGGAGGGATAAAACATAGTTTTAAGATATGGTAAATATATTTGTTAAAGTGCTCAATATCAATAGAGCGTATGTGGCCGGAACATTGCGTAGAAGCCTGAAACAGACTGTCGCCGCTTGAAATTGGCCTCAGGCCGGCACTTATTTTCTGTTAATATTAACAATATTTATTATATTTGGGTCGCATATCAATTCATTGTTCGAAAGAATTTTACCTTTATAAATATATGCGTGTGTTTGTTTGTGTGTGGGTGTGTCTGCACTTGCTGACACCTGCGTGTGCACGTAGTTTTTAGTTAAATATAGTATTTTAACACCGCAAGAAGTTCAAAGTTACAATTGAATTATAGAATGATTTAACTAACAATTGATTATACATACAATCGACTATATATACATTTGTATATATATATATATATATATGTATATATATATTAATAAATATACATACAATCCTATGTCTATGGCACGACTTAGAGTTTCATGCGTTATGCAATCATCAGGTGCATATTTTATAATCTATTAAACTGTCAGTTTGAAATATGCACCTGATGATTGCATAACGCATGAAACTCAGAGTCGTGCCATAGACATAGGCTTGTATGTATATTTATTAATATATATATATATATATATATATATATATATATATATATATATATACAGATGTATATATAGTCGATTGTATGTATAATCAATTGTTAGTTAAATCATTCTATAATTCAATTGTAACTTTGAACTTCTTGCGGTGTTAAAATACTATATTTAACTAAAAACTACGTGCACACGCAGGTGTCAGCAAGTGCAGACACACCCACATGTAATATATATATATATATATATATATATATATATATATATATATATATATATATATTACATCTCAGTTCATACATTGAGCACTGCTTTATTAACATCTGAATAATACAATAGATATGTACACCCTCCTCATATATATATATATATATATATATAGTATTTATGCTCTCACACCCTGATTGAGCACTCTGGGTGAGTGGTAGACTTTGTAAACAGTAGCTACTCCGGCATTTACGCACCGCTCATTCGATAATGAACTGAAACACTCTAGCTATTGGGCGTGTTTATACGCGCTAAAATGCCCGCCTTCTTCTACTGGACGCTCGTGGCCTAGGGGTAGAATCGCCGGCTGACGCCGAGTCGGTCGGGTTTCAATCCTG
This sequence comes from Ascarosepion bandense, assembly GCA_037127315.1. NCBI lineage: Eukaryota > Metazoa > Mollusca > Cephalopoda > Sepiida > Sepiidae > Ascarosepion > Ascarosepion bandense. The sequence continues at coordinate 1,456,483 of JBBBDQ010001892.1, read as the reverse complement.
GGTTAGGAAGCGACCGGAGTCTAAGCCATACTGATGAGCTGTAATACAGCGAAACAGATCTGTCTACGAATGACTATAGTATATATATATATATATATATATATACTATAGTCTCTAGTATGTATATATATATATATATATATATAGGATCAAAGTGGAAAAGTTTGTCACTGAGCAGAGTCAAGTCGATTTCGAAGTTTCATGAAGGCACCACATTAAATTGGCTCCTAGGTCCCACCCTTTTACAAAACATTCAAATGTAATCGTCACTTCTATTCTAATAGCTTCTCTTCTCGCACTTTCCGCCTGTAGAACTTCCTTCCGTATACTTGCTTCCTTGATAGATACAATCTCCAAAAGTTTAAATGTAATATCAGTTGCCATATTCTATCACTTTGATTCCAATTCCTTTTTTTCGATATCACCTGTTCCTTGTTTTTTTGTGCTTTTTTTACCATTTCTCTGCCTGTAACCCACTGCACACCAGTGGTGGTCCCGACTTCCTTTGTGTGAAATTACAATTACAAACAAAATGAAAAAACTCTCAAAAACTTAATACTTAGAAATGTGAAACCAATAATAATCAAATTAATCAAATAAAGAATTTAAAACAATTGACCTCATAGTCTCTAATAACACAACGACCACACAACTAAGTCCTCTACAGAAAACCAATGTAGTGTATCAATTTACATACCCTTTTAGAGATTGTATCTCTGGTACTAATAATAAACCCACTACATATATTGGTTTTGCTACAACCACGCTCTCCCGTAGACTTACGTGCCACCTTTCTGATTAGAGTTCAATTAAACAACATTTCTTAGAAAAACATAGCCATGTAAGTAATATTAGAAAGATTTTAGTCAACAATACAATAACACTCACTCATATACACAGTAAAAAGAACCTTCAAATATTGGAGGCCATCTACATTAAATTAAAACTACCCACACTTCATAAAATCTCGTTTAAATCTGGTCATAACACATTACATTGCATTTAAATATATGGTTCTGTTATCATTTCGAACTCTCACGCAGTGTGACGTCATAGAACCGCATTACAAATTTATGAACTGCGTTTGCTATTTGGTAACTGTTATCGTTGCTTAGCAAAGTTTTATGTCAACACAAGATAAATTCATCTTTGATGGTGGATGTTTTTATGTTAACATCTCTGTAACCTCTCTGAAGATGACTCATGTGAGCAAAAAGCTTAGAAGCAACTTAATAAAAAAATATCCAAATATTGGAGAATTTTTGTCTTATTTTCACCTGAAATTAAAGCCAAAATACGATGTTTAGAACAGCTCATGATTAAACATAATAGACATTCATTGTCTCTTATATTTAACAGTACTTGTTTAGAATATATATATATATATATATATATATATATATATATATATATATATATATATATATCCGAGTGATTATAGAATGAAGAGAAAAAAAAGAAAAAATTTTTCCGTCCAAAACATTAATTTAAAACAGTGCTCTATATATGGTTATAGAATAGTGAATATTTATTCTAAATTCTCTCCCTCTCTCTCTCTCTCTCTCTCTCTCTCTATATATATATATATATATATATATATATATATATATATATTATGTTTTAGAACATGTACATAATTTCTTCTATATATGTCCTCTTCCCTACAATCATATGTTTGTTTCAGTGCTTAGATTTAAACACTTCCTCAGGGGAAATAAAGGTTTGTAATCATTCTCTGTTTATATTTGGTTCGTTGTTGTCGTGGGGGTTGGTTGGGGTTATTGGTAATTAAGCGAATGTCTCGTTTTGATCGTTAGACTTTTGAGGAATTTGGTGTGTAAGTGTGAAATTGTTGATTAATGGTATTATCTGTTCTAAATATAAACAGAGAATGATTCCAAACCTTTATTTTCCCTGAGGAAGTGTTTAAATCCAAACACATGTTCTAAAACATTATATATATATATATATATATATATATATATATATATATATAGTTTATAAATGAAAACTCAACACGTCATTTCAATTGGTTATAAACTATAGCTCATTTCAATGAGTTTAATTAGCTCATTTCATCAGACCTTACAATATACCTTCAATCTTGGCACAAACTTTTGTCGGAATGAGTCATTACTTAAAATGAAAAAAATAAAAATATATTTAAGATAATCTTGTTGGATTATCCTCACCGTTTACGGACTGGACACCTATATATATATATATATATATATATATATATATATATATATATATATTATGTTTTACAACATGTACATAATTTCTTCTATATATGTCCTCTTCTCTACAATCATATGTTTGTTTCAATGTTGGGACTCCAACATATCATCGGGAGACGGAAAGAGTAAGAGTTTGGAATCATCCTCTGTTTATATTTGGTTCGTTGTTGTTGTGGGGTTGGTTGGGGTTATTGATAATGAATTGAATGTGTCTTTCGTTTTGACCGTTAGACTTTTGAAGAACCTGGTGTGTAAGAGTGAAATTGTTGATTAATGGTATTATCTGTTGGAATGTACGTTTTATCGGTCGGGTATATCTTTTGGTTAGAATTTCTAGGAGAGCGGCGTTTGGTCAGTTTTGTGTGCTTGTGTGGGGGTTCTTTTTGTGTGTGCTGACCTTAGGAATTTCTAGGACAGCTTTATGGTTGGCTATCGTTTAATTGATTTTATGTCTGTTGTTAGCAGACCTATTTCATGTATTTACTTTGATCCTGTGGCTAGGTTTTCACTTTGGGGTTTCTTAGATATACGTGATAGGGGTGGGGTGTTTTTTCTTTTCAATTTTGATTTTTCCGGTATGGAATTTTTTTTTTCCTTTTCTTATTTTAGCGGAATAGGGTTTTTATATTTTTTTATTTTATATTCAAGTTTGGAGTATTATTGCATTTAGACGGAGTTATTTCAAGAAATCTAAATTTGTATTTTTTAGGACGTAAATGCAAATTAGCATTTTATCAGTGTTTTATATAAAGTTGTATGTTTAATCTTAATTTTAAGTTTAGAGGATTGTTTTTTTCTTTTAATTTTTTTTATTTATTATTTTTTCTATAAATTATCGTTTGGAATCCTATTTATTTCTTTTGATTTTTTATATATTTTATTTATTTAGATATTTTTGCGGGTATTAGATCTTACTTTAAGGATTTATTAGATCGATTTTTTCTATAGCACTTTTTATCTTTTATAATAAAAATATATCTACTCAAATTTCCAGTATTTTTTAGCATGATTGTAGGGTTAGATCTTACGTGTGCTTACAGTTTATTTTTGTGTATGATATAATTATTCTGAAGTAGTATATTTAATCTTAATTTTGAATATATGAATTTTTGTTCCTTTTTTGAGTTTGGGAGCCATTTGTTTCGTTTAATTTTGATTTTTCCAGTACGGAATAGTTTTGTTGTATTTAAATAAGTTTATTGCGTTAAGTAAGGTTATTGGTGTAGGCTTTAGTGATAGACCTTCCTTTAAGGATTTATTGGATCGATTTTTTCTATAGTATTTTTTATCTTTTATAATAATAAAAATATCTATTCAAATTTCCAGTATTTTTTAGTGTGATTGTAGGGTTAGATCTTACGTGTGCTTACAGTTTATTTTTGTGTATGATATAATTATTCTGAAGTAGTGTATTTAATCTTGATTTTGAATATATGAATTTTGATTCTTTTTCAATTTTGGGAGCCATTTGTTTCATTTTGATTTTTCTAGTACGGAATATTTTTATATTTTAATAAGTTTATTGCGTTAAGTAAGGTTATGGGTGAAGGCTTTAGTAATAGTTTGGGAAGCTTTTTTATTTCTTTAATTTTACGTTTTATTTATTTAGATGTTTTTGTGGGTATTAGACCTTCCTTTACGTATTTATTGGGTCGATTTTTTCTATAGCATTTTTAATCTTTATTGAAACAAACATATGATTGTAGAGAAGAGGACACATATAGAAAAAAACCATGTACATGCTCGAAAGCACAATTTATGATATATATATATATATATATATATATATATATATATATATATATATATATATATCCGAGTGAATATAGAATGAGGAGAGAAAAAAGAAAAAAAGTTTTTCCTTCCAAAACATTAATTTAAAACAGTGCTCGATATATGATGTATAGAACTGTGAATATTTATTATAAATTATGCTTCAGAACATGTACACAACCTCCCCCATATATGTCCTCCTCTCCACAATCATGTGGCTGTTTCAGTGTCTAGACTTCAGACACATCGTCGGGAGAAGTAAAGGTTTGGAATCATTCTCTGTTTATATGTAGTTCGTTGTTGTTGTGGGGGCTGGTTGGGGTTATTGGTAATTAAGTGAATGTATTTCTCGTTTTGACCGTTATAGACTTTTGAAGAATCTGGTGCGTAAGTGTGAAAGTGTTGATTAATTGTATTATCTGTTGGAATGTACGTTTTGTCTGTCGGTCGGGTATATCTTTTGGTTAGAGTTTCTAAGAGGGCAGCTTGTTGAGTTGTCAATTTTATGGTTGGCTATCGCCTAATTGATTGATGTCTGCTGTTAGTGGACCTAATTCATGTATTCACTTTGACCCTGTGTCAAGGTTTTCACTTTGGGGTTTCTTAGATAGACGTGATAGAGGTGAGTTTTTTTTTCTTTCCCATTTTGATTTTTCCGGTATGGAATATTTTTTCATTCTATAGGGGTTTTTTTTTTCAATATATTTTTTTTAATATTTTATACTGAAGGTTTGTAGTATTTTTGTATTTAGGCGAAGTTATTTCAAGAAATCTAAATTTGTATTTTTTAGGAAGTAAATGCAAATTGGCGTTTTATCAGTTTTTTGTATAAAGTTGTATGTTTAATCTTAATTTTAAGTTTAGAGGGTCAGTTTTTTCTTTTAATTTTTTTTATATTCTTTTTTCTATAAATTATCGTTTGGAATCCTATTTATTTCTTTTGATTTTTTATATTTTATTTTATTTATTTAGATATTTTTGCGGGCATTAGATCTTGCTTTAAGGATTTATTACATCGATTTTTTTCTATAGCATTTTTTATCTTTTATAATAATAAAAAATCTCTATTCAAATTTCCAGTACTTTTTAGTGTGATTGTAGGGTTAGATCTTACGTGTGCTTACAGTTTATTTATGTGTATGATATAATTATTCTGAAGTAGTATATTTTTAATCTTGATTTTGAATATATGAATTTTGATTCTTTTTCAATTTTGGGAGCCATTTGTTTAATTTTTGATTTTTTTAGTACGGAATAGTTTTGTATTTAAGTAAGGTTATTGTGTTAAATAAGGTTATTGATGTAGGCTTTAGTGATAGACTTTACTTTTAGGGTTTATTGGATCGATTTTTTCTATAGCATTTTTTATCTTTTATAATGAGAATATCTAATCAAACTCTTAGTATTTCTTAGCATGATTGTAGGGTTAGGTCCCTAATGTGCTTGCAGTTTACTGTGGTTTCGTGTCTCTGATTTAAGAGTTTGTTACTATTTATATATTTAAGGATCTCTATTTTTTCTTGAAGGCAAAGAAAGCATGGTTCTTTTATAGATTTTGCTGCTCTTGCTTGTTTGAGAATTTTTCATTTGACCTTAGGTGTTTTATTTTTGTTTTTTAATTTCCAAAAGTGTTTGGAGAGAGATGTTAAAATAACGATTTTAAATTAATGTTTTGGAAGGAAAAAATTTCTTTCTTTTTTCTCTCCTCATTCTATATTCACTCGGATATATATATATATATATATATATATATATATATATATACTTTACTTTACTTGGTCAATTGGGTGACACTTCTTCATGTATACAAGTTTGATTAAAAGCAAATGAATGTTATTTGTTATTTTTTAAAGTATTTTGTTACTTCAGAGCATTTCCTTGTTTTCGGTTTGAGTAAAAATTGTCTGTCAGAGTAATTCCATAAGCCGAACAAAATGACTCTATACGTTAACACGTATTGACATGTGAAGACACAATGCTTAAAAAGGGGATATTTAAAACATGATGAAGCCAATACAACGCAAAGAAGAACGTGTGCTAATGATATAAGCCTAACGTATTCAGACATTGAACAATTTGTGTTTCATAGGGGCCTAGTGGTTGAGCACTGATTCTACCACCACACCACGTCATTACCGCCAAACTGATATCACTTTTTATGGCATGATTTTTTTTTTATTTTGTCAGATAGCTAAATAGATATGAACGGAGATCTTGACAAGACGAAAGAAAGAATCAAACAAACAAACAAGCAAACAAACAAAAAAACAAACAAACATAGATAGATAGATAGATAGATAGATAGATAGATAGATAGATAGATAGATAGATATTATCCAAAACAGAAGGAAAGGAAAAATCAACATCGGGGGAAAGAAAGAAAGAAAGAAAGAAAGGAAACCGACATAGATAGATAGATAGATAGATAGATAGATAGATAGATAGATAGATAGATAGATAGATATTAAAAAGAAAGAGAGAAAGGAAGAAGCCAACATAAAGCGAAAGAAAGAATGAAACCAACATAGATAGATAGATAGATAGATAGATAGATAGATAGATAGATAGATAGATAGATAGATATTAACAAAAAAGAGAGGGAAAGAAAAAAGCCAGCATAAAGACAAAGAAACAAACAAACATAGATAGATAGATAGATAGATAGATAGATAGATAGATAGATAGATAGATAGATAGATAGATAGTATCCAAAACGAGAAGGAAAGGAAAAATCAACATAGGGGGGAAGAAAGAAAGAAAGAAAGAAAGAAAATAAGAAAGAAAGGAAACTACATAGATAGATAGATAGATAGATAGATAGATAGATAGATAGATAGATATTAAAAAGAGAGAGAGAAAGGAAGAAGCCAATATAAAGCGAAAGAAAAGAATGAAACCAACATAGATAGATAGATAGATAGATAGATAGATAGATAGATAGATAGATAGATAGATAGATAGATAGATTTAATTTGACCAACACCAATTTATCTTTTGTCTGCGTTTTAACAATTTTAACAACCCCGCACTGCTTCATCAAACCATGTAATAGTTGTCTATGTGTATTTATTTATATATTTTCTGTCCCATCTGAAGTCCTAATAAGACGAGCCGTAACGCTGCAGCAGGAAATGCCTCAGTTCCCTCTATATTTCAACTGAATGTATAAATTCTAGTATCCTAGTCACTTTTTAGCTCTAAACATAAAATTAAATAATTATTAAGTGATAAACTTAGTATTAATATTGTAGATGTAATTATAATATAATAAGAGGCTTCCGATTTATTATAGCTCCCCCACCATTGCAAATTATGTTTCTCTTATGTTTCTTGGGAATCTGATATATATATCACCTGAAGAAGAAGCAGTCCACATACAGGTCTAGCTTCAAAACCCGAAATTTTTTTGTAGTGATACTATGAATTTATAAAAACCAATGTAACAACTATTAAAGTATATATATATATATATAGATATATATATATATATATATATCCTAGTGAATACAGAACGAATAATTCTTACAACGTCCAAAACATTAATTTAAAATCAGTGCTCGATATATAATATATAGAGCTGTGAATATTTATTATAAATTATATTTTAGAACATGTACATAATTATTCTATATATATATGTGTGTGTGTGTGTGTGTGTGTGTGTGTGTGTGTGTGTGTGTGTATGCTCTCACACCGTGATTGAGCACTTTGGAATAATAGTAAACTTTGAAAAATTAGTAACTACTCTAGCATCTACGCATCGCTCATTCAGTAACGAATTAGAGCAATCTGGCTACTGGCATATGATGCATTATACTCTAAAAGTCTGCCTTCTTCTGCCGAGCGCCCATAGCCCAGAGGTAGAATCGCCAACTGACGCCAATTCGGTCGGGTTTCAATCCTGGTTTAAAAATCAATTGGATGTCAAGCCGTACTGATGAGCTGTGATACAGCGAAACAGATCTCTCTGCGGATGACTATATATATAGTCTAATGTTCATTCTACGTCTACTCCACTCTCATCAGTAATCTTATCCTTTTCTTACCTACTTCTTGACGCCCCCTATAATCTGTCACGCTTTCTCGTAACTTTCCTCCTATGTAACCCCCTTCACATCAGTGGCAGTAAACTGCTTTGCTTGGGGTGATTTCGATTATAAAAAAAAGTCTATCTATCTATCTATCTATCTATCTATCTATCTATCTATCTATCTATGTCTACTAGTATCTATCTGTTTTTGAATGTAAAGTCAATAGTTATCTCCTGTCTCACCAACTTGTATCCTCTCTCTTATGCTCCTTTCTCCGTCCACTCCAATCTCATCAGTATTCTCATCTTTTTCTTACCCACTTCCTGACATCCCCTATAACCTGTCACTCTTTCTCATAACTTTCCTCCTATGTAACCTCCTACGCACCAGTGGCAGTAAACTGCTTTGCTTGGGGTGATATGATTACATAAAAAAATAATTTGCAAATCAAATATAATATTCCTCATTATACAAGTTTCTTTAGAATGATTCCAAGTAGTAATGACAACGCATATGATAAATGGTGTATACAGTAAACAAAAGACATGCAACGAAAAGTCTTTTTACTATATATTATGAGGTTAGGATTTTTGACAGCACAGGTAGACTCGTAATTTAATAAGTCTTGTGAATATCAGACAACATTTTTCCTTTTTAAAATCGTTTTTTCCTTTATTTATTTTTGCTTTTTGTCATTGTCGCGTGTGACTCCTATTTAATGTTTCGTAAAAGCACGCAATGGGTTCAACAAACCAAAAGAAACATGTCAGTCGTAACAATAGCGTAAAGAGCAACCACCTCCGTGAAATTCCCACTGTACACAAGTTCAATGTATAATGCAATTCAACAGAAACAACTTTACAATAACTTTCCTCACCCAACATAAAGATGTTAAAAAGTTTTAAAACTGTTAAATAACTTACCTCATGATATTTAAAATATATAATATATATATATAATATAGAATATATAATATATATATAATATATATAATATATAATATATATAATATATATATATATAATATATATATATATATATAATATATATATATATAATATATAATATGTAATATATATATATAATATAATATATATATATAATATATAATATGTAATATATATAATATATAATATATATATATAATATATATAATATATAATATATATATAATATATAATATATATATAATATATATAGTATATAATATATAATATATATATAAAATATATAATATATAATATATATATATCATATATATAATATATAATATATATAATATATAATATATATATGATATATATAATATATAATATATATAATATATAATATATATATGATATATATAATATATATAATATATAATATATATAATACATAAGCATATCCCAAACTAAAATAATTTTAATATTAATCTGCATAAAGTTTTTTTTAATCATTTCACCCCAAGCAAGGCATTCCACTGCCACTATTGTGCTTGGGGCTAAATGGGGGAAGGTAAATAGAAAGAGTGGTTAGATATAGGAAATGTCAGAAGGAAGGTGATAGATAGTTGGGTGGGTGGGAAGAGTGTTTGGAAGAATGGAAGCGGGTTAGTTTGTTAGGAGGTGTCTATTGACCTTACATTTAAACTCCTGGAGATTGTAGCCGTCAGGGAAACAGTCTTGTGGAAGGGAATTCCACAGTCGGGAAGTGCGAGAAAAGAAACTGTTGGAATAGAAGTTGCTGTTTCATTTTATCGGTTTCACTGTAAAAGGGTGGGATCTAGTTGCTAATCTAGTATCTCCTGCAAATTCGAACCTAGGGTGCACCAGTGATCTACGTTCATCGGAGCAGAAGCCGTGAAAGTATTTATAGAAGAGACACAGGGAAGCCACGTCGCGCCGGTGAGAGCGAGACTGCAGGCGGTCTGCTAAGTCGGTATCGATCACATTACAGACCCTCCGCTGTACCTTGTCGAGAAGCCCAAGGAGAATAGCAGGGGCACCCGACCAGATATGGCAACAGTATTCAATGCACGGGCGGATGGTAGATTTATAAATGTGCAGGATAGATTCAGACGGAAAACAACTTCCGGGCCCTGCACAGAGAACCGACTTTCATAGCAGCGGATTTAGCAATGGATTCGATATAGTCATTCCTGAAAGTGTGAGACCAAGGAGGCGTAGTGTTTTACTCTCTGGGAGGCAAGCCTGGTCCATGCTATTAGAAGGTCGGTGCGATTGTCGCCAATCGGAAGCATTGGCAGAGTTTTGTAAGGGGCCTAAACGTAATTTTCCAGTGTCTGAAAGCGCTTATCGAGGGTGGGCCAGAAACCGATCATCTCTGGTCGGGTCGGCGCGGTGAGTGGGTATGATGTTGAAAGACCCGAAACCCCCTAGTGATCTTCGCGATGACATCACTGACGACACCCTCTAGCGCCCCCATTACGGTGCGTATGTTTGAAATTATATATATATATAAATGGAAATTATTTGTTTGAACATTATTTTTAATCGATACTCGTATTTGAGTAGATATCTTGTTTTTGATCAAGCAGTATATTTATTTCTATCGGTCTGATTATTTACGATATATTTTGCATGAAAATGTCATTCGGCAGAATTCAAACCTGCGATCCCTGTCAGCATAGGGGAAGCCAGCAATTGATCTGGTGCAGCCTAGACCACTCGACCACGAATGATACCATAGTCTAAACGAGGTCAAATCAAGCCTACATAAGACAATTTTGGATTCTACGAAATAATAAAATAACCTGGCCGGTAGAAATAAATATATAAATATATTGTTTGATTAAAAACAAAATATCTACTCAATTACGAGTAGATATTCTGTTTTTAGTTATTAAAATATTAAAATTTAAAAAATAATTTTCAAACAAATAATTTAAATATGTCAGTTGTTAAAACCATTTCGTTAATTTTCAGTGACAATATATATATATATCCGAGTGAATAAAGAACGAAGACAAATTTATAATGTCCAAAACATTAATTTAAAACAGTGCTCGATATATAATATAGAGCTGTGAATATTTATTATCAATTATATTCTAGAACATGTACAATTTTTTTTATCCACTACAAAGTGTACATTTTGTTTCGACGTTGAAATTACAATATCTCATCAGGTGGTGTGGAAAGGAATGGAATTTTGTAGACAGATTTAACATTAGATTAATTATAAAAACTGTGTTTAAATACAAAAACATTCTATAGTTGTACAAATAAACATTAAAGATAGGTCCAATCCCATCCCTCCCCACGCTTCACACTTCCTTATTCTCCCCCTCTTAGAAACCCAAAGAATAAAGTCTAGTCATGAGGCCATAAAACACACCCAATCTTCTAATGTTAAATCTGTCAACAAAATTCCCGACACTTTCATTAATCAACTATATTCCCTACCTACTCCATGTTTTTCAAAATTCTAACGGACAATTTACAAGAGTTATTCTCTTATCGCTAACATCCCACACACAACTCGCCAAATATAAGAAAAGAGGCTTTCCATTCGTTTCCACAGCACCTGATGAGACATTGTAATGTACAATTTGTAGTGGATATAAAAAATTTGTACATGTTCTGAATTATAATTTATAATATATATATATATATATATATATATATATATAGTGTAATGGTTGTTACAATGTTTTAAATTCATAGTATCACTACACAAAAATTCAAAAAGGAACCATGTTTCCTTTGTCTTCAAGAAAAAATTAAAATCACTAAATATATGAATAGCAACAAACTTTTAAACCAGAGACATGAAACCACAGTAAACTGCAAATACATTAAAGAACTAACCTTAGAATCATGCTACAAAATACTACAAAAGCTAAAGCTAGGACCCCTTAGAGACGATAAACTTTTATAGTATTAACAACACGCTTACATTAAATTTTATCTGTTACACATCAGAAACTGTGATCTAATTTTAAATTTTAAATTTTATGGAAAAAATCGATTTCTTAAATACAAAATTAAGGTTAAATATACAAAATTAGATTAATTATAAAAACTATGCTTAAATACAAAAATATTCTATAGTTGTACAAATAAATGTTAAAGATAGGCCCATCCCATCCCTCCCCACCCTTCACACTTCCTTACTCTCCCCCTCTAATAAACTCAAAGAATAAAGTCTAGTCATGAGGCCATAAAACACACCCAATCTTCTAATGTTAAATCTGTCTACAAAATTCCCGACACTTTCATTAATCAACTATATTCCCTACCCACCCCAATTTTACAAAATTCTAATGGAAAATTTACAAGACTTATTCCCTTATCGCTAGCCCCCACTAACATTACACACACAACTCGCCAAATATAAGAGAAGAGGCTTTCTATTCCTTTCCACATCACCTGATGAGACATTGTAATTTCAATGTCGAAACAAAATGTACACTTTTTGTGGATAAAAAAAACTGTACATGTTCTATAATATAATTTATAATATATATATATATATATATATATATATATATATATATATATATATATATCACGCGGTGTGTCGCCATAGAACCGCATTGCAAATTTGCGAACTGCGTTTGTTATTTTTGGTAACTATTGCTGTTGCCTAGCGGAGTTTTATGTCAACACAAAATAAAATCGTCGTTGATAGTGGATGTCATTATGTTACCTTCTTAATAACCTCTCTGAAGACGGCTCATGTGAGCCGAAAGTTTAGAATTTTTGTCTTTATTTTCAACTGAAATGAAAGCCAAAATACGACGTTTAGAACGGCTCATGATTAAACATAATAGACATTCATTGTCTCTTATATTGAACAGTATATGTTTAGAATATATATATATTATATTATATTATACTTTGGTAGTATTCCTTAATTTATTTTGATATTCTTATTTAAGCTATCGCAAAAATACGCAACTGTTTAAAGAAAGCAAAATAAATTCGTCAGTCGTAACAATAACCTCGGAAAAAAAGCAGCCACCTCCGTGAAATTCCCGCTGTACACAAGTCTAGCGTATTATACGAAACAAGGTAAACAACACAAACAGAAACATTAAGAACTTTACAATAACAAATAAGATAAACGGACTTGTTTGGCCTAAATAAGAAAAAAAGGCCCAATTGTTTCGACACAGTGAAGTGGAAAAAAAGACACTCAATAAATAAAAACTAGAATTGAAATGATGAAACGGGAAAAACACTAAGAAAGTGACAAGAGTCATTTTGTAGTTTAAGTGTCGTTCTTTTGTTGAACAGGTGATTCAAAAGGAGATCAGTGATTTCAAAACGAGACTAAATCCTTGTTATCAAAGTTAATCTCCCGCATGTACAAGTGCAGGTCTGGGGTGGTGTAAACATTTCTTGGTCCCACCCATGTGCTAATATCTAACTAAATGATCCAATATGCAATGAGTTTTCTTTAATATTACGTTGCTCGGGTTGAAAACTTTGACAACCACTCGATTTGTATTGAGAGCATGCATAATACGGTGTTTAATTTTAATGATATTGTTAATTGTTATATGTTACTAATAAATGTTTTATTGTATTGTCCACATCAGATATCAAAGTTATATTTGTGACTCTCCTTCTTTTTAGGACTCTAAGTTATTGGTGAATTTTATTAATTTTACTATTGAATTTAAGCAATAATCATTAAATTGATCTAGAGAAGCGAAGGCCGCATTGTTCATATGGAAGAACATCCAGAAATATGAGATACTTATCCAATTTAGAGTTAATTCAAGCATTTATTGATTTGCCAAAAAGGGGTAAAAGGCGAACAAGGCCGAGAAAAAGATCATACGGTTTGCCTTGAGTTGTTAAAAGACTGGAGCTACAGAAAAGAATTTCCAACAAGCAGGAGATCAAGAAGCAGTAAGCGTTTATTTTTAATCCTTCTATTTTTAGTCGTTCTACGTTACTAATAAATGTCTTATTGTATCGTCCACATCACATATCAAATATATATTTGTCCCTCTCTCCTTCTTTTTAGGACTCTAAGATATTGGTGAAATTTATTGATTTCACTATTGAATTTGTGGTGATACCGACCGAGCAAAAGCGATGGACCGGATGTTTTCTCTCTCACGACCAAAAAGCAAATGACCAAAACTAGTCCAGACGCATCCGGCTTCGCGCAGATGTTCCGGTTGAAAACTAAAAATGAATTAAATATTAAATTCCAGTTCGCAAGCCTACGCGAATTTTATTTATCGGCCAATGGGAAGCCCAGAATCAAATACGGATAAGAATTCCCAAATTATCGGCTGCGATCCAAAAAGAAGATATAAAAAGCTGATACAGAAAGCATCGCCAGACAGACCGACGCAGACACACCCAGACAGACGCGGGCAGACAGATCCAGATAGACTCGAGAGACACGAGAGTAATTAGTATCTCCCCTTGACTGACGTCAATTGGCTAACTATGCTCGCCTCCCTTACCTCTCTTTTCCTTATTCGCTGTCTCAAAACTACTTACTGACCTAAGGGGCGGATACATCAAAGACATTTCTTAGTTACAAAGCTCCCACATACCTAAGTATTAATTCTCTTTTCAGCATTTTATTGCCATGAACTTTTAACGTCCGTTGGACCCATATTTAAAGGATTACTTGAATTGTAAAAACCTTAATTGATATGTGCATATATGAAATGTTATTCCTCAACTCAATTTGCCTTGCTTGATTTATAATCTTTTTATGACTTATAGTGGGCTATCTACAACGAGGCCAAATTCCGTTAATCTGCAACAACATACTACTACTCTTCAAAAGAACGTCTACCCACTAAAAATTTAAGCAATAATCATTTACACATGGAAAGTCAGACAAAGGTACTCTAACTAAATTCTCAAAATATGGTAATTGCACTTTCTGTACATCCATCTGTGAAAACACAATCTTCTCCTCGGCTCACACTAGCCTGTTCAGCCTCTATAGCCCATATGAATTACTTTTTCCGTGTGTATCAATTGTGCCTGCTCGAAATAATTGTAAAGAAGTTTGCAAATAGAATGAGACACCGTATAACCCCTAACAAGTTTTGGTTGACGTGACAACTTGCGGTTTTGTTGAATAAGACTAAATCTTCTGTCCCTCCTCTCGTCCCTCAAGTTGAGGTGTTAATAAAGCAGAATGTTTTGCTCGTAATTTCTCTTCAAATTCTACTCTTGACTCATGTGGAGTACCTTTGTCTGACTTTCCACTTAAAACTGAGTCTCTATTGAGGAATAGGCATATAGCTTCGTCCACGGATTCTTCTATCATTTCTGAATTAAACCTGTAAAAAACATGTAGACTTGATAGTATCTCTGGTATAAACCTTAAGAAATGGGCTTCTGAACTGACTCCTGTTCTTTTTAAACTCTACAAGAAATAGCTTACCGCTCCTTGCTCTCCTGCTTGTTGGAAATTCTCTTCTGTAGTTCCAGTCTTTAAGAACTCAGGTAAACCATATGATCTTTTTCCCGGTCTATTCGCCTTTTACCTATTTTTGGCAAAGCACTAGATGCTTTAATTAACTCTAAATTGGATAAATATCTCATATTTCAGGGTCTTCTTTCAGATGAACAATGCGGCCTTTGCATCTCTAAATCGATTGCTGATGTGTAAATGATTATTACTTAAATTTAATAATTCTATAAATTTCACCAAGAATACTTCTTTATTTACTGCTAACTTCGATTCGTTTAATGGAATAACATATATATATATATATATATATATATGAATTATTTTGAACATTTATTTTTACCGATACTCGTATTTAAGTAGATATTCTGTTTTTAATTAAACAGTATTTTATATTTATATATACCAGCCTGATTATTTCACGATAAATTTTTATGACGAAAATGTGTGCTACCCAGCAGGATTCGAACCTGCGACCCCTATTACATAGGGGAAGCATACCATTTGATATGGTACCGTCTTGACCACTCGACCATGGATAGCCTCTTGATCAGACGAGGTTTTTATCATGCTTATATTAACACAATTTTCGATCGGTACCAGATCAAATGGTATGCTTCCCCTATGTAAATAGGGGTCGCAGGTTCGAATCCTGCTGGGTAGCACACATTTTCAGCATAAAAATTTATCGTGAAATAATCAGGCTGGTAGATATAAATATAAAATACAGTTTAATTAAAAACAGAATATCTACTTAAATACGAGTATCGGTAAAAATAATGTTCAAAATAATTCATTATTGTCGGTTGTTTATAACCAAGTTTCGTTAAATTTCGTTAATTTCCGTAACATGTTTACATATATATATATATATATATATATATATACTACAAAAGCCAGAGCTAGGACCCACTGTAAATAATACACCTTCACTGTACTAACAACACTCCTACATACACCACAAACTGTGATCTAATTTTTTTAAAAAAACTTTTTTTTAAAAATTAAAAATTCTATAGAAAAAAATCGATTTACTAAATTCTAAATTAGATTAATTATAAAAACTGACCTTAATACACACATTAAACTTCAACTATTACATTAAATACAAACACACCTATGACCTATTCACCTATTACCTTAAATACAAACATTTAATCTTTCCTCCTACATAAAATTCTACTTATTACGCACCTATTACCTGCTTAACTAATACCTTAAATTTTTAACATTAAATTTTACCTCTTACATTAAATCTTACCGCAAACGGTGATCTAATTAAAATTTAAAATTTAATAGAAAAAATCGATTTCCTAAATCCAAAATTAAGATTAAATATACAAAATTAGATTAATTATAAAAACTCTGCTTTAATACAAAAATATTATGTACAAAATAAGCATCCCACCCCTTACTGGCTCTTCTAAGAAATCCAAAGAATATCGTCTAGTCACAAGATAATAAAAACTTACATTCTAACTGCTAATGTTAAATTGGTTTAGAAAACTCAGACTCTCAGTAATCAACCATATTCACTATCCACACCACTTTCTTCAAAATTCTAACGGTCAATCCACAAGACTTATTCCCTTATCACTAACCCCCACCAACATCCCACACACAACTGACCAAATATAAGAAAAGAGGCTTTCCATTCCTGTCCACACGCCTGATGAGACATTGAAGTTTCAATATCGAAACAAATGTACTATTTGTAGTGGATATATAAAAAATATTCTGTACATGTTCTAAAATATCATTTAATATATATATATATATATATATATATATATATATATATATATATATAATTTATAAACGTGTTATTACGCAACCGAGGTTTCTGCCTTCCGGTATCTTCAGGCAATTTACAGTAACTGATTTTACCGTTTTTAAGAACGCTAACGTAACAGGGGATATGCGTTGTGGTGCACTGGATATGGACTCGGAACGACAAATCGAGAAGCCGAGTTCGAATTCCAGTTGAATTTCACTTACGCACAAATACCCTTTGGAAATGTATTCATCCGTCTCTTCCCTCCAGTTATGGGTTAAAGTAATGAGACAGATTGAGTTCTTTCGCCTTGGTTGGCAACCTGTCTGTCGCAGAAAGCAATGGCAACCTACTGCGGGATAACCTAGTCAGTCATGTCTCTTTCGAGACATGATCACCCAGAGTGTGTGAAAGGCATGGCACTAAACTGACTGACTGAACGTAACAGGATTTTTTTATGAACGCGATATATATATATATATATATATATATATATATATTGTATAATATACAGGGTGTCCCAGAAGTTCCGCACCATATCCTAATTTTTATTTTTTCTGTTTCAGATTTGATATGATATGGGTGAAAAACTAACAGTACAAGAAAGAGTTAAATTGGTTTTTATGTTTGGAAATGGGGCAGCATACCGCTCTTTAGCTCAAGAATTCAACCGCAATCATCCTGAGCGACAGAAAAAAAACCATTGAGCCAAACCACTGTCGGTCGTTTGATCAAACGCTTCCAAGAAACTGGATCAGTTGCTGACCGTAAGAGATGTGGTTGACGAAAGAGTGCTACTGATGAAGAAACATCCACCATGGTTCTGGCGAATGTTGCTAGAAGCCCCGTGAAATCAGTAAGGAAAATAAGCCAGGAGCTAACGATTAGCAAATCGTCAGTACATCGTATTCTTAAAACACAGAAAGACAATTGATGCATGTGTTAATGCAGAGGTTGAACAATTTGAGCATCTGTTATGATTAATGAAATTGGCATTCATATGTATTCATATAAAAATCTGATGGGGCGCGACTTCTGGGACACCCTGAATAATATTTATATTGTTAGTATTTCTTACTTTATTTTGACTTTTTCACGTGTGACTCTCCCATTTAAGCTTTCGCAAATATACGCCTCTGGTTTAAGAAGCTTGTCAATTGTAACAATAACGTCATAAACAGAAGGCAACTTCGTGAAATTCCCACTGTACACAAATTCTGTATATAATTCAAAACAAGCTGAACAGAAAGATTAACAACTTGACAATAAAGGCAACTACGACAAACGAACTTGTTTGGCCTAAATAAGAAAAAAAGACTTAATTGTTTCAACGCAGTCAGTGAGGTGGAACAAAAACAAAGTGAAAACTAGAAACCAAATAATGAAAATGGAGAAAACACGAACAGAGTGTGACATGTTAAGTGTAACAAAAGAAAAAAAATGATTAACCAAAACTCAGAGATAAATCACAAACAAATATTTAATTTACAAAACACCAAATAAAATATTTACAAATATAAAATATTTGCTGCATTCGAAACAAGAAACATAGATTTTACTACTGGCGAGTGTTACGAGGAGAGAAGGGGAAGGTAAGGTGTCAAATATCTTTACCCAGTTAAGTTGATGAAGAATTTAAGTGCTATACGTTTTGGAAATCCTTAAATGAGTATATAAAGGATAATTATTAACTTGGTCAATGAAAGAGTCTGTATTTACAGATATAGTTCCATGAGGTTCTCTTTCAGGTCGCAACTTCTTAGAGATTCTTTCGGCTGGATATAAATCCTTGAATCTAAACCGGAGTTGATAATGTCAGCAAATCCTTTTAGCAACTAACTACCCTCTGCTTATTTTTATAGGGGCTAACACCTAATTTACATATTTCTAGAACCTTTCGAATTCTCTCGAATCTACTGGAATTTTCTTGATTATTCTAGTACCTTCCAAACGTTCTATTTCTAATTTCCTTATTTTTATGACTAGTTCATGAATTAAAACTTTTTTGGAACAAGTCGGACTCAATAGAATCCCTTACTACAACTTTTTAGACATTATTATTATTATATATAAATGCATCCTCGTAACAAGAGTGAAAACAACGTTATTTTTATAAGTGTTGTACTTTTATTCGACTTCTATTTTTTTTTTTAAATCATCTCACCCCAAGCAAAGCATTCTACTGCCACTGTTGAGCAGGGGGTTACATAGGGGAAAGTGATGAGAAAGAGGGGTTAGTTATGGGAAATGTCAGGATGAGGGTGATAGACGGATGAGGATATTTTATATGAGAATCAAATGTCATCCACTGCTTACGGCCAGACCATGATGAAACAACGGTTCCCAGACAATCACACATTCTGTGGATGATGGTAAATTATATTCAGCAACAATGCCTCTGATTTGGAAGTTTTGAGGAATTGCTATTGTAACCGGGCCCATCATGACTCTTTGTGCTAGTATCTTTTAAAACTCTTTAGTGTTCATGAGTTGTGTCCCTTGGATCCATTGAAGAAGCCAAGATGGCGATATAAAGTATATAGTAGTAGCACGTGTCAATATCATAGAAGTAAATGAAAGATAACACAACGAGAGAATCGAGAAAAATATTCCACCTTCTCTTTC
This sequence comes from Ascarosepion bandense, assembly GCA_037127315.1. Lineage (NCBI taxonomy): Eukaryota > Metazoa > Mollusca > Cephalopoda > Sepiida > Sepiidae > Ascarosepion > Ascarosepion bandense. Next base: position 1,436,639 of record JBBBDQ010001892.1, on the reverse strand, counting down.
ATGAGCATAATTTCCTTTTGTTCTGTCTTTAACCCAAGAAATCTTTTCCCTAAGGAGATCGTCCTGGGTAAGAAATAAAAGGCATCCCATTGCAAGTCACCCCAAGCAAGGCATTCCACTGCCACTGTTACTCAGGGAGTTACATAGGGGAAAGTGATGAGAAAAATGGGTTTGTTATGGGAAATGTCAGGAGGAGGGTAATAGACGGATGAGAATACCGGTGTAATGGGGGGGGGGGTGGAGTAGATGAAAAAACAGCTTGGGAGAATAGATGCGAGTTAGTGAGATGGGAGATGTCTATTGACCATACATTTAGGTTCCTGGAGATTGTAGCTGTCGGGAAAGTAAGTACACGGAAGGAAATTCTACAGGCGGGAGGTGCGAGAAAAGTGATGAGAACGAGGGTTAGTTATAGGGGATGTCAGGAGGAGGGTAACAGTCGGATGAGCATACCGGTGTAATGGGGGTGGAGTAGATGGAAAAAAGAGCTTGAGAGAATGGATGAGAGTTAGTGTGATAGGAGATGTCTATTGACCTTACATTTAAATTCCTGGAGATTCTGTCATGGAAGCAAGTATACGGAAGGGAATTCCACAGGCGGGAGGTGCAATAAAAGAAGCTGTTAGAGTAGAAATTGCGGTTACATTTTATCGGTTTCAAAGGGTGGTACCTAGTTGCTAATCTAGTAGCTCAAGTAAATTCATACCTAGGAGACACCAATGATCTAAGTTCATCGGAGCAGAAACTGTGAAAGTATTTATAGAAGAGGTACATGGAAGCCACATCACGCCGGTCAGATAGCGACTGCAGCCGAGCTACCAAGTCGGTATCGATCACATTACAGATTCTCCGCTGGATTTTGTCAAGAACTCCGTGTTGAATAGCAAGGGCACCCGACCAGTTGTGGCAGCAGTATTCAATACACGGGCGGATAGTAGATTTATATATGTGCAGGATGGACTCAGGCGGGAAAAACTTCCTGTCGCTGCACAGTGAACCGACCCTCTCAGCAGCGGATTTAGCAATGGATTCGACGTAGTCATTCAAATTGAGGTCCGCTGAGAGTGTGAGGCCAAGGAGGCGTAGTGTTTTACACTCGGGAAGGCAAGCCAGTTCCATGCTAAAGGCGGGTAGGAGCAATTGTCTATGATGTTTAATAGTGAGCAGCTTCGTTTTGGAAGCATTAAAATTTACGAGCCATTTCTTACACCAGTTCACCACGGATTGCAGGTCCTTCTCGAGCTCGGCAGTGAGGTTCGCTTTGTCAATCTCAATACATTTTTGCTCGAGGCGAGAGGTGGTGTCTTCAGCGTACATGTCTACTTGGGATCTTATTAAGATAGGATCGGGGAGATCGTTAAGGTTCGGTTAGAGTGAGAAAATTGATTTAGTCAGATTTTAATGAAAATCTTATAAACTTTTTGTTTTATTTTAGAAAACTAAAAATGTCTCCTAGTTTTATATTGTAAAATGTTTTGCAGAGAATAATTTTTTCTTTCAAAAACGTATACTTTTCTATAAAAGTGTATTTTTATACTTTCATAGTGTTTTTATCCCAGTTTGGGAGGTTAAATATTTGCCCCATAGCTGGGACCCTAACAGGTGCTACCACTCCTGGTCAGGGTGGACCTGGGAACAACAGCAATTAAGAAGTGGTTCCCAGTTCCTCACAAACTCCCAATCAGAGGCCTTGCTGCAAGATAGAGTTTACCGTCATACCCAGGACCCTTATCAAAGTTAATCTCCCTCATGTACAAGCGCAGGGCTGGGGTGGTGTAAACATTACTTCTCCCTCTTCTTAATATTTAAACAAATGTCCCAACATACCTCCACTCAATTGCCAAAAAAAAAAAACAGCATAATATTTAATAATGTTAAAACTTAATACAAAACAAAGTTTCATCATCAAAATATCAAAATGGTTATTAAGAGGAAAGATCAAATTTTGTTGGTGTTATTTTTTAAATCCTTTCTAACACGTTCGAAATTTTAATTAAAATTTCTTTTCTTGATTTCTGTCAGCGATTCATGCTATGTTTACATAAAGCGACTATTAAAAAAATGGAGTCGGTCAAGTAAAATGATTTTGGGGCGAGTGATTTCTTTTTCAAATCTCATAGAGTATATATATATATATATATATATATATATATATATATATTGTCCTTAGGAGTTTATTAAATACTTCTGAGATGTCTCCTTTTGATAAACCTGGAGACGAAAAATCAGAAATAAATATTTATCCGAAGTTATGAATAATTCATTTAAAAAACTAGAAGTCAAATTTTGAACCACCTAACGCCTGCTAAGAGCCGAAATAAAATTAAATGAAACGTTTAGGAATTTCCCTGGGCGATTTCGTTGATGTGACATGAAAATTGGCACTCAGGTGGAGTAAACTGTAATTTTTTCATTTTTTTTATTTGACTATCACCTTGCATTTTTAAATATAAAATGATTGAAAATAAATAAAATATTTAGTCGATAAAACCCTTTGAATAATGTTAAATATACTGATATATATATATATTGGCACTTGCTTTAATTCACTCAGTCAAAAATAACTGTTTACTTGGAGACACCTGCTCAGACACATTTGTGTTTCTTCAATACCCACAAAGCCCACCCGTGGTTTATACTGCAGCTATACTAAGCAGACCTTAGTTACAGTTTCTTGGAGATAACACCTTATCAGTCTGAACAAGGCCAGGTCGCTCAAACATTCGGTCACGATGGCTTGTGACTTCATGCTAGCACAACCATCGATGGCTCTAAAAGGAACACATCTACCCAATCTCATTCACAAGACTTAGGTCCACCCGTGGGTATGGTTTTTCCAAAGGTGCTGCACGCTGGGATCGGATCCTCCGACAGATAACATCAAGAAATCACCTTCCTGACAAATCGACAATGGTGAGGTTCGAACCCGGGTCTCATGGACGCTTTAAATACTCAGCCACGTATATATATATATATATATATATATGTATGTATGTGTGTGTGTGTGTGTGTGTGTGTGTGTGTATATATATATATATATCCGAGTGAATGAGGAACGAAGAAAAAAAAGTTTTTTTACAACGTCTAAAACATGAATTCAAAACAGTACCCGATATATAATATATACAGCTATGAATATTTATTCTAAATTATATTTTAGAACAAGTACAAAAAATTTGTACATGTTCTAAAAAAAATTGTGTATACGTTCTAAAATATAATTTAGAATATATATATATATATATATATATATATATATATATATATATATACACACACACACACACACACACACTATTAAGTATATGTAAGTATATGTTAATAAATATACATCTTATCCTATGTCGATAGAACGACTTCAAGTTTTATGCACTATGCAATCATCAGGTGCATATTATGAATACCCATACAGTGTATCAAAAATATTTTACAAACTCACGAATGTGTTTCTCATGCTAAAACAGGGACAAAAGTCCACACAACATAACACAAATATTTGGTTTTGAGTTTAATTTAAAGAAAATTTACGGTAGATAGGGGTAAATTGTCATGTCGAGGTCGTTATCTAGAGTGAATTGCGGCCAGAACAAGGCCAATACGCCCAAAACCTCGGTCACGATGACTTGTGACTTTGTGCTAGCACAACTATCGGCGGATCCTAAAGAATCCTGATTTGGGTCAAACTGTGGTATGGATTTTCAGGCATTTTCCAAAGGTGCCATATGCTTCGATCACCTCCTCCGACCTTTAACACCAAGATGTTCTTTTTCTGATAAATCGACTATGGTAAGATTCGAACTCGGGCTTACTGGACAGAGAGCGAACGTTCTAACCACTCGGCCACACACTATTAAACACTCCAGAGTAAAGCAACTTCTCCCTTACTCTATGAAGGAAAGGCAGGTTCAAACCATGCCAAAGGGCTTCAATTCTTTATTAAAACTTTCGAATAGCCCTACTGGTAGACGTCGAGTAAACTGTTTAAAAAAAGACATAGATGTCTACACAAACACGTGCACTACTAAATTTAACGTTGATATAATCTAAACTTATTTATAAATGGAACTTTGTCTCTGTGTGTGTGTATGTGTGTGAGTGTGTCTGTGTGTGTGTGTCCGTTACCTATAGACTCCGAAACGGCTGAACCGATTTTCTTGAAAATTTACACAGTTGTACTATAAGCGTCTGTGAGTGTTCTTAGCTAGGTTTTGATAAATATCGAAAATCGATAATCGCAAAAATTGGGTTATAGAAGGAGTGGTCCGATTTTAATCAAATTTGATACACTCATAGATAAAGACATAAGAAACGATATTCAGAAGTTTCAAGGTTGCAGTTCTTACAATAGTGCAGAAAATCGGTAATATATATATATATAAGAGGCAAGATGTTTGCGTGTGTGTCTGTTTATCTGTCTGTATGTACTTTATACAAATCGACAATTTTTATCCGATACTCATCAAACTTCACACAAATATTCTATAGGCTGAGTCTGAGCTCCAGGACCATGGATTAGTTTTAAAGCTTTCATTACACCCGAGCAACGCCGGACTATACTGCTAGTATATATATATATATATATATATATATATATATATATATATATATATATAAAGTTATTCGTGGTACAAAAACGTATAAGTGCAAGAAATATAGTAAGTTTGTTACTTACAGGCATTTTCAAAAGTGGAATATAAAAAATAAGTACAACGAAAATGACCGACCGGTTTCAATCCCAAGCTTCATCAGGGTCAACAGGGAATTTATTTCATCTTTTTTTTTTAAATTTAAAAATGAAGATGAAAGGGTATGGAAAGTGTTGGGGCACCTTCCCTGTTTACACTTATGTGGACTCTTCCTAAGACTATATATACAGTAGTAGTCATTAGTGGACTAGAGAGTTAGTGTATCCCAGCGATCTAGTCCTGAGGGTAACAAGTCTCACGTCTCGTATTATCTAGTATTGTCTCGTATTCGACTAACCGTATTGTACGACGTTTCTACTAACTTCTCTCTCTATATATTTCTCTTCAATATATTGCGTTTTCTATCGTATTACTCTGCGTTGTGCATTTATTGGATCTAACTCCAGATACACAACAGAAAACTAAAAAAGAGGAAAGGGGCAAAAACTAGATAGTAATACTGAGCAGTCTAAGTAGGCAATCCCTCTGTTTACAGAGAGACAGCCTCCTAGATCTAATATATAGCGTTTCTAATGCTTGCAAGTGAAATGGGGACTGTGAACCAGACAACAGAGAACTGGTTCACGATAAAATCAACAACACAGTTTCAACCACATCATATTTCATCTATTATTTACAAGTTTATTTGTAGTTGTGGTAGTCACTACAGGGGGAAAGACATCTCAACGCTTAGATTGCAGAATTAAACAGCATGTACCATGAAGAATTCTTAAACTGGATGCTCGTACAAGACAACTGTTTAATATTTCCGGGCCAGCAATCATTGAACACCTTATTAATAGCAGAAATTGAGTGGTTGATTCGGCGATTCTACATCTGAGCAATGGGCGCTCGGTAGAGGAAGGCTGACTTTAGAGTGTTTTATACAATGTAAACACACGCCAGTAGTTGAGAGTGTTCAAATTCATTACTACGAAAATTTACGAAACTCGAATTAGTCGACATATTTGAATTTTTATTTGTTTAATATCATTATTTTTATTGGATAATCGTATTTGAGTAGAAAGTCTGTTTATACATAGTTTAAAAGTACATTATAAAACCGATTAAGGCCATTAGAAAATATAAGCTTTAACATAATAAAAATGTTCCAAAAAAATTTTGACTTTCCTTACGCTTTCAGGCACTTCACTGGCCATTTTCAAGATTTTTATTTTTTCGGAAGCTGTCTTTTTATCTTTATGTTTTGTCTGTAACGAAATTTTTTTTTGTGTTTTTTTGTTTTTTTTTGTTTGTTTGTGTGTGTGTGTGTGTGTGTGTGTGTGTGTGTGTGTGTGTGTGTGTGTGTTTCAAAAGGTAAAGCGCTTGGAACGTCAAAAATTATAGAACATTTTTACATTCCTTATCTCCAGCAAAAAAGAAACGTGCAGCAATACTGGAAAAATTAAGTTTAATATATATATATATATATATATTCCACTTCGGCGTGACTCTTCAGAAATGAATTGAGTTCTCTCGGTGACTGGCGTCTGTATACACTGCTTACATACAAGACGTTAAAATTTCCCTTCTCTGACCCCATGCGCCGATGGCTTAGGGAGTAGAGAATCCGACTGACACCAAAGCCGTCAAGTTTTCGATCATGGACAGAAGCAAGTGGATATGTCTATCCACACTGATGATCTGTGATACAGCGAAACAGGCATGTATGTGGGTGATTTATATATATATATTTTTCTTCTTCTTCTCTCTGGAGAAGAAAATTTTAAAAACAGTTTCCACTTCGGCTATATGCGTGACTCTTCAGAAATGAATTGATTTCTTTCGGTGACTGGCGTGTGTATACACTGCTTATATACAACACGTTAAAATTTCCCTCCTCTGATTCCATGCGTCGATGGCTAAGGGAGTAGCGACTCCGACTAACACTAAATCGGTCGAGTTTCGATCCTGGCCAGAAGCAAGTGGATGCGTCTAGCCACACTCATGAGCTGTGATACAGCGAAACAGGCTTGTATGTGAATGACTAATATATATATATATATATATTAAGTATTGCATTCATCTAACAGTCAGCGTTTTTATTGTGTTTTTTTCTACTTTAACTTTATTTATTTTAGATACGCAGTAAATAAAGAAAATATATATTTACAGGAATATACCTGTCATTATTAGCATATATTCGCCATTAATATAAAAATCGGGGGAGACATGTGAGAACACAATACCGTGTACTCGGCAAAGCTCTTTAATTTATGAATATTATATTCGTCAAAAGAAAACAGGAAGAAATCCGTTCACCTGTAATTTGTGGCCAGGCTTCCCTTCTCTGACGACAGCTGCAAGAAATGCAAAACCCTTGCAAAATCATAAAACATATATTTTCTTTTTACTTATCAATTTTCTTTTTATTATTATTAGGTTGTTACAAAAATAATGGCCGATTTCAGAAATATATACCTGGGAAGTGTTTTAACAGAAGACGGAAAGTGCAACACAGAGATCCAGAAGTTGAGCCAAGTAATAAGAAACAGGACAATTTCGCTAAAAACAAAGAAGAGAGTACTGGATTGCTATGTGATGTCGGTTCTTCAATATGGCAGTGAATGTTGGACAATATTTTTGAAGATGAAGGAAAAACTTGAAGCAGCTGAAATGTGGTTCTACAGAAGGATGCTGCGAATATAATGGATCGAGCATGTGAGCAATGATGAGGTATTGGAAAGAATCGAAACGAAAAGGAAATTAATACTGAGCATCGGGAAGAGACAGCTGAAGTTCCTGGGACATGCAATGAGGAAGGAGGGCCTGGAGAACCTGATACTAACAGGCCAGATAGAGGGGAAAAGAGACAGAGGAAAGCAGCGGATAACATATTTGAAGGACCTAATCAGGTGGATGATGGAGCGAAGATTTCATGGTGTAACAGTAGAAGGCATGCTAAGAGCCAGCAGAGATAGGAAGACGTGGAAAGCCATGATTGTCTACGTCCTGAAGGGACAAGGGACAAGGCACATTGAAGAAGAATAAGCTTGATCCATATTGACTGTAGTTCACAGATAGTCACATTGTTTTGAAAGCATTAAAGTGTAAGGGCCATTTCTTATTCCTGTCCTCCACAGATTGGATGTCCTTCTCAAGATCAGCATCGAAGTTATCCTGTCTTTGCAGATTTCTTACTGAGGCGGAAGTAAATGGTGGTGTCGTCAGCGTAAATGCCTACTTGGGATTTGTTCACATTAAAGAGATCATTGATGAAGATCAGAAAGAGCGTCAGGACTAGGATAGAGCCCCGGGGTACACCTGCATTAATGTGATAGGGTTTGGAGGCATGCCCGTTCAAAGCGACCTTTATTATGAGGTTTGATAGACACGATTGGATAAAACCAAGCAAGTGACCAGTGATACCATAGCCCGATAGCTTGCTTGCGCTGAAGCCCAGTGTGCCAGCCCTTATCAAATGCTTTGTGATATCCAGGGCAACTTGGGCTTCGTCGTTCTTATAGATGACCTGGTATATGTTCTCTGTGATGGTCGTTCTCATATCAGCAGTGGACCTGACAAAGCGGAAGCGATACTCTCTGTCCGAGAATAGTTTATGGGCAGTGAGACGTTGAACTATTTCAGCATTGAGTATAGCTTCGAGGACTTTGCGGAAAATTGGTAGGAGGCTGATACGGCGATAATTAGAGCGGTCCGAGGGTTCTCCTGAGAATGACATTGAGGTGAGTAATAAAACACCGACATCTAATCTATAGCTGCGTCTTCTGTTAAAAACTGCTGGGTTTCTGTGTCGGGCCTGAAGGTTTTTCTCGTAAGAATGCAATTTGCACATTTATAAATTTACTATTTTTCCGTGAAGTGAATACTGTTGGTGCTCCTGCTATTAATCTCGAGGTTCCCGACAAAGTCCAAAGAAGAACCTGCAATGTAATAGATCCTGACTTGGCATCTCGACTTCAGTCACTTTCTCACCAACGTGACGTGGCTTCCCTCTGCCTTTTTTACTAATATTTCAGAGCAACTACTCTGAGTAGCTTTTTTCGTTGGTTGCCCGACCACATGAAATTAAGCGTGTTACTGTTAAAACAGTTAATAAATATATATATATATATATATCAGCATGCGGTGTAGATATAGAAGAATCCAGAGGAGTATCTTCTACATACAGTGGTAGGATAACTCTCTAAGAGAGCTCTAAATATATATGCATATAAATACATATAGAGCAAATATAAGAAAAATGAAGGCAAACACGTTTTTTCATGAGTGTCTGCCTTAATTTCATGAAATATAATTTTTCTTATATATTTGTGTGTGTGTGGTGCGATTGATAAATTACCATCTCAATGACGAAAAATGAAAATGACACTGATATTTCGTTTTAACAGATATACACTACCGGTCATAATTATTAGGCCAACTGAGTTTTTTTAAAAGAAATGATGTATTTCATACTATTATTAGTGGATAATTCTAAATAAAAATAGAATGGTTCTTTTGTTATTAATACTTTGCAAAATTTTCAAAGGAAACAGCGACAATTTACCCATCGCACACTGTAGCTTTACTCTTTCTCTCTCTCTCTATATATATATATACACTACCGCTTAGGCCACCCCAATTTTTTAAAGAAATGATGTATTTCATACTATTATTAGTGGATAATTCTAAATAAAAATAGAATGGTTCTTTTGTTATTATTACTTTGCAAAATTTTACAAGGCAAGGAAGCAAAGATGAACTTGTCCGAATCACCCTTAAGTTTCTTCATTCTTTCATTGAAACTGGAATATCGGTAATTATTAAATATTTATAAATTCATTTGATGCACATGTTATTGTGCAGTATTAACAAAAGAACCATTCTATTTTCATTTACAATTATTCACTTGCTAATAAATACTAAAAATGCTTATAATCTTCATGGGACAAAAATAAGCCCCTCTTCATGTTTAAAATAGGCTTAAAGTTTTGGACATCTAAGTCTTGCCATGTTTATAAGATTCCTGTTACAAAGTTATGAAGCCTGCTTCATGCTTAAAATAGGCTTAATTTTGAGACTCATATGAGTTTTACTTCAAGCTTAAAATAAACTCAGAATTGAAGAGCTGAATTCCAGTTGGGTTCATATACGCACAAATCCACTTGGAAAATGTATGAATCACCCACTTTCTCCCCAGATATGGGTTAATTAGTAGAGATTTTATGAGTAAATCATTATTTTATGCCAAACCAGTCTTGTCTCTTTCGAGACTTGATTCCCCAATCGTGTTTCAGGTATGGTTGACTGAATCTAATTTACAAAGTGTGGTCACAAGACAGAAAAAAAGTCCAAGATTCAAATTAAAAATTGGAGACGTCAGCATCAAACAAGTCAGTCAGTTAAGTGCCATACGTGAAACACGCTTGGGCGATCATGTTTCGAAATAGACATGACTGACTGGGCAGAAGATTATCCCGCAGCAGGTTACCATTACTTTCTGCGGTATACTGGTTGCCAACCAAGGCTATAGAACCTAATCTGTTCAGTTATTTGACTCATAGCTAGAAGATATAAATTACATTATTAAGTAGTAATTAGAGGGAGATCAGTTTATTACTTCATAACAATAGAAAACCGATCCCCCACTTTATGTCCAGTAGAAGCCTTTGTCACATTTCTAACTATTATATTCAGTCATTCACCATGCGTGATACACACTTCGGCGATCATGTCTCGAAACATAGAAATAAGCTATTTTTGTTACAGCCACAAGATTATACTACATGGTCTAAGAGTCACTCAATGTAGAGAGTTACAGCGTAAGCTGCATACATTATGCAGAAATGTGGAAAAGGTAACGGATAACCCTAGACGTGAACAGATTAAGATTGTAATGATCGGGGAAGCATCAACTTGGGAGGCAGTTCCACAAATCAGCAGCTCGTGGCAAGAAACTGTTGGCTACGTGGAATGAAGGCGTTTTAACTGGCACCGAGTGACTGGAAGGGATAACAATATCATTTCTTAAGGACTGACCGAACAAAAAGATGAACCGGATGTATGCTCTCTCATAACTAAAAAGCAAATGAATAAAATTCATCGTGCAGCATCCGATGTTGAAAAATAAAAATTAATCAAAGATCAAATTACCAATTTTATTTATCAGCCAATGGGAAGCCCGAAATCAAATACAAGGATGAAATTCGAAACTAGCTGCGTTTGATCCAAAAATGCCAATATAAAAAGCTAAGACATAGCCCTTCATCAGACAGGCACAGACATAGGAGAAGAGTGTAATTAGTTTCTTCCTTGACATATGTGGAGCAGCTACTATGTTCTTCTCCTTCTTCCTGCCCTGTTCTCAAAGTACTAACTGACCTTTTCTAAGACATTCCACAAACCAACTTGCTGACCTACTGACCTTAGAAACTGCTACTTGATTAATCATACTACCAAGCTTTTTACCTTTCAGCATTATATCTTCAATGAACATTCCTTTATCTCCTTCATTTCATTAGTATCTGCCATGAACTCTCTCTAACTTCGTTGGACCTTTATTCCAAGTATTGTTTTAATTGTAAAACATTAATTGAAATGTATATATGTATAAATGTTATTTTACACTCAAAATTGCCTTTCTTAAATTTATAATCATTTATGAATTATAGTGGGCTATCTTCCCACAAGTCCAAATTCCGTTAACCTACTACGGAATCCTACTACCCCTCACTACAAATGAAATAAGAGAAGAGATACCCACTATAAGTAGACGGGTCGCTTTGGCTGGAAGCAACTGTTGCTTTTTGGTCTTTTGTGCCATCGTCCGGGGGGTCTGGGCTCCGGGACCATGGATTGGTTTTAAAGCTTTCATTGTTGTGGTTTCCGGGTTTTCTCTTTTCCATTCCAATCTTTTCACCTTTTTTTTTTTCAATTGGAGTAGATAGACTAAACTATCGTCTGGTTCACACTCCACCCACGTCTATTGAACAGGTGAAGAGGCTCATCCCTTGTTCCCTGTTTAGGTTGTGGTTTCCGGTTTTTCTCTTTTCCAGTCTTTTCACTCTTACGTAGCCCCCTGTGCATCAGTGGCATTTTCGCCTTGCTTGGGGTGATATGATTTAAAAAAAAAAAAAAAAAAAAAAACACATGGCCCATTGGATATAGACGTTGGTTAGTTCCTGACTTGACTCTTAGAGTTGTGAGTTCAATACCAAGCTATAACAGTAGTGAACAAGTAATTAGCAGGGTTAGAGGGAGATAACTCATGACTTCCAATCGTGGCATTACGCAAGAAATGAGAATTATATACACCAGTGATTGTATTAAAGGGTTCGGTACGAAATTCCTAGCACCTGAAGAAAGTCGGTGCGTACAACGGCCGAAACGTCGTACAAATGGCAACATAGATGAGGACAATAGTCCGAATAATGTAAATACTGTAAATACTACCTCATCTCAAAAATATAGACAAATACAAAACTATTTTTGAGTGATCGACACATTTGTAAACAAAAGTTAATTCTCGGTTTTAAAAATCTTGCAAATATATAAATATCACTCGATATTTTTAGAATATTACCACATTTAAAGTTAAATTAATCTGATTTGGAACAAATATTATTTGTTTATGGCATGAAATTTAGAATAAAAGTATTTCTTAACCACAAAGGTATGACTCGTTGACCTTTCAAGTAGGCGGTCCTGGGTACGACGGTAAATTGCATCCGGCAGCAAGGCCTCTGATTGGGAGGTTTTGAGGAGTATGGAACTACCTCTTAATTGTTGTTGTTCCCAGTGACCCGGTGTGGTAGCAAATGTTAGGGTCCCAGCTTTGGGCAAATAGTTAACCTCAAAAATGGGGTCAAAACACTATGAATGTATAATAAACTTTTATAGAAATATATACATGAAAATAGACTTTTATAGGAAATTATACATTTTCGAGGAAAAATATTACCAACAATACATTTTTGAAAGAAAAAATTATTACCATAAACACATTCGTGAAGGAAAAAAAATTATTGACATAATACATTTTTGAAGAAGAAAAAATTATTACCAGCAATACATTTTTGAATACAAAACTAGAAGACATTTTCAGTTTTCTAAAATAAAAAGAAAAAAGAAAAAAAATTATCAAAATCTGACTAAATCAACCTTCTCCCTATAACTGAACATTAAAAAATTACTTAAAACCCTACTTTTAGGCATTAAATAACCCACAGAAGTTGATATGATGTTAGAAAAACTCACTCACTCAATTTCACCTCATAACAGCACCTGTTATCAATCAATCTGGAAGTATGGTGACGAAAAATTAACATAACCTAATTTAACATTTCGTAAGGGGAACAACCCTTGATACAAGTGAGCTTTTAATGATAAGTCTCTTAGCCGGGGAGCCGAGTTCGAATTCCAGTTGTAATCCATTGCATTCACTTACGCTCAAATACCCTTGGGAAAGGTATTAATCCGTCTCTTCCTTCTAGTTATGGGTTAAATAGCAGGACAGATTGGGTTCTATAGCCTTGGTCGGCAACCAGTCTACCGCAGAAAGCAGTGGCAACCTACTGCGGGATAATCTTCTGCCCAGTCAGTCATGTCTCTTTCGAGACGTGATCGCCCAAGCGTGTGTCGCGTGTGGCACTTAACTGACTGACTTATAAGTTTCTATAGTAAAAGAAAATGTGAAATTTAACATAAATAAATTTAAAAAATTAGAAATTATTTAAAAAACTTTAATTTTAATGATTTGTATTAATCTTTTGAATTTTCGATTTTTAAATAAAGTCTTTTTTAATGAACTAATAACCAATGACACTGAGTAACTGGAAGAAATTTAAAAAGATGTTTGAAACTTTAATTAGCAAAGAACAGAATGAAAACAATTCTTATAAAAATTCATTATTCATCGATTTTTATTTTCTTCTTTAGAATATGATATCCTAAAATTATATTATTTACAAAATCAATTAAAAGTCTGTCTACATTAAAAATAGCGTTTTAATGCATTTTCAATTTTACTATTGGGAGCAGATTTTCGGAAAAAAGTCCTGTATTTAACTAATAAAAAATGGCATAGATAATGTATTTCGCGAAGTTTTATGCAATTAATTAGAATGGCGGGTAACAGATTTTTAAAAATATATATTTTTACTAAGATTTTCTAAAAATAATAATTGCATAAATAATTACATTTATTTTTTAATAAGTCCTGAAAATTTCATTAAAATCAGATAATTATTTGATTTTTGCAAGAATTTTCAATGTAACGCCAAAAAATAACTTGCGCAATATTACGTTTTCCTTAATCACATTAGGTAAACATGGCGTGAATTGCTGGCGGAAAACAAAAAAGAAAGAAAAAAGAAATTTTAACTGAAATTTCAAACGTGTTAGAAAGGATTAAAATTAAAACAAAATAATGACAACAAAATTTGATCTTTCTTCTTGATAATAGCTTAAGCATTTTGATGATAAACCTTTGTTCTTATAAGGTTTGAGCCCCTTTAACATCATGCTATGCTGTATTCTTGGTAATTGCGTGGAGGTACTTATACTTATGTCAATACTAGAAGAACGGTGTGATTTGTCAGTTATAATTTGTTTCCTGATCAAATGTTTTTTGAAGCACAAGAAATAAATGCGAGAAAAAAATTGACGGCATTATTTCTAATTAACGTCTTCGTTCAGATATGAAAATATGACTATTAAGTCTCTTTCCGTCCCTAACAACATGTCTGTTTCTCTCGATCTGGTTGTTTTATTAAGTTTGATTTTCTTTCGAACCGGTCTCTGTTTGTATCGAAAAAAGTGAAATGAAAAAGAAAAAGGCCAAAGGAAATGTGCTGAAGATCAAATCTTATCAAAGTCAGCGACTGATTAGTTTCATAAATTTTCTAAGCTTATAAAAGTAGGAGGAAAACCGAGAAGCTAGCCAAAATTCTGCTACCCCACCCATTGAATCGCCACTGTTTTCAGGCTTATAGCATCTACTATATTTACCTATTAGTTGTACAAGCCTAGAATATTCTTTCTTTTTATAATTTACTAGCAGTATAGCCCGGAGTTGCTCGGGTGTAATGAAAGTTTTAAAACGAATCCATGCTACTGGAGCTCAGACTCTTTGGACGTTGGCACGAAAGACGAAAAAGCAATAGTTGTTTTCAGTTAAAGCAAAACCGTAGACTGAAAGAAAAATGAATGGATGTAAGTCAAATTTTGATTTCCTGCTATCGATATCAAATTTTCTGCATTATTGTAAGAACTGCAACCTTGACACTTCTGAATATCGTTTCTTATGTCTTTGTCTATGAATGTATCAAATTTGATTAAAATCGGACCACTCCTACTATAACCCAATTTTTTCGATTATCGATTTTCGATATTTATCGGGGGTACCTCGACACAAAACCTAGCTAAGAACACTCGCAGACGCTTATAGTACAACTGTGTAAATTTTCAAGAAAATCGGTTCAGCCATTTCGGAGTCTATAGGTAACGGATACACACACACAGACACACACACATACACACAGACACACACACACATACACACAGACAAAGTTCCATTTATAAATAAGTTTAGATCATTTCACATTAATCAAGACAGGACTTCTCCTGGTGCTCATGGGGCTACAGTGAGATTAAAAAAAAAACGAGTTACAGGTGATGTCGAAGAATGGATAAGATATGATGGAAGAGAATCAAGTAAATAGAAGATGGCAGTTGACACACACACACACACACACACATACACACACACACACACATACACACAGACAAAAATACGCAAAAATCTAAATCTCTACCTTATTTAAAACAAAAACTCTGACTTTTTAGACCTCACTATTGTTCAGTGTAAGCGTTCAGTGACGCATGTGCATTGTGGTGCAGTGAATATCGGCTTGGAAAGAGAAATCGGTGAGCCGAGTTCGAATTCCAGTTAAGTACCCTGCATTCACTTCAGCACTAGTACCCTTGGGAAAGGTATTAATCCGTCACTTCCTTCCAGTTATGGGTTAAATAACAATACTGTGCCTGGAGGCAACCCATCTAGTGTTGGTGTCACAAGCAAAACATCCTTGGTAGCCCTGGTAAAGCATCAAGTATTCAGCTATTTGACAAGATTATGAATTTCGCTGCAAACTGCGCCAGGGTTCCAAATGCACAGTCAATACTGGAGGGGTATAGTGTGTTCTATCTCGGCCAATGACAATACGACAACGATTGTTCAATGTACACTTAAAATCCTAAAATAAATCTTCCTACATATTCAGTCAGTTAAGTGCCATACATGAAACACGCTTGGGCGATCATGTCTCGAAAGAGGCATGACTGACTGGGCAGAAGATCATCCCGCAGTAGGTTGCCATTACTTTCTACGGTAGACAGGTTACCAGCCAAGGCTATAGAACCCAATCTGTCCATGTTATTAAACCCATAACTGGAGGGAAGAGATGGATTAATACCTTTCCCAAAGGTATTTGCGCGTAAGTGAATGCAATGAATTCAACTGGAATTCGAACTCGGCTCCCCGATTTCTCGTTCCGAGCTGATATCCAATGCACCACAACACTAATATTCTTATTTTTGGCATTAAATGACCCACAATGGTTGATATGCTGTTAAATAGATCAATCAATCAATCAATCAATCAATCAATCTACAAATATTTTTATGGCAACTGCTTTGACGAGCGCATATATTTACGCGTGCTACTCGATTGAAATAATAGTCCAAGTTTTAACCGTCGAAACAGTTAAATGTAACCTCCTCTTCTACTCTACAGATTCTTTTATCGCACTTTCCGTTTGTGAAGCTCCCTTCCGTTTGCTTGCTTGCTTCCACAATAGCTACAATCCCCAAAAGTTTAAATGCAACCACAACTGCCATCTTCTATCAACTTGATTCTCTTCCATCTCTTATCCATTCTTCGACATCACCTGTAACTCTTTTTTTATCTCACTGTAGCCCCTTGAGCACCAGGAGAAGTCCTGTCTTGATTAATGTGAAATGATCTAAACTTATTTATAAATGGAACTTTGTCTCTGTGTGTATATGTGTGTGTATGTGTGTGTGTGTCTGTGTGTCCGTTACCTATGGATTCCGAAACGGCTGAACCGATTTTCTTGAAAATTTACACAGTTGTATTATAAGCGTCTGCGAGTGTTCTTAGCTAGGTTTTGTGTCGCGGTACCCCCGATAAATATCGAAAATCGCTAATCGAAAAAATCGGGTTACAGAAGGAGTGGTCCGATTTTAATCACATTTGATACACTCATAGACAAAGACATAAGAAACGATATTCAGAAGTTTCAAGGTTGCAGTTCTTACAATAGCACAGAAAATCGATAATATATATATATATATGTATATATATATATATATATATATATATATATATATATATATATATATATAAAAGGCAAGATGTTTGTGTGTGTCTGTTTATCTGCCTGTATGTCTGTATTTTTTCAGCCTTTTATTTTAGTTTTTGCTTCGGGTTTGACTCTAAATAGGTATAATTGTAGTTCTTAGTCTCAGCCATGATACCATTTACTCAGAAGACTTATTTACCCTTCAAAATTCAGTTTACGACGAAAAAACTTATTTGATATCGATACCAGGAAATCAAAATTTGACTTACATCCATTCATTTTTCTTTCAGTCTACGGTTTCGCTTTAACTGGAGACAACTATTGCCTTTTAGTCTTTCGTGCCAACGTCCAAAGTGTCTGAGCTCCAGGACCATGGATTAGTTTTAAAGCTTTCATTACACCCGAGCAACGCCGGGCTATACTGCTAGTTATAATAATAATAATAATAATAATTCTACATTTTACCAGTTTTCAGTTAATCTAATTTAAATTAAATTTGTAAGCTATCTACACAAGTTACTCCCGCTACACTATATTTATTCATATTGGCTTAGGCTCACTGGGTACATTTTTACTCATTTCTGACACATTAGCGTTTTATCTTTTTTCATGAGACATAGAGGCTAACTTTAGGCTCTGATCGTCAATTGGTCCACAGTATATGCACTTGTATTACTGCCACCGCTGTCGACGTTCCAGCCATTATCAGAAATAAATTCATCTAATTTCTCCCACTGCGAACACGTTATATCCGGCAAAGCCACCTGGGCATTCTTAAGTCACTGCTTGCCATAGTCATGAAATTCGATCATTTCCAGGTGAGAACTAAAAAAGCTTATCACTATTTTTCGAACACGCGGCCGTTACATGACATTTGTCTTGTTACTGGGGGTGATTTAGTAGCGTATACCTCTCTATGGCCAGTTGGTATCAGAATCACTCGGGAAAGTTCATAGTAACATAGACAAACATTCAACTTTGAAAGGTATAAGGGATAAAAAAAGAAGATGCAGGTAAAGGAAAAGAGCAGTGTATAGGGGTGAGATAATGGACAAACGTGTCTGGAAAGTTAACTTTGAAAGGTATAAGGGATAAAAAAGAAGATACAGGTAAAGGAAAAGAGTAGTGTATAGGGGTGAGATAATTGATAATCCTGTCTGGAAAGTTAAATTTGAAAGGTATAAGGGATAAAAAAAGAAGATACAGGTAAAGGAAAAGAGCAGTGTATAGGGGTGAGATAATGGATAAACGTGTCTGGAAAGTTAACTTTGAAAGGTATAAGGGATAAAAAAAGAAGATACAGGTAAAGGAAAAGAGCAGTGTATAGGGGTGAGATAATGGATAAACGTGTCTGGAAAGTTAACTTTGAAAGGTATAAGATAAATCTTATAAAAAGAAGATACAGATAAATCATGGGTAAAATTTTGAAGCAAAATGGATCATCTTTGTTGCTAACATTCGTACAATTCCACGAAAACAAGTTCAAATTGGGAAACAATTTTTTGGAAAGGATAAGGAAGAAAATGAGAAGATAAATGATGAAAGCTCGATGAATTACTTTTTTCTTTTAATCATTTCACCCCGAGCAAGGCGGAAACGCCACTGATGTGCAGGGGGCTACACAAATGTAAAAAGATTAATTAGAAAAGAGTGAGGAGTACAAACTAGTTAGAAAGGAACAATAGAAAGCTGAGAAAGCAGGTGCGATGACAGATACATAGGTGGAGAGAAAGGGAGGGTTATACAGGGGTGGGGAGAGAGCTAGAGTCCAGTGGTTAGTAGATGAGTATTGACTTTGCATTTGAATTTCTGGAGGTTGTAGCCGTCAGGAAAGCAAGAATACGGAAGCGAGTTCCACAGGCGGGAAGTGCGAGAGAAGAAGCTGCAGGAGTAGAATTGTCGTCTGCATTTGGCTAACCTGACTGTGAACTATTCAAGCTTCTCGACGTGGTGTAATGGTTAGGAAGCTTATCTAGCTTCTTCTTCTTCTTTTATGTGCCCTGTCCTTTCAGGACGTAGGCGATCATGTCTTTCCACATCTCCCTATCCCTGCTGGATCTTAGCACGCCATCTCCTTTTGCATCATGCAACCCTCGTTCCGTCATCCACCTGATCAGGTCCTTCAAATATGTTGTCCGCTGCTTTCCCCTGTCTCTTTTCCCCTCTATCTAGCCTGGTAGTAACAGGTTCTCCAAGCCCTCCTTCCTTATTGCATGTCCCAGGAACTTTAGTTGTCACTTCCTGATGCTTAGTATTAATTTCCTTTTCGTCTCCATCCTTTCCAAAACCTCGTCATTGCTCACATGCTCGGTCCATGATATCCGCAGCATCCTTCTGTAGAACCACATTTCAGCTGCTTCAAGTTTTTCCTTCATCTTTGAAGATATTGTACAACATTCACTGCTAGAACCTATTAAAATTGTGCAGCGAGTTAGATTCTCACTGAGTGCCCCATACTTTCGGCCTTGTGCCACATTTAAGCGACGTTAGAAAATCAATTATTTCAATCTATTCGAAGTCGCAACCAAACTAATTTCTGGGCTGACGGATATCCACGCATGCGCACTCAGTGTAAATTATAGCCGTAATCAGTTTAAGGTTTACTTTTGTGCGGGCAAGTCACGTTTTTCTTTTTTCTTTTTTTTTTTTCTTTCTTTATACTTATTTATTTGTTTACTTATCTTTTTTTATTAACTAACTTGTATTCTCGACTGGGAGACTCCCGCCTGAAATGAAGATATTCCCACGCTTTTTCAACCTCAAATTAAAAGGAAAGCTATTAAACTATTTCATTGCCTTCACCTTGAATATATATATATATATATATATATATATATATATATATATATATAGAGAGAGAGAGAGAGAGAGAGAGAGAGAGAGAAAACGGCAAAAACAGGGTGATATAGACCGTTAGTAACAAATCTTGTTTGTCGTTTTTTTAAGCAAAGCGATTGTCTAGCCCTTGAGTCTGTTTTTCCCGCCAATACATACTTTTTTATTCTATATTATTTCTAGGCGAAGCCGATCATAGCTCTCCACTGTTTTCTTTACTTCCTTATCTATACATTGATATGATTTTTCATCATTTATTTTTACTATTGTTCAGCCAATACAAGCCCCAAGGGAGATAACGAACTCGACTGGAATTTGATCTCGGCTCTCCTGTTTTCATTTATCCATCATACCCCCCACCCCTATCAATTATCTCCAGTTTTTTGTTATCCATCATACTCTTCGCACATCCACGTTTTCAGAACTGGTAATCCCAAGCTGTCACCCATCTAGGTACTAACCAGGCTCGATGTTGCTTAACTTTGGTTATCTGTCGAAAGCCAGTGTTCCAACGTGATATGGCCGTAAAAGCATCATAGTACTGTCGCGAGTGGTTAAAAGCGTTAGTCAGATCCAGTGTCTTGACACAAAGATTTGTGAGTTCAATACCTGGAGACATCAGGAGAGAACAAAAAAACTTAGAGTTGAGTTAAAGGGAGATAACTAAAAGATCCGGAAGTGGCATGACTCATGAAACGAGAACAATCTACTCCAGTGATCGAAATAAAGGGTTCGCTTCACATTTCAGTCATCTGAGAAAAGTCAGAGAGTTCAATGGCCAAAACATCAGGAATATGGCAATAACCCGGATGACGGATTAGCAATTATTAACAATAGCACTGGTTCAATAGTGCTACAAAAACAAAAAAATTAACTAACGCCTTGAAATACCTAGGTTTTAAATTAGATATCCAGACCAACCGTAAAATAGTTAATATTCTAGAAATCACCTTCGATCACTCTAGTAACAGCTTTAGAACCTACCAAAAACCTAATCAAACGCCATTATACATCAATATTAATTCCAACCACCCCTCACATGTAATGAGACAAATTCCTAACTCTGTTAATACTAGACTTAACAGACTATCTTCTAACCAAAACATTTTTGACACACATAAAAAAACATATAACGAGGCTTTACATAAGAATGGATTTCAAAAGCCGATTTTTTATGACGAATCCTTGAAATATAGTAGTACCAATAAGACCAACAGAAGAAAGAAAGCAATTTGGTTCAACCCTCCATTTTGCAAATTATGAAATATTAATATAGGTAAATATTTTTTAAAACTCGTAGATAAACATTTTAGCAGTTCTAGTCCCCTTCATAGAATATTTAATAGGAAAACCCTAAAAAAATTAGCTATTCGTGCACTAAAAATATAGAAAGTATAATCAGTTCCCACAATAGAAGAACTTTATCGAGATATAAAAACCAAATTGATAACCCGAAACCTACTACCACTGATCAAGCCAGCTCCAGAGAAACAACTCCTAGTCGAGCCAAACTTAGTTCTATAACTCCCAACCAAAACAACCCTAAAGTTGCCCGGAAATTACCAGACATACGGGATGCAGCTGGGCATGATAGTCATACACCTAAATGCAATTGCAGAAAAAAAAAATGAGTGTTCTTTGGGTGGAGAGTGTATGACAGAAGGGGTAGTATACCAAGCCATGATATACCCAAAAGAAAATACAAACTTGAAAAAATACTACATTGGTATTTCTGCAAGTGCTTGGAAACAAAGGTTGTACAATCACACACACTCCTTTTCCAACCCTGAACTACGAAACCAGACAGCTCTATCAAAATATCTCTGGTCATTGAAAGATAATAATCTAACCCCCATGATTAAATGAAATAGCATTAAAAATCCAACACACCCACCAACTTCAAAGATTGCCTGGATGAAAAGATCACTATTGTATAACACAAAAACCAATTGGATCTGCTGAATCTAAGGAGGGAACTAAGTTTTAAATGTCGACACAGGAGCTGGTTTAAACTATGTTAAACTTTTAGCCCCTCATTCATTCCTCTGAAGATTTTACACACATCACATTATTCTACGGAATATATATTGTTCAATTGAAAAACATTTTTATATGTGTCGAGGTTTTTTTTATATATATATATATATACGGGTTTTTATATGTATATGGTATTGCTTACATATTTGTTTTTGCTGGTGTTTGAGTATATATATATATATATATATATATATATATGTGTGTGTGTGTGTGTGTGTGTGTGTGTGTGTGTGTTCGTATATGTGTATATGTATATATGTATCTGTGTACGTGTGCATATATGTGTATACATATATATGTGTATACATATATATATGTATGCGGGTATGTGTGTACGCATTTACGTGTGTGTGTGAGTTGTATGTGTACATATATGTTTTTTACAGTACTAAAGTTATACGGTATTATAACTGTACTGTTGACCGAAAAATTTACCTACATTATGGTATTATTATTATTATTATTATTATTATTATTATTATTGTATTGTTAACCGAATAATTAGCATAATTTTGTTTATATAATGGTGAGGTGGTTATTATGATTAAAGTGGATTGATTAACTATTATATCTTAATTGTATAATTTTCTTAGGTTTTTTAAAAATTCCAATTTCTTATCCTTTCACTAGTAATATGTAAATTTATTTTTAAACAACTAAATTGAAATAGAATAATTGGGTTTACTTTTAAATTAATTTTTTTAATTTTATATTGTATTATATTTGTTTTGTTGATTGTCTAATTAGTATAATTTTGATTATATAGTGGTGTGACGGTATTTGTGATCACAACGGATTGATTAACTATTATCTTTTAAATATATATTTAATTTTTTTAAACTCCAATTTCTTACCCTTTCACCGTTAATTTTTAATATTCATTTTTTATTTTCTCATTTTCTCCTATCATCTTTTCTTTCTATTTTAAATTTATTCCTCTCTTCTTTCTTCTTCTTCCCTTTTTGTTTACCCTTTAAGATACTTACCCTTTCTTTTTAACTCTCTCTCTCCCTCTCTCTCTCTCTCTCTCTCTCTCTCACACACACACACACACACACCTAACCCACTTTCTCTACGTTTCAAATCTACGGGTCTGCAGTCCAACTATCAAGCTGAATGTATCTTCGAACTTTTGTTGACATCCGCCGTTATGCGTGTTCTCTGATTACATGTTGCGTATATATATGCTTATGTATGAATATGTGTGTGTGTGTGTGTGTGTGTGTGTGTGTGTGTGTGTGTGTGTGTGTGTGTGTTCGGCGAACTGATGTATTTTTTCTTAAATTTTCTCTTTTAAGGAAGCGACCGTTATTTTTATTCGTTTTTTTAGGTCTTTGTGAATCTCATACGTATAAAATTCTCTGTACAATAAAGCCGGAATCTGATTATGGTTCGCCTGAAATAGGCCTATCCTTCCGATTTGGCGGGGAGTTTCAGCAATTATCATTTTCAACTTTACCGGCAGATGCGAGCTTCTGGGTCAGGTAAGTAGATATTTGTCAGTATACCCAGAACGTGACATAAGGTCAGTTTAAAGTGAGTTTACCCGCAATACTGTGGAAAAATTATCCAAGGCCACTCAGCACCTTCTGACAACGAGTGGTGACCCCAACGCCATCCCGAAGAAGAGGTACTACTTCGAAAATGTTCCCCTCTGGCTTGGGCTAAATATTTTCTAAAATGTACCAGGTGAGTAGGTATTTACTCGTCAGCCCATGTTGACGTGATGTAGCACAATGTCGGGTTCAATGTGGCTAAAATTTTAGCCAACCTCCGTAACCTCTAGTTGCGCTTGCATTGATATTACTAAAGATCCCTCTCTCTAGTGCAATAAAAGAGGTGCTTCCGCAGAAACTGCCCCCCCCCCAGGACCGGGCACCTTTCAGTATTTTCCCCAACTGTGTTTCTGTTCGCGGACACAGCTGAGTTGCACTCTGAATACAGACAGAGATGAATCTGAAAGATTATATTACATTACCTGTGCCAGATAAGTAGATATTTACCTCGTCTCTCCACTGATATGTGATGTGACACAAGGTAGAGTTTATGGTAGAGAACTCGAGTGCATACACCGAGGCCAAGGCCCCAAATTTCCTATCTCTCGCAGCCGGTGGCGACCACAGATACACATCTCTAATTGGATGACGTAGTGCAGCCCCGAGCAGCTTTTCCCCGGGACTGGGCATTAATCAGTATTTTATTTTTCTCAGTTGCATCTCTATCCACGGACAGAGACAGAACTAAACCTCGCTCTGCCCGAAGACAAAGACGCAACTTGAGGTGCTAAGTAAGTATGGATATTTACCTCGTCCCCCCTACAAATACGTGGATGCAACACGAGGTCAAGCTTTAATGTGGGGAGTCCGAAAGCGGGCATGGGCCAAAAATTGCCCCGTCCCCTCAACCGTCGGTCGCGCTGGGCCTGGTGGTGATCACCGGTCTACCCCTCTTGTGCAATGCAGTGACGTGGCCTCAGGACACTGTTCCTCGGGAACGGGTATCTCTCAGTATAATTTTTCTCAGTTGCATGCCTGTCCTCGGACTGTGATAAAAGTGAGCTGTACTCTGTCTTCGAGGACAGAGACGCAACTGAGAGACGATTTTGACCCCCAACCACAACAAAAGTGGCATGTAAGTAAGATGTATTTAGGCACTAATAAACAGATATACCTTATCGGTGTTGTCCAACAAAACTAATTGAAACTATCAACTATTAACATTGGTAGGATCTTTCTTAAATTAATAATAAATATTTGCATGAAGATAAGCAACTAAACTTATTTATAAATGGAACTTTGTCTCTGTGTGTGTGTCCGTTACCTATAGACTCCGAAACGGCTGAACCGATTTTCTTAAAAATTTACACAGTTGTACTATAAGCGTCTGCGAGTGTTCTTAGCTAGGTTTTGTGTCGAGGTACCACCAATAAATATAAAAATCGAAAAAATCGGGTTATAGAAGGAGTGGTTCGATTTTAATCAACTTTGATACACTCATAGACAAAGACATAAGCAACGATATTCAGAAGTTGCAAGGTTGCAGTTCTTAAAATAGTGCAGAAAATCGATAATATATACATATATATATATATATATATATATATATAAAAGGCAAGATGTTTGTGTGTGTGTCTGTTTATCTGTCTGTATGTCCTTTATACAAATCCACAATTTTTATTCGATTCTCACCAAACTTCACACAAATATTCTTTAGGCTGAATCTGAGCTCCAGGACCATGGATTAATTTTAAAGTTTCATTACACCCGAGCAACGCCGGGCTATACTGCTAGTATTCAATAGGAAAACTCCCCCTGTAATTGTAGACGGTAATAACATATTGCATTGCATTTGACTACATGGTTCTGTTGTCATTTCGCGCTATCACTCGGTTTGATGTCATAGAACCGCATTGCAAATTTGCGAACTGCGTTTGCTATTTTTAGTACATTGCCGTTGCCTAGCGGAGTTTTATGTTAACACAAAATAAAATCGTCGGTGATGGTGGATGTCATTGTATTACCGTCTTAATAACCTCTCTGAAGATGGCTCATATGAGCCGAAAGCTTAGAACCAAATTAATAAAAAATTATCCAAATGTTGGAGAATTTTTGTCTTTATTTTCAACTGAAATTAAAGCCAAAATACAACGTTTAGAACGACTCATGATTATATATATATATATTCAACGTTGTTTTTTCGAGTTCAGTTCCTTGCATTCAGTTACGCTCAGATACGAAAGATGAGAAATGTATTAATCCATCTATTCCCTCCAGTTATGGGTTAAATAATAGAACAGATTGGGTTTTCTAGCCTTGGATGGTAACCAGTCTAACTCAGAAAGTAATAGCCACCTACTGCGGGATAAACTTCTGCCTAGTCAGTCATGTCACTTTCGATAAATTATCGCCCAAGCGTGTATCACGTATGGCACTTAACTGACTTAATGAGGTTATAGTGTTACTAGCGGTTTCAGGTATACCCAGCGTGTTTTGGAACATACCACCGAAAGATAATGGTAATGACTCCAGGTACTGCATGTCTGCTTCAGTCATTCAGTTAAGTACCATACGTGAAACACGCTTGGGCGATCATATCTCGAAAGAGATGTGACTGACTGGGCAAAAGATTATCCCGCAGTAGTTTGCCATTGCTTTTTGCGGTAGACTGTATGCCAGCCAAGGCTACAGAACCCAATATGTCCTTTCATTTGATTCATAGCTAGAGGTAGAGATATGTATTATATCATAAATTACTAATTAGAGGGTGATCAATTTATTACTTCATAACAATAGAAAACAGATCCCCCATTTGATACCCAGTAGAAGTCTTAATCATGTTTCTAACTATTATATTCAGTCAGTCAGTTAAGTACCATACGTGAAACACGCTTGGGCGATCATATCTCGAAAGAGATGTGACTGACTGGGCAAAAGATTATCCCGCAGTAGTTTGCCATTGCTTTTTGCGGTAGACTGTATGCCAGCCAAGGCTACAGAACCCAATCTGTCCTTTTATTTGATTCATAGCTAGAGGTAGAGATATGTATTATATCATAAATTACTAATTAGAGGGTGATCAATTTATTACTTCATAACAATAGAAAACAGATCCCCCATTTGATACCCAGTAGAAGTCTTAATCATGTTTCTAACTATTATATTCAGTCAGTCAGTTAAGTACCATACGTGAAACACGCTTGGGCGATCATATCTCGAAAGAGATGTGACTGACTGGGCAAAAGATTATCCCGCAGTAGTTTGCCATTGCTTTTTGCGGTAGACTGTATGCCAGCCAAGGCTACAGAACCCAATCTGTCCTTTTATTTGATTCATAGCTAGAGGTAGAGATATGTATTATATCATAAATTACTAATTAGAGGGTGATCAATTTATTACTTCATAACAATAGAAAACAGATCCCCCATTTGATACCCAGTAGAAGTCTTAATCATGTTTCTAACTATTATATTCAGTCAGTCAGTTAAGTACCATACGTGAAACACGCTTGGGCGATCATATCTCGAAAGAGATGTGACTGACTGGGCAAAAGATTATCCCGCAGTAGTTTGCCATTGCTTTTTGCGGTAGACTGTATGCCAGCCAAGGCTACAGAACCCAATCTGTCCTTTTATTTGATTCATAGCTAGAGGTAGAGATATGTATTATATCATAAATTACTAATTAAAGGGTGATCAATTTATTACTTCATAACAATAGAAAACAGATCCCCCATTTGATACCCAGTAGAAGTCTTAATCATGTTTCTAACTATTATATTCAGTCAGTCAGTTAAGTACCATACGTGAAACACGCTTGGGCGATCATATCACGAAAGAGATGTGACTGACTGAGCAGAGGATTATCACGCAGTAGGTTGCCATTGCATCCTGCGGTAGACTGGTTGCCAGCCAAGGCTATAGAACCCAATCTGTCCTGTTATTTAACCCATAACTGGAGGGAAAAGATATGTGTTATATTATTAAGTAGTAATTAGAGGGTTATTACTTTATTACAATAGAAAACCGATCCCCCACTTTATGACCAGTTGAAGCCTTAATCATGTTTCTATTATATTCAGTCAGTAAGCATATTTGAATAAATTAATTAGTGTTAAAATTTTTTCGAGGAAGACATGACTGACTGGGCAGAGGATTATCACGCAGTAGGTTGCCATTGCTTTCTGAGGTAGATCGGTTGCCAGCCAAGGCTATAGAACCCAGTCTGTCCTGTTATTTAACCCATAAATGAAGGGAAAAGACGGATTAATACCTTTCCCAAGGGTATTTGCCTGTAATTGAAGCAATGAACTCAACCGAAATTCGAACTCGGCTCCCCGATTTCTGTGTTCCGAGCCGATATCCACTGCACCACAACGCATGCCTTTTTAGCTGTTTTTAATCAAGAGACTTGTGGACGGATATTTTGGTAGAAAATGCAGACGATTCCATTTATTCAGCGACAGAAAAGCACTGCCGTTAAAGACAAACACATCCATTCCTCACTGACTAAACAGAAATCCGAGGACCAGAAAAAAATAATCTCTTTTCCCAATCTTACATTCTAGCTAATTCTTGCAAGGCCTACACTTTTGAGGATGCGCACACAAAGCGACATCTACGCATGCGCAATAAACGAAAACCTCACCGTCTTTCTCTCACCTATCCTGATCGGCATGAAGTAGGGTCCCGGCAAACCCCCACCTGCTTTACAGGTCGGAAAAAACGCAGGAACAAAATGTCATTTACAAGATCTAAAAGAAACTGCCAAGGTAAATACCGGCCTAGGAATGGGGCAGGTTCGGCAGGATTTTGACAGGTTGCAATTCATCATTAAAAATATATTGAAAACTAAAGCAGGGAGTGGATTGTGTATCATTTTAAGACACATCTGCGTCCAGACAAGAGTTGACATTTTGTTGCACCTGTCTCGACACTCCATCATGAAATATATATATATATATAACATAGTGATGTTCCAGGTATACTGTCTTAATATATATAGGAAAAATGCTAAAAAGTTGTAAGTCTAAAAATGTATTTTTTGACAGTATTTGTTTATGTATATTATATATATATATATATATATATATATATATATATATATATATATATATATATATATATATATCTATTATATATATATGTATATATTATTTCTATTATATATATATTATTTCTATTATATATATATTATTTCTATTATATATATATATATTATTTCTATTATATATATATATATTCTTTCTATTATATATATATATTATTTCTATTATATATATATATTATTTATATTATATATATATATTATTTCTGTTCTATATATATATATTATTTCTATTATATATATATATTATTTCTATTATATATATATATTATTTCTATTATATATATATATATTATTTATATTATATATATATATATATTATTTCTATTATATATATATATATTATTTCTATTATATATATATATTATTTCTATTATATATATATATATATTATTTCTATTATATATATATATATATATTATTTTTTCTATTATATATATATATATTATTTCTATTATATATATATATATTATAAATTATGTTTTAGAACATGTACATAATTTTTTCTATATATGTCCTGTTCTCTACAATGTTTCAACGTTGGGTTTCCAACATTTCATCAGGAGAAAAAACAAGATAGTGATAGGTCGTTAAACAGGAACAAACAAACACACAAATAAACATATATATATATATGTTTATTTGTTTGATAGGTCGTTAAACAGGAACAAACAAACACACAAATAAACATATATATATATATATATATATATATATATATATATATTATTTGTTTGCTTGTTTGTTCCTGTTTAACGACCTGTCAATATCTAAAGGGTCATTTAAGGCCGGAAACATATTTTTATTTTAAATCACAGACCGCTCATTCGATAATGAATTGGAGCACTCTAGCTATGCGCTATAAAAGCCTGCCTTCATCTACCGGACGCCCGTGGCCTAGGTTTAGAATCGCCTACTGACGCCGAGTTGGTCGGGTTTCAATTCTGAGTTAGGAAGTGACCGTAGTCTAAGCCGTACTGATGAGCTGTAATACAGCGAAACAGGTCAGTCTGCGGATGACAATAGTATATATACATATATTGATTGTTTAATTACATAGTTTTTGGTCATAATAAAATTAAAACAGTGCACATTTATATTAAAATGTGTTCAATTCAATGATATTATAGAACTTTTGAATATTTTCCATTTGTAAACGAGTTATTGCGCAAATTTTCTACCATGAGTGGTGTCTTCAGGCGATTTGCAATGACATATATATATATATATATATATATATATATATATCTAATGGGGATCTTACAGATGTTTCGATGATATAAATTTTATATTTTAGATAAAAAGAGAAAATGCAAGTGTTCTTTTATAAAATATATATTGTATTTATATATATATATATATATATGCAATTTGTTATGTATATATTACATTATTTATATATTATATATGCGCGGTACTTAATTGAAAGCGCTCAATATCAGTGATAGAGCTGACATATTCATATAGTTAGGTGTGAGTTTGTGACCCTGGGTTTTACGCTCTTGCAATCGTCAGACAAACTGATTATTTTTTTTAAAAATTGGTTATGTAGGGCTGCGTATATTGGTGTGTTTTTGTGGAAGTAGGAGGAAAACTGGGAGGAAAATTTGTCGTCGTGACAAACGCTGACATATATACACACTTGTGCACCCATTGATGTACGCAGAGACACACACACACACGTGCGTCCACCCACACAAACATAACTATATGCGAACCGTATGGGGCTTGGCATATATATGTATATGTGTCCCGCTGTGTATATACAAAAGCGTGAAACCCAGGGTCACAAACTCATAAAACTTATGTTTTATATATATATAATCTAAACTTATTTATAAATGGAAATTTGTGTGTTTGTCTGTGTGTGTGTGCGTGTGTCCGTTACCTATACACTCCGAAACGTCTGAACCGATTTTCTTGAAATTTTACACAGTTGTACTATAAGCGTCTGCGAGTGCTCTTAGCTAGGTTTTATGTCGAGGTACCCCCGTTAAAATAAAAAATCGGGTTATAGAAAGAGTGGTCCGATTTTAATCAAATTTCATATACTCATAGACAAAGACATAAGAAACTATATTCAGAAGGTTCAAGGTTGCAGTTCTTACAATATATATATATATATATATATATATATATATATATATAAAAGGCAAGATGTTTGTATGTGTGTCTGTTTATCTGCCTGTATGTCTGTATTTTTTTCAGTCCTTTTATTTTAGTTTTTGCTTCGGGTTTGGCTCTAAGTAGGTATAATTGTAGTTCTTAGTCTTAGCCATGATACCATTTACTCAGAGGACTTATTTAGCCTTTAAAATTCAGTTTACGACGAAAAAGACTTATTTGATATCGATACCAGGAAATCAAAATTTGACTTACATCCATTCATTTTTCTTTCAGTCTACGGTTTCGCTTTAACTGGAAACAACCATTGCTTTTTAGTCTTTCGTGCCAACGTCCAAAGAGTCCAGGACCATGGATTAGTTTTAAAGCTTTCATTACACCCGAGCAACGCCAGGCTATACTGCTAGTATTTCATATTCAGCTACACGTGTTTCTGGTCTCGTAACCTTCTTCAGCGGTTGTTAGCCATCGCCTTGTTTGTCTCTATTAGTAGTCTACAGCTTCTTCTACTTATGTGAACTACTACCACACATAAGACTTATTTCGATTTATTTCCCTTCGGCTTTCACAAGTCAATTAGATATTACTTTTAATAGCTAGTGTCTATAGTTACGCTTCTGGTGCGTAAAATATTCGATATTTGATCGAATCCGACATGGTACCCGCCGAAGCATGAAGAAGTGACGCTGAAAACCCACGCTAAAAAAGCACAATACAGATATATGGATACCATCCTATCAGAATAAATATACATAACCTTCGTCATGTTTTATGAAAACTGAATGTATCCCTTGCCTACCCAACGGTATGTACAATTCAGTATCCAAGAAGAGCCATGAATTCCATGAAAGTCGCTTAGTGGTCGCTGCCCGATCCCTGGCCGTTCGAGTATGCCTGCCTGTTTCAGATGCCTCCTCAGGCACATTTATGTTATATATATATATATATATACATATATATATATATATATATATATATATAAACTTATTTATAAATGGAACTTTGTGTGTGTGTCTGTGTGTGTGCGTGTGTCCGTTACCTATAGAACCGATTTTCTTGAAAATGTACACAGTTGTACTATAAGCGTCTGCTAGTGTTCTTAGCTAGGTTTTGTATCGAGGTACCCCCGATAAATATCGAAAATTGATAACCGAAAAAAATCGGGTTATAGAAGGAGTGGTCCGATTTTAATCAAATTTGATTCACTCATAGACAAAGACATATGAAACGATATTCAGAAGTTTCAAGGTTGCAGTTCTTACAATAGTGCAGAAAATCAATAATATATATATATATATATATATATATATATATATATATATATATAAGACAAGATGTTTGTGTGTATGTCTGTTTATCTGTCTGTATGTCCTTTATACAAATCTACAATTTTTATCCGATTCTCTCCAAGCTTCACACAAATATACATTAGGCTGAGTCTGAGCTCCAGGACCATGGATTAGTTTTAAAGCTTTCATTATACCCGAGCAACGCCGGGCTATACTGCTAGTATATATATATATATTGATTGATTGATTCATTGATTGATTGTTTAATTACTTATTTTTTGGTCATAATAAGATTAGACCAGTGCACATTTGTATTAAAAAGTGTTCAAAAAACATTACAACACTTTAAAAAATTCCACAACCCTGAAGATGATCTCGAAAGATGATTGAAAATATCAGGGACAGAACATTAGTCAATATAAAAGTAAATGTTGGTAACACCCAACGGCGACGGTCTGTTTCAATAGAACTACCCACAATTCATCGCCAACAGAAACGAATAGTCGATACAAAAAACGCAAGATTGCATTAAGTAAGAAACAAACGGTCGCCATGGGATAAAATATATTTTTTTAAAGTGTGTTATATTTAAGGAGGATATGCGTTGTGGTGCAGTTGATATCGACTTGGAACGACAAATCAAGAAGCCGAGTTCGAATTCCAGATGAATTCCTTGCATCCACTTACGCACAAATACCCTTGGGAAATGTATTAATCCGTCTCTTCTCTCTAGTTATGGGTTAAATAACACGACAGATTGGGTTATATATCCTTGGTTGGCAACCAGTCTACCGCAGAAAACAATGGCAACCTACTGCGGGATAATCTTCTGCCCAGTCAGTCATGTCTCTTTCGAGACATGTTCGCCCAAGCGTGTATCATGTATGGCACTCAACTGACTGACTGAATAGTTGGAAAGACAATTAAAGTTTCAACTGGGCATAAAGTGGGGGATCGTTTTTCTATTGTTATCAAGTAATAAACTGATCCCCCTCTAATTAATACTTAATAATATAATACATATCTTCTTCTTCTAGTTATGAGTCAAATAACAGTACAGATTGGGTTCTATAGCCTCGGTCGGCAACCAGTCTACCGCAGAAAGCAATGGCAACCTACTGCGGGATAATCTTCTGCCCAGTCAGTCATGTCTCTTTCGAGACATGATCGCCCAAGCGTGTATCACGTATGGCACTTAACTGACTATATTTATGGGTTAAAGTGTCCAATATCGGAGAGACAGCGTATGAAAATATAAAACTGATCGTTGAAGTCACGATAGTGTAAACAGTCTTCATTGCCTGAAGATCACGTCATGACAATATATATAAACTTATTTATAAATGGAACTTTGTCTGTGTGTGTGTGTCTGTGTGTGTCTGTGTGTGTCTGTGTGTCCGTTACCTATAGACTCCGAAACAGCTGAAACGATTTTCTTGAAAATTTACACAGTTGTACTATAAGCGTCTGCGAGTGTTCTTAGTTACGTTTTGTGTCGAGGTGCTCCCGATAAATATCGAAAATCGATAATCGAAAAAATTGGGTTAAAGAAGGAATGGTCCAATTTTAATCAAATTTAATTCACTCATAGACAAACACATAAGAAACGATATTCAGAAGTTTCAAGGTTGCAGTTCTTACAATAGCGCAGAAAATCGATAATATATATATATATATATATATATATATATATATAAGGCAAGATGTTTGTGTGTGTGTCTGTCTGTCTGTATGTCTTTTATACAAATCCACAATTTTTATTCGATTCTCACCAAACTTCACACAAATATTCTTTAGGCTGGGTCTGAGCTCCAGGACCATGGATTAGTTTTAAAGCTTTCATTATACCCGAGCAACGCCGGGCTATTTTGCTAATATATATATATATATATATATATGTGTGTGTGTAGAGAGAGAGAGAGAGAGAGAGAGAGAGAGAGAGAGAGTGTGTGTGTGTGTGTGTGTGTGTGGAGGCAGCAGATAATTTTCTAAGCATATACTGTTAAGTATAACAGACAATGAATGTTAATTATGCTTCATCATGAGCCGTTCTAAACATTGTATTTTGGCCTTAATTTCAAGTGAAAATAAAGACAAAAATTGTCCAACATTTGGATATTATTTTATTAGTATGCTGGTTCTAAGCTTTCGGATTACATGAAATAAAAGAATCATCGTTGATGGTGGATGTCTTTATGTTAACATATTTGTAACCTGTAACCTCTCTGAAGATGGCTCACAGGATAAAGGGAAAGAGAGACAAGAGAAAGCCCGCGTGACATACTTGATGGTCTTAAGCAAATGGATCACCGAGCAAATTTAGGGAGGAGTACAAGAGAAAGTGTTTTAAGAGCTACAAGAGATAAGGAGATGTGGAAGGTCATGATCATCTACGTGCCGAAGGGACACGGCACATAGAAGAAGAAGAAGAAGAAAAAATTCGCCTACTGTCCAGTTTACATTCTCCTCGATTTTTTGAACAGGAGTAGATGTTTATCCTTTGTTTATTGTTTAGGATTTGGATTCCAATTCCTTCTAAAGTCTTTTTCAACTCAAAGTTCCTAATGGCTTCGCTAAGACTCTGTAATTTTAATTACTATTTATTTATTTATTTATTTATTTATTATTCCTCCATAAGAGTAAATCGATCTACTCATCTCCCAGTTAACACCCTTCCTCGATCTTTTGCACAGGAGTAGAAGTTTATTCCTTGTTTCCTGTTTAGCAGTGGATTTTAGGTTCCTTCTAAAGTCTACTTCAGCTCTGAACGTCTAACGTCTCCTCCAAAATGTTGACATTTTATTTACTATTTTTTTTAATTTATTTATGGGAGTAAGAAAGTTCACGTGTCATTCGGTTCATACGCCCCCTTGGTCTTTTCAACTCGAGCAGAGGTTTATCTGTTGTTTCCTGTTTAGGATTGGTATTCCGGTCCCTTCTAAAGTCTACTTCAGCTTTATACTTCCAACGTCTCCTCCTAAATACTGATATTTTATTTACTATTGTTTTATTATTATTTCTCTATTGAAGTAAGTTCACGTGTCATCCGGTTCATACGATAATTTGGTCGTTGTTTCTTGGATGTACAAGATTGGCATTCCATTTCCTTCTAAAATCTACTTCAACTACATACTTCTAACGTCTCCGCCAAGTCTCTGTAATTTCATTTACAATTTATTCATTTTATTTTATTTTATTTTATTTCATTTTTTTTTCAATAAGAGTAAATAGGTTTGCCTATCGTCAGATTGAGACTTTTTCTGGTTTTTTAAACAGGAGTAGAGGTCTATCCTTTGTTTCCTGTTTAAGATTGGGTTTCCAATTCGTTGTCTTTTTATTTTCTTTCACTAACAATAGCTGCTTCCGTATTAATAGGATTATTGCTCATGGGGAACTGATTCAACAAATAGAAATTCGCTAAAAGACTTTACAAGCATTTTCACCTCGTTCTATTAAATAGGACATGTTTACATGAAATATAACTGCCACAGTGCACTGCGTTTAAAATTTAAGATAAGTACGACAACCCGTATGTATTCGTGGGTCAAGTGATATCTGATTAAGAAGACATGGGGAAGCGTATTCGCGTTTTGACAAATCCAATTAATTAGGGAATAAAACGGAAGTTGTATTCTTTTGTTTTTTTTCGAGTTGGCAAACTCATCGTTGACAGAAACGAATGCCAAAATGGCGAATTAAATCTATTTTCCTTAGTTTTCTTCTGAAAGAAACTCTATTGTTATGCTCATGAAATGGAAACATCCGAATTAAGTAAGAAAAAAAAACATCTTAAGATCTCATCTTGATAAATTCGCTGAACAAATACGATCAAGTTATATTCATTTTTAAGATAAATAATAATCATTAAAGATGTCTATATGCCAAAGAGTATGTCATAATATGTGCGGTTATATCCTGAGCCAAGTATGGTGAACGTGAAAGTTAAGTAGGTGCAGAATAGCTAGCTAGCTAGATAGCTAGATAGATAGATAGATAGATAGATAGATAGATAGATAGATAGATATGAACAGATTAAGATAGATAGATAGATAGATAGATAGATAGATAGATAGATAGATAGATAGATAGATATTGTCCGGAAAGTTCATTTCGATTTTTAAGGGAAAATAAACACAAAGCAAAATTATGTCATTAAATTTTTATTCAGGTAAATATTTCTTCATTTTTCCTTCAATTTAAAGATTCCGTCATCTCAGAATGTCGACAAAGAAATCATTAAGTTACTTTTTATGTCATTTTCTTTTCTAAACTTATTTATGAATGTGTGTATGTGTATGTGTGTGTCTGTCCGTGACCTATAGACTCCGAAACGGCTGAACTGATTTTTTTGAAAATTTACACAATTTTACTATAAGCGTCTGCCATTTTTCTTAGCTAGGTTTTGTGTCGAGGTACCTCCGATAAATATCAAAAATCGATAATTGAAAAAATCGGGTTATAGAAGGAGTGATCCGATTTTAATCAAATTTGATACACACATAAAAAAAGACATAAGAAACGATATTCAGAAGTTTCAAGGTTGCAGTTCTTACAATAGTGCAGAAAATCGATAATATATATATATATATAAAAGGCAAGATGTTTGTGTGTGTGTCTGTTTATCTGCCTGTATGTCTGTATTTTTCAGCCCTTTTAATTTAACTTTTTGCTTCTGGTTTGGCTCTAAATAGGTATAATTGTAGTTCTTAATCTCGGCCATGATGCCATTTACTCAGAGGACTTATTTAGCCTTCAAAATTCAGTTTACGACTAAAAAACTTATTTGATATCCATAGCAGGAAATCAAAATTTGACTTTCATCCATTCATTTTTCTTTCAGTCTACGGTTTCGCTTTAACTGGAAAAAAACCATTGCTTTTTAGTCTTTCGTGCCAACGACAAAAGAGTCTGAGCTCCGGGATCATGGATTAGTTTTAAAGCTTTCATTGCACCCGAGCAACGCCGGGTTTTACTGCTAGTATATTAATGTTTATGACCCCGTGATCTCAGTAGCATAATCCATTCAACAGATACATTTGTTGCCTGGAGATTTTGCGTTCAGCCACATGTATCGGTATCAACATATTCTTCCCACATAAAAGAAGTCAGGCTGAACGGCTGAATAAATGGCAAGACTATTTTAAAATATCTTGGGAAATGTGCTTGACGTTTTTAGATACTGATGTGAAGCAAATCATTAAAAATTCTCTTGACATTAAACCTGCAAAATTTACAAACGCAGAATTTGAAATGGTTTTAAAAAAATGCCAAAAATATGAATGCAGTGAGACTTGATAGTATTCCATCTGAGATTTAGAAAACCCAAAATTTCAACGATATTCTACTCCAACCTTTTAACGCCACATATAATGAAGAAATTGTTGAAAGACTGACAAAAGGCGGCATAATTCTTTTATCAAAGTAAGGAGATCTAGGATCAGTAAAAAAAAAGTTATAGAAGAATCATCTCAATTACAGCAAAAATTTACAATTCGATGCCTCTCAACAAAATACAGCCGAAATTAGTGAACGTGTTTAAAACAAAACAAAATGGCGTTAGAAATAAATAAGATCAGCCTTTAGACAAAACCTAACTGTTCGGTGGATTATTGAAGTTGTCGGATTATTAAATGTGTCGGATTATTGAAGGTGTCGGATTATTGAATGTGTCGGATTATTGAAGGCGTCGGATTATTGAAGGTGTCGGATTATTGAAGGCATCTAGGTAAAGAATCTAAAGAATCTACTTCTTACTTTTTATAGATTTCATAAAAACCTTCGATTCTCTACGTAGGAGAAAATGGAGAGGTTACTTCTGGTATAGGACTTCTCCCCTGAGACAGTAACTGCCATAAGGATGCTATACAAACATACCAAATCTTTGGTTAGATACCCAGACGGAGACACTTGCTTCAGGGGTTTCTTCAGGATAACACCCTCGCGTCTTTTTTCATTTGTTATAAACCCTTGATTACGTATTGAGGATTTCCTTTGAAAAATATAATCATCGTTTTACTTTATCGTCAAGAATCTCAAGTCAATTCTCAGCAAAAGGTTGACATATATTGACTATTGATAACCTGCCTATCACTAGAGACCATTACCAATGTCACAGTTTTCTTACTTCATTTAGAAAATGCTGCTAATGATGTTAAACTTTATATAGCAATGTCTCTGAAACTGAATTCATAGGCTTCAACCAGCAAAGCCCAATGCAAAACTGTTCTATAAATACTTTCATGGCTTCTGCTCAGACGAACTTAAGTCACTAATGCCTCCTCAACAGGTGTTTACTCGTGCAACCAGACTGGCAACTGGGTCCCACCCATTCACAGTCAGGTTAGCCAAATGCAGACGACAATTCTACTCCTGCAGCTTCTCTCGCACTTCCCGCCTGTGGAACTCGCTCCCGTATTCTTGCTTTCCTGACGGCTACAACCTCCAGAAATTCAAATGCAAAGTCAATACTCATCTACTAACCACTGGCCTCTATCTCTCTCCCCACCCCTGTATAACCCTCCCTTTCTCTCCACCTATGTATCTTTCATCGCACCTGCTTTCTCAGCTTTCTATTGTTCCTTTCTAACTAGTTTGTACTCCTCACTCTTTTCTAATTAATCTTTTTACATTTATGTAGCCCCCTGCACATCAGTGGCGTTTCCGCCTTGCTCGGGGTGAAATGATTAAAAAAAAACTGTCTCAAGTGAATCAATAAAATCTGTCGAATCTTTTACTAACTTAAACGAAATAGATTTTACTGAAAAGGGTGAGGAAATCTGCATAACTAAAACCTGGTCTGACTTGAATAAAATGGATGTAATCTGGAAATTTTATCTACCAAACAACCTCAAGCGAAATGCCGAAACCTGAATATTTCGAACACAGTTTTATGGCTTCTACTAAATCTATTTTGAATGCAATTTTATGGTTTCAGCTACAGATAACAGATAATCTTGGTCATTTTACTATAAAATGTACTATTAGTAATTTTACAATAAATATGTATGGCCGTTAATTTTTTTATATAAAAATGCATTGCTGCTATTTTACAATAAAATTTTGTTTTTATTATACAATAAAAACGCTTTTAATACTTTCTTAGTGTTTTCTTTTAGTTTTGGGGTTCACTATTTACCCATAACTGGGACCCTTGCAAGTGCTACCGCCTCCGTTCCGAGTGAATCTGGGAATAACAGTAATTAAGAGGTGGTTCCACGTTCTTTAAACTTCTAATCTTCCTTACTGCCGGATGTAGTTTATCTTCAAATTCCGGACCCATGCTATATATATATATATATATATATATATATATATATATATACAATGCGTGACAGAATTATATGCAAATCGATTTTTTGTTCTAACTCCGATAGTTTTTAATAACAATTAGTGAGACTTGGCACGTTATATGGCAAAATTAACACATGTGCAGATTTAAAATTCTATGCTAATCTGCGCAATAGTAAACAAATGGCAGCCATTTTGATGATTTGCAGCCTGTTTCAGCGTACCAACTTTATATGCAATATGGGATGCAAAGGTGCTTTGAGTCAAGCTGAGAAGTTTAAAATTGTCCAAAGGTTTTGTAATAAGATATCTTCTTTAGAAATAGCCAAAGAATTGGACCATGATCATCGTACAATTAAAAACTTTGTTATTTATCCTGAACTTTGCAACAGACGTTCTGACAAAGGGAAAATTCATAAGAAAGCTCCTGTGTTGCATCGAGCCATGAGTAGGATCAAGAGAGAAGTCAACCGTAACCCTCTTGAAACTAACAAAAAAGTTTTTGGTGTTCCTGATGTACCCAAATTAACTCGATGCCGTATCCTGAGGACGGTTGTAAAATGTGGAAAGGATATCCACAAGGAAAAGAGGACGGAGTAGGCAAGAAATTGTATGAAGGTAAATTTTCAAACTGTTTTGTTCACTGGTGAATGTCGAGCGACCCTAGATGGACCTGATGGGTGGAGGAAAGAATTGTACTCTAATGAGAGTCCAATTCCCCACCGGATCAGGCATCAATAAGGAGTTTGATGGTGTGATGTTTTGGGCTGCAATCATTGGCAGTGAGCTGGTAGGACCATTCAGAGTCGCAGATAGAGTGAAAATGACCACCAAACTCTAAATTGACTTCATTAAAGAACACCTCGAATCCTGGCACAAGAAGAATTTGTCATTCCGTAAAAAGATGGTATTCATGCATGACAATGCACCGTCTCATGCTGCAAGCATAACCACTGAATATTTGGAGAGTGTTTTTACCAGACATGGCAAAATAATGCAATGGCTAACCTGTTCTCCAGATTTAAATCCCATCGAAAATCTGTGGCGCATCTTGAAAAGGAAGATTTACTCTGGAGGAAGGCAGTACACCTCCAAGGATGACCTCTCGAATGCTATTCTGACTGCTGCCAAAGAAATTTCATCAGATGAAATCGAAAGTTTGACATCTTCAATGGACCAAAGGTTTTTATTCTCTTGTTAATAAAAATGGCAATTATATACAATAGTGATTGTACTATGAAACCATATTAAAGATGTTTGTTCTGTATTATTGTTGTTCTCAAATTACATATTACTAAAATAATCAATGTTCTAATTTTCTGTCACCACTCCACCATATTTGACACTTTAGCAATGATTTGCATATAAAGTTGGCACGCTGAAACAGGCTGCAAGTCACCAAAATGGCTGCCGTTTGCTTACTATTGCGCAGATTAGCTTAGAAGTTTAGATCTGAGCATGTGTTAGTATTGTCATATAACGTGCCAAGTTTCACTAAATTTTATTTAAAACTATTGGAGTTAGAACAAAAAAGTCGATTTGCATATAATTCTGGCACGCAATGTATATATATATATATATATATATATATATATATATATATATATATATAGTCATCCGCAGACAGATTTGTTTTGCTGTATCACAGCTCATCGGTACGGTTAGACATTCGATTGCTTTTTATCCAGGATTGAACCCCGAGCGAATATGTGTGTGTGTGTGTGTGTGTGTGTGTGGTAATAGATTTTGGTGTTTTACAAATATCGTGTTACAACTTGCTTGGTTGTTTGGTTTATTTTTGTTTATCAGCATATCAATACATCTATGGGTTATTTAATGCCGAAATTTAAATATTTTTAACCTAATTGTATGCCTTCGAATACAAATAAAATGTACTGTTAGTCATTTTGCTATAAAAATTATTGTTGGTCATTTTGCTATAAAAAGTATTGTTGGTCATTCTATTATAAAATGTATTGTTGGTCATTTTGCTATAAAATGTATTGTTGGTCATTTTGCTACATAAATTTATTGTTGTCATTTCGTTATAAAATGTATTCTTGGTCATTTTGCTATAAAAAGGTATTGTTTGTAATTCTGCTATAAAATGTATTGTTGATAATTATACTATAACATGTATCACTTGTAGTTTTATTATAAATATGTATTTCATACTTTCATAGCGTATTGCTTCTTCAGTGACATTTACCCATAGTTTGGACGTTCACAGATGCTGCTACCCCGTATTAGGTTGGACTGAGGAACAATAGCATTTAAGAGATAGTTTCATGTTTCTCAAAACTTCCAATTTCAATTTCTGCCGGATGTAGTTTATCGTCATGCCCAGGACTGTGTTATATGGTCATTCTATTACTTGTTCAATTAATTTTCTCATTATCTGATTAGCTGTTATAACCGTAACAAGATATAACATGAACTGTGGACAGTTCATGACTCTTTCAATAACAAGATAGAGAAAAAATCAACATAGAAAAAAATCATTAGAATTAAACACACACACACACACACACACACACACATATACACACACATACACACTTACACACACATATACACTTACACACACATACATGGTCCTGGGCATGACAGTAAACAGCATCCGCAGCAAGGCCTCTGATTGGGAGGTTGTGAGGAGCATGGAACCACCTCTTAATTGCTGTTGTTCCCAGGTCCACCCTGACCCGGAGTGGTAGCAACTGTTAGGGACCCAGGTATGGCCAAAAAGTTATTCCCCAAACTGGGGTCAAAATACTATATATAGTGTATCGAGGCAGCAAGTAATTTTCTAAACATATGCTGTTAAATATAAGAGACAATGAATGTCTATAATGTTTAATCATGAGCCGTTCTAAACGTCGTATTTTTGCTTTAATTTCAGTTTAAAATAAAGACAAAATTTCTCCAACATTTGGATAATTATTTATTGATTTTCTTCTAAACTTTCGGCTCACATGAGCCATCTTCAAAGTCTAAACAACCTCTCTGAAAATGGCTCATGTGAGCCGAAAGTTTAGAAGAAAATCAATAAATAATTATCCAAATGTTGGAGAATTTTTGTCTTTATTTTAAACTGAAATTAAAGCAAAAATGCGATGTTTAGAACGGCTCATGATTAAACATAATAGACATTCATTGTCTCTTATATTTAACAGCATATGTTTAGAAAATATATATATAAATATATAAATACTTTTATAGAAAAATATACATAAAAATAGACATTTATAGAAAAATAAACATCTTTGAAGGGAAAATATTACCAACAATACATTTTTGAAGAAAAAATTATTAGTATAACACATTTTTGAAGGAAAATATATTCTCAGCAAAACATTTTTGAATACAAAACAGAAAGACATTTTCAGTTTTCTAAAATAAAAAAATAAAAACAAAAAATTTCATTAAAATCTGACTAAATCAACCTTCTCACTGTAACCCAATTATAAAAAAAATACCTTAAAACCCCACCTTTTTGGCATTAAATAACCCCAGAGGTTGATATGCCCTTGAACAAAATTCAAACTCAAACACACACATACATACACACACATACTCACATTAGGAAATCTATGACAATTTAATGCTTCTCAAATTCTCCAATCTCCCGATCTAAGATTTTGCTGCCTGATGAAGTTTATCATCGTGCTCAGGACTAAATATAGTGCAAAATATGATAATTCCTCATCCCAGAAATTCAGATAGAAAAAAAAATTGTGTACTTGAAATAATTTAACCAGAGACAAATATATCCGCAATTAAACACCCTGTGAGAATTCATTTCAGGATACTGAAGAATTGATATGCGAGACATTCACATCAAATTACAACAGACTCTGCCAAAAGGTTATTTACGGAGATCATCTTACTCTGTCACAAGATTTCAAGCAAAGTGTGATGTCAGGTCATGTGATTTATTTATACGTGTAAACCCGTAGTTTGAATACCAAAGGGCGTATTAAAAAGCGACAAGCTTTCCACAAAAGGAGAAAAAATAGCCGCATAAAATAGAATGACCCAAATTTCAAAAATTGAAATAAGCCTGGCCAGTCGTTCCCTCTCAAACCCTCATTCCGACTTACGGCCATATCCGGTCGAAATATGGGTTCTCTTACGATGACCGAACTTAAGCAGCGTCGAGTAGGGTCAGTACTTTTGTTGAGTGATCGCTTGAGAATACCAGACGGTTGGTGTAATGGATAATGGATCGAAATTATTAATCGGAGAACCGAGTTTCAATTCCAGTCGGGGTCGTTATATTCAGCTACGCGCAAATACATTTCGGAAAGGTATGGATCTATCTCTTCTCCCCAACCAGCTAAAAATATTTTCTAATGTAGGGGCCTCGGTGATGCTTGGTAAATTGGCCTTGTGCCAAACACGTCCGAAGTCTCTACAGTTTAAAATATCGTGATGCTTGGTAAATTGGCCTTGTGCCAAATACGTCCGAAGTCTCTACAGTTTAAAATATCAGAAAGTTGGATGTTGAAATGTGAAAAGATAAAATATTTCGAGTGGACATTAAAGCAAAGATTTGTTAACAGAATGACAAAATTGTAAGAAGAAAAATATAAGTGAAATTTTGTTAACTGAACACGACAACATATTTGGGAGAAGGAAAATGTTCCTAGAGAAAAATACGATAAATGATAAGCTGTATAAAACGACAAAGCAAAAATTAATTTATAAATTATAAATTTTATAAATCCCTGTCTTTTCTATAAATATTTTCATGGTAA
Organism: Ascarosepion bandense; assembly: GCA_037127315.1. Taxonomy (NCBI): domain Eukaryota; kingdom Metazoa; phylum Mollusca; class Cephalopoda; order Sepiida; family Sepiidae; genus Ascarosepion; species Ascarosepion bandense. The sequence goes on along the minus strand of JBBBDQ010001892.1, from coordinate 1,392,697 downwards.
GATATGTTCCTGGTTCCCGACCACGTAAATTAAAGCGTGCTACAAGATTGGCATCTTGGTTCCACACTTTTACTGCTGAAATAGCTAGATGCAACCTCCTCTTCTACTTCAACAGTTTCTTTTTTGGCACTTCCTGCCTGTAGAACTTCTTTCCGTTTACTTGCTTCTCTGATAGTTACAATCTCCAAAAGTTTAAATGCAACGCTAATTGCCATCTATAATATTCTTGAATCACGTTAATATTATATCCATTCTTCAATGCCCTCTGTACCTGGTCGTTTCTCTTCCTTGATAGCTACAATTTCCAAAAATTTAAATGCAACGTCAATTACCATCTTCTATTTTCTTGAATCCCGTTCATCTTGTATTCTTTTTCAATGCCATCTGTACCCAGTCTTTTCTCTTTCTTGATAGCAAAAATCCCAAAAATTTAATGCAACATCAATTTCCATCTTCATCATCTTTGAACTTCAGCATCTTGTATCCATTCTTCAATGCCCTCTGTACCCAGTCTTTTCTCTTTCTTGATAGCTACAATGTCCAAAAATTTAAATGCCATTCACTTCATCTTCTATCATCGAATCCTGTTAATCTTGCATCCATTCTTCAATGCCCTCTGTACCCAGTCTTTTCTCTTTCTTGATAGCTACAATGTCCAAAAATTTAAATGCAACATCAATTTCCATCTTCTATCATCTTGAATCCCGTTAATCTTGTATCCATTCTTCAATGCCCTCTGTACCTAGTCTTTCTTCTTTCTTGATAGCTACAATGTCCAAAAATTCTAAATGCAACATCAATTTCCATCTTCTATCAATTTGAACTCGTTAATCTTACCCATTCTTCAATGCCCTCTGTACCCAGTCTTTTCTCTTTTCTTGATAGCGCTACTGTCCAAAAATTTAAATGCAACATCAATTTCCATCTTCTATCATCTTGAATCCTGTTAATCTTGTATCCATTCTTCAATGCCTCTCTGTACCCAGCCTTTTCTCTTTCTTGATAGCTACAATGTCCAAAAATTTAAATGCAACATCAATTTCCATCTTCTATCATCTTTTAACTCGTTAATCTTGCATCCATTTCAATGTCTTCAAAATTCAGTTCTTCTTTCTTGATAGCTACAATGTCCAAAAATTTAAATGCATCAATTTCCATCTTCTATCATCTTGAATCCCGTTAATCTTGTATCCATTTCAATGCCCTGTACCCAGTCTTTTCTCTTCTTGATAGCTACAATGTCCAAAAATTTAAATGCAACATCAAATTTCCATCTTCTATCATCTTGAATCCCGTTAACTTTGCATCCACTAAATGCCCTCTGTACCCAGTCTTTTTCTTCTTCGATAGCTGCTAATGTCCAAAAATTTAAATGCAACATCAATTTCCATCTCTATCATCTTGAATCCAGCATCTGCATCCATTCTCTCAATGCCTCTGTACCCAGTCTTTTCTTCTTGATAGCTACAATGTCCAAAAATTGGAATGCAACATCAATTTCCATCTCTTCATTTCATCTTGAATCCCGTTAATCTTGTATCCATTCTTCAATGCCCTCTGTACCCAGTCTTTTCTCTTTCTTGATAAAGCACGTTCAAAATTTAAATGCAACACTTGGCCTCTCATCTTCTATCGAATCCATTAATCTTGCATCCATTCTTCAATGCCTCAAAATTCACAGCCTTTCTTTGATAGCTACAATGTCCAAAAATTTAAATGCAACATCAATTTCCATTTTCTATCATCTTGAATCCTGTTAATCTTGTATCCATTCTTCAATGCCCTCTGTCACACGTTTTCTCTCCTGATAGATGCAATGTCTAAAAATTTAAATGCAACATCAATTTCCATCTTCTATCATCTTGAATCCCGTTAATCTTATATCCATTCTTCAATGCCCTCTGTACCCGGTCGTTTCTCTTCCTTGATAGCTGCAATGTCTAAAAATTTAAATGCAACGTCAATTACCATCTTCTATCTTCTTGAACCCTGTTCATCTTTTATTCGTTTCCCAATACTCCATTATTAATACACCTCTTCTCCCCCTAGTTATGTGTTAATTAGTAAAGCTTGTGTCGCTAAATTTTTAGAATCTAAAGATATTTTGTGGCTTCAACCTTCAAAAGGTAGATAAGCTTTAAAAATGAATCAATGAAATATTGACTAGTTAACCATTCATGTCTTTTAGATTTATTCACATTCTCTGGAATATACAGGAAACGGATAGAATTTATAGTGGTCACAAAGTGACAGATCAGTTTATATATTGATTGTGAGATAGAAATTACCCCCCCCCAGATCTTATATGTACATTATAATTTCTTGTCTGTTGATAAGCCGTAGAAAAACAAATCAATCAATTAATGAATTATCTATTAGCGACACAAGCATGTCTTTTAGATTAATTTAGATTTTCTGATATCTAAACGTATAGAAACTACAGTGGCCACAAAGTGAGGGATCATTTTATATGCTGATTGTAATATAGAATTTATCCCCACTTTATATCCAGATATCTTTTCTGTGTTGTCGCATATATTTTCTCTCAGATTAGATTAGATACGTCTCGGCTGGTAAATAACTCTTTTGTTTGAAAAACAGATTACTCGAATAGGTGTGGTCACTAAATATATCACGTAAATATACACTACCGGCCATAATTATTAGGCCACCCCAGTTTTTTTAAAAGAAATTATGTATTTCACACTATTTTTAAGTGGATAATTCTAAATGAAAGTAGAATGGTTCTTTTGTTATTATTACTTTGCAAAATTTTACAAGGCAAATAGCGACAATTTAGCCATCGCACACTGTAGATTTGCTATATATATCTATATATACACTACCGGCCATAATTATTAGGCCACCTCAGTCTTTTTAAAAGATATGGTGTATTTTATACTATTTTTAAGTGGATAATTCTAAATGAAAATAGAATGGTTCTTTTGTTGTCATTACACTGCAAAATTTTACAAGGCATAGAAGCAAATATGAACTCGTCCGTATCATCCTAAATTTTCTTCTTTCATTGATGAAACTGCAATATAGGAAATTATTAAATATTTATAAATTCACAAGCAGTATAGCACGGCGTTGCTCGGGTGTAATGAAAACTTTAAAACTAATCCATGGTCCTGGAGCTCAGACTCAGCCTAAAGAATATTTGTGTTAAATTTGGTGAGAATCGGATAAAAATTTTGAATTTGTATAAAGGACATACAGACAGATAAACAGACACACACAAACATCTTGCCTTTTATATATATATATATATATATATTATCGATTTTCTGCACTATTGTAAGAACTGAAACCTTGAAACTTCTGAATATCGTTTCTTATGTCTTTGTCTATGTGTTTATCAAATTTGATTAAAATCGGACCACTCCTTCTATAACCCGATTTTTTCGATTATCGATTTTCGATATTTATCGAGGGTACCTCGACACAAAACCTAGCTAAGAACACTCGCAGACGCTTATAGTACAACTGTGTAAATTTTCAAGAAAATCGGTTCAGCCGTTTCGGAGTAACGGACACACGCACACATACAGACACACACAGTTCCATTTATAAATAAGTTTAGATTTCATGCACATTGTGCAGTATTAACAAAAGAACCATTCTGTTTTCATTTACAATTATTCACGTGGCAATAAATTCTAAAAAATAATATGAAATACATAATCTTTTCAAACACTGGGGTTGCCTAATAATTATGACCTGTAGTGTATATACAGGGTGCCATGGATAAAATGTCGCCATTTTATATTTTTCATTTTGCGCATGTGCGTTGTAGTTTTTGTTTTTGTCGCCTGTACAGTGTAGTAGGGTCAGTTGAGCACCATGACGAAATTCACACCGCCAGAAATGTTATGCTTTACTGATCGGTATTCGCGCTCGCGTTGTGGTGCAGTGGATATCGAGGAATCGGGGAGCCGAGTTCGAATACCAGCTGAATTCATTGCATTCACTTACGCGCAAATACCCTTGGGAAAGGTATTAATCCGTCCAGTTATGGGTTAAATAACGGAACAGATTGGGTTCTATAGCCTTGGTTGACAACCAGCCTACCGCAGAAAGCAATGGCGACCTACTGCGGGATAATCTTCTGCCCAGTCAGACATGTCTCTTTCGAGACATGATCGCCCAAGCGTGTGTCGCGTGTGGCACTTAACTGACTGACTGATTGGCGCTTGAAGCACCAATATGAACATTTCAGGGTGTTGGATGATACTGTGGAGCATTCGTAAAGAGTTGGATGAGTCTAATGCTAACTACGAATGTACGGGAGTTCGGAAAATGCACTCTGATATGAAAAATATTTAAAAGTTCTACAATATAATTGTACAGAACACTTTTTAATAGAAAAGTGTATTGGGACCAAAAACTATCTATTATATATATAAAATGAATTGCTTGAACATTATTTTTTATCTATACTTGTATTTAAGTAGATATTCTGTTTTTGTTTCCTTTTCTTTTAATTAAACAGTATTATATATTTATCGACCTGATTATTTAGGATAAATTGTTATTACGAAAATGTGTGTAATTCGGCAGGATTCGAACCTACGACCCCTATTTACATAGTGAAAACTACCATTTGATCTAGCAACGTCTTAGACCTCGCAAACACGAATAGCCACTAGTCTACCTGAGGTTTTTATCAAGCCTATAAAACACAATTTTCGATTCATCGCAAACAAATTCGTAATAACAATTTATCGTAAATAATCAGGTCGGTAGATATAAATATATAATACTGTTTCATTAAAAAAAAAACAGAATATCTACTTAAATATGAGTATCGATAAAACATAATGTTCAAACAATTCATTTCAAATTGTCGGTTGTTTATAAACAAGTTTCGTTAAAATTCGTTAATTTCCGTAACATATATATATATATATATATATATATATATATATATATATATATATGATAAAATTATGGTTTTAAGCTATGCTATATTTATGAGTTAAAGTGAAATCCGACATTGATTTTTATTTGATGTTCTTTATGTTCACCTAATAAAAATGCCGTTGGAAAGACATGAATCCACTTTTCCCTGTTTTATGTCCTGTTTCTCCGTATTATATTAATAGCAACTGTATGAGAAAGCGCTGTTTTCTCAGACAATAGCGGTAAACAGCTATTAGACCCATTCTCAACCTTGATCGGGACCATATGCTGCATATATATATATATATATATATATATATATATATATATATACGAAAACACCTGCAGTGTAGTTTATCTAGGCTTGTCGAATTACGCGTTTTTAAATGGCATATCACTTGAATGTTGTCCGCTCGGCCTGTTAAATGATAGGTGTGAGAGACTTCTGTAATCTAGTGACGAGATCTCTCCTACAACCACTCTTTGTCTACATGGCCATATTTGGGTAAGACGTTTAAAATTGGCGTCGACAGTTAACCTATCTGAAAGAAAATATACCTTAGTGTAAACAAACATATGAAAAAACAAACATATGAAAAATAAAAGCAATCGCGACAGTCTTAACGATTTTTTCTAAATGAATTTTAAAAAACGGCAAATTTAATTTTTATTATATAGTATAGTCAGTCTCAAAGCACGAAACTGTCTGTCTCGACTTTGAAAGAAAGCAATATTACATTAACGTCTGAAATCTGAGCCTCTTTTTCAAGCATTGGAAATTGGGTGATATGTTGCCGCATGTCCATGATTTTTCAGGCAAATAATCAACCAAAGGCTATCGTAGATTTTTCTGAATCAGGGCTGAATATATATATATATATATATATATATATATATATATATATACATATATATATATATAGGGCTGAAGATATATATATTAGTCATCCACATACAAGCCCGTTTCGCTGTATCACAGCTCATCAGTGTGGCTAGACATATCCACTTGCTTCTGGTCGGGATCGAAACTCGACCGATTTGTTGTCAGATCGGCGCATGGGATCAGAGAAGGGAAATTTTAACGTCATGTGCAGTTGTATACAGACGCCAGTCACCGAGAGAACTCGATTCATTTCTGAAGAGTCACGCATTATAGCCGAAGTGGAAACTGTTTTTAAAATTTTCTTACATATATATATATATATATATATATATGGTCAAATTAAATAAAGACCAGAGGAAAACTGTATTATAAATCGCCTACGCATTTCGTCCTGTGATGGACTTTATCAAGGCAAAAAATAGAAATGAGCTTTATTCTAAATTACGTATCTATAAAAAAAACAGTGTTGGCAACCACAAGAATGCTCACAAATCATTTCAAAAGATTAACAGAATATTTTAGTTTTTATAATTCCTTCAAAGTCACGAGATATTAAAATGAAGGGGATTCAAGCGTTTTCTTTGAAATCTTTTATTATGTATGTTAGTCTGTTTCAAAATTCCTTCATGTGTAGTGCAAAGTCACAAGATGTTAAAATGAAGGGAATTCAACCGTTTTCTGTGAACTTTTTATTATGTATGTTAGTCTGTTTTAGTATAATTTCCATAAGTAAAGGTCAAATTGGGAAATATATATATATATCTTCAGCCCTGATTCAGAAAAATATACGACAGTCTTTGGGTAATTATTTACCTGAAAAATCATGGATATATCAAAGTCGGCATGAGCCTGCTTAGTTCTTTGCACTAAATGAATATATATATATATATATATATATATATATATATATATATATATATATATATATAGAAAGGGAGAGAGAGAGGAAGGGAAAAAGAGAGAGAGGATAATATGAAAATTTTGAAAAGTAGCTGATGTTTTTAGATATTTATATGTAACGAGAAGGCCACTTCCGTCAAAAATAACAACAAAATATTTACAACGATATGCGGTCTAAAATGAGACAACATACACATTGATGTACTTACTATTGGCATAAGACATAAGTAAAAAACAAACCAAATAACCCAAACGACAATATATATATATATATATAATTCCAGGTGAAAAGGACTCAAGGTATTTTTTTTATTATTTTGAGTCCTCTGACATTTATTTTATTATGAACAGTGCTCAATATAATGAGTATTATAGAGCTTAATATAATTATACAGTTATGAATTAATTGTACATTGTGACACAGAAATTTCTATGTTTCGAGATAGATTGTCATCATCAGGCAATGTTGCTGTTGGTTGTGCAGATGATTTACTTTTAAACTTATTTTATGTAAACTTTTTTAAAAATGTAATTCATCTGCACAACCAAAAGCAACATTGCCTGATGATGAGAATCTATCTCGAAACATAGAAATTTCCGTGTCGCAATTTACAATTAATTCATAACTATATATATATATATATATATATATATATATATATATATATATATATATATATACGAGTGGGCCGGTGCCGTCTAAAATGACAGCAAAATATTTATATCTATATGCCGTCTAAAATGACAGGAAGATATATATTCATGTACCGACTATTGAGTATGTTACATGAAGACATAAGAAAAATAAAAAATAAAATAACCTCCGCCTAAGCGTGACAGGAATATATATATATATATATATATATATATATAGAGAGAGAGAGAGAGAGAGAGAGAGAGAACCGCATTGCAAATTTGCGAACTGCATTTGTTAATTTTGGCAACTATTGCCGTTGCTTAGCGGAGTTTTATGTCAACACAAGATAAAATCGTCGCTGATGGTGGATCTTATTGTGCTACCGTCTTTATAACATCTCTGAAGATGGCTCATGTGAGCCGAAAGCTTAGAACCAACTGAATAAAACATTAGCCAAATATTGTCTTTATTTTCAATTGAAATTAAAGCCAAAATACGACGTTTAGAATAGCTCATTATTGAACATAATAAACATTCATTGTCACTTATATTTAACAGTATATGTTTAGAATATATATATATATATATATATATATATATAGAGAGAGAGAGAGAGAGAGAGGTTTTTATTATAAAGAGAGGATATATATATATATATATTCTTCACTAGTTGACGACATAAAAATTGCAAAAAAATTAAATAAGGCTCTGTTCAAGAGCAAACATGCAGCAAGAGATTTCGTAAATGGAAGTAAAGTTTAATATCTGGAAGTATAGAAAATTAAATGAGCCGACGCTGCCTTGGCATTGACCCTCTGAGTCCCCAAGCAACTATATAAAAAGAACCATTTCTTTTTCTTAATCATTTTATTAACGCTACATGATTCGAAATGAATAACTAATCGCTTTGTCGGCAGATCAAGCAAGTGCATCCATACACATAGGTTTGGTTTAGTTTGGATTATTTTATTTTACGGCTTATCAACCTCAATAGCTTATTTAATACCGACAGAGTTTTTAGGATAGATTCTTATGAATAAAATATGTATTGTTTGTAAGAAATCAGTTTGTAGATCAGGTTTCATTAACGTATTTCTGAAAAGAGGTTTTTGTCTAGATTCAGATGTATTGTTGGTATATACTTTCAAAATATATTACTGTTAATATTTTTTCAAAAATATATTGCTCTTATGTGACGTCATTCCTCCTGCTACCTCTTGGAAACCAAACCTCCACCTCTCTTTCCTAATAAAACGAATGAGAAGAAGAGATGGTCCTTTTCGTAAAATATGTATTGTTTGTAAGAAATCAGTTTGTAGATCAGGTTTCATTAACGTATTTTGCAAAGAGGATTTTGTCTAGATTCAGATGTATTGTTGGTTTATTCTTTCAAAATACATTGCTGTTAATATGTTTTCAAAAATATATTACTTTTATGTGATGTCATTCCTCCTGCTACCTCTTGGAAACCAAACCTCCACCTCTCTTTCCTAATAAAACGAATGAGGAAAAGAGATGGTCCTTTTCGTTTATAACATAGCGGGGGAACCCAGAGACGACACAGAATGCAACATTTGCCAAAAAAAAAAAATTAAATTGAGATTGAATTTGAGAATAAATTGAATGAATAAATGAATGAATGAATGAATGAATGAAAGTAGATATTAGTGAAATAAAAAAAAAAACACTTCAGAATTAAAAACTTGGGGCCAGGACGGCCATTAGCAAACACACAAACTCAGTCGACCGTTGTTTCCTAGCAACCATTAAGTAAATGATTGCCAGTGCTTGTTATGTTATCTTATTTTCCTTGTTAGTCAGACGAAACTAGAAAAAAAATCAATTATGATAGGGTGTCACTCCCAGATATGCTTATATTACTTGTCAGTTTGCATAGTGGATATTGTATTTTTATAGTCTTCTATTTGATCTTAAATAAAGGGACGTCATTGGGATATCAGTGAGGCTGGCTGGGGTGTAGCCGTATTTGCTATGTTATATTTATTGAAACCAGAAAACTTACAAGTGAGAGCACTTTTACCAGTAAGCATGTCGTCTCTAGCTGCCATATGTTTGTATGTTCACCCAGCAGTATTTGCTAGCCTGTCTCTGGATATCGAACAGCAACAAGTTATACACTCTTGTGCAAATTAATTGAAACAAAACAAATAATGTCTTCCTAGGATCTTTCACACTTTCCCTGATCACGTATACATCATCTCTTAATGTTGTTTTTCTTTTCTGACCATATATTTTTCTTTATGTTTTGGACTGATGGATATTTTTGTTTTCTTTGCCTTGATGACATGACTGACAGTTAAAAAGCTGACACCAATAATATCCGCAATCTCTCTGTAAGGCTTGCCAGTGTGCTCATGCAGCGTTTCAGTTTTCGTGCACTTCCTTGGAGTAACATCCATCACAAAAAATGGCCATTCGGCAATGATTGACAGTCGAGACAACAGTGTCTTGGCGTGATGCAATCACAGATGATGCAAGGCCAAACAAATTTCATCATAGACCCTGAAAATAGGATTATGATTCATCAACATTATGCCCTGCCATTACCTCAAGTAAACAATAGACAATTCCTTTTCTATTGTAAAGAAAGCAGAAAGAAAGCATGTATCAAAAGTGCTGTTTAGTTTTAGGGAAAGGAACAGAAAAGGCAGAATAATTAAAGGAGAAAATAGGGGAGACAATATCATCCATACATTTAATGTTGAGTTCAGTGTAAATCTTGACAATTTCAGATCTTTTTGTACCCTCTTACTTCTTTAAATAATCACCTATATGATTGTTATTACAATATTTAAAGTTGTTAAGCTGAAATATGTAACAATGCAACAGGAATGTCTATGGGTATTTCATAGTCTTGGAACCAGAAATGAGCCTATTTATTTGCTAAATATGATTGATAGATCAGAATATTCAACTAGGAAAACTGACATTTTTACAGGTAATGTAGCAATAAGTTGACATGTTTAAATCTCCTGATAATCTCTCTCTCTATATATATATACACATACACACACACACACACACACACACACATATATATATATATATATATATATACATATATATATATGTATATGTATATATATATATATATATATATATCTGATGCAATCACAGATGATGCAATATTTTTCAAGGCCAAGCAAATTTCATCATAGACCCTGAAAACAGGATTATGATTCATCAACATTATGCCCTGCCATTACCTCAAGTAAACAATAGACAATTCCTTTTCTATTGTAAAGAAAGCAGAAAGGAAGCATGTATCAAAAGTGCTGTTTAGTTTTAGGGAAAGGAACAGAAAAGGTAGAATAATTAAAGGAGAAAATAGGGGAGACAATATCATCCATACATTTAATGTCGACTTTACACTTTCCCTGATCGTGTATACGTTGTCTCTTGGCGTTGTTTTCCTCTTCCGACCGCATTTTTTTAATTCCAGTTTGTTTTTTTGTTTTTGCTTTTGTTTTTGTTTTTTTTGTTTTTTGTTTTTTTATTTTTTTCACCTTGATGACACGACTTACAGTTGCAAGGCTGGCATTAACAATATCTTCAATCTCTCTGTAAGGCTTGACAATGGGTTCGTGTTTCGTTACAATTTTCGGCTGCTTCCTTGGAGTATGTTCATCGCAGACAATAGTCGAGGGACAACTAATCGACAGTCCGGTTAATAGTGTCTGGGCGTGATAAAAAATCCGTTGCAATCACAAACGAGGTAATATTTTTCAAGGCCAACCAAATTTCATCATGCACCCCGAAAATCGATTCATATTGCTGCACTCCACTGCAAATGACCTAATCTGAGTTAAAAATAGAAACCAATTACACCATGTCATTCCAGTGATTCAAAACTGACCGTGTGTTGAAAGAACGGAAACTAGAGCTGTTGTATCAATTAATTTGCACAAAACATATTTTAAAGCTGTTGTTTTACATCGAGCACAATTTTATTACCCTCATCCTTTATTGTATGCCATTATTATATATATATATATATATATATATATATATATATATATATATATATACTAGCAGTATAGCCCGGCGTTGCTCGAGTATAATGAAAGCTAATCCATGGTTCTGGAGCTCAGACTCTTTGGACTTTGGCACGAAAGACTAAAAAGCAGTAGTTGTTTCCAGTTAAAGCGAAAACGTAGACTGAAAGAAAAATGAATGGATGTAAGTCAAATTTTGATTTCCTGCTATCGATATCAAACAAGTTTTTTTCGTCGTAAACTAAATTTTGAAGGCTAAATAAGTCCTCTGAGTAAATGGTATCATGGCTGAGACTAAGAACTACAATTATATCTACTTACAGCCAAACCCGAAGCAAAAACTAAAATAAAAGGGCCGAAAAAAAATACAGATATACAGGCAGATAAACAGAAACACACACAAATATTTTGCCTGTTATATATATATATATTATCGATTTTCTGCGCTATTGTAAGAACTGCAACCTTGAAACTTCTGAATATCATTTCTTAGGACTTTGTCTATAAGTGTATCAAATTTGATTAAAATCGAACCACTCCTTCTATAACCCGATTTTTTCGATTATCGATTTTCGATATTTATCGGGGGTACCTCGGCACAAAACCTAGCTAAGAACACTTGCAGATGCTTACAGTACAACTGTGTAAATTTTCAAGAAAATGGGTTCAGCCGTTTCGGAGTCTATAGTTAACGGACACACACACACACACATACACACACACACACACAGAGACAACGTTCCATTTATAAATAAGTTTATATATATATATATATATATATATATATATATATATATATATATATATATATTATGTCTATTTTTACAATAATCCGTTATAGTACTTTAATTATCTTCTTGGATGAAGAGGTATTCGCAGTAACTTTAATAGTGTAGAGTCTTTCCTTCTAACTAACTCACCCGATATCTTAGCTATATTTGAGACTAACCTTGACCCTTCTATCCCCTCTTCAGAGCTGTTCGTTCCTGGTTACCTTCCTCTCTTCGGGAAGGACTCCAATGTCCATATGCATGGGCTTGGTGTATATGTCAGCGAACAACTCCCCCTAGCCAGGGTCACATCTCTTGAATCCCTTGATCATTCCTTCATGTGCTTCCGTCTCTCACTTCTAAGCTCGGTTAGCTATCTCTTCTTCCTCTACCGCTCCCCCTCCTCCTCTGACTGTACGTTACTTGATTGCATCTCTACTAACATCGACAGGGCCATTTCTTCTCACCCATCTGCCCATATATTTGTGTTTGGTGATTTTAACGCCCACCACACCAAGTGGCTTGAAAACTCAGCCACCGACCTTGCTGGGATCCGCACCATGCACTTTTCAATAGCCCAAGCTCTAACACAAGTGGTGGACTTCCCCACGCGTTTCTCTAAAAACCCTAACGGAAGGGACTCTTTACTCGACCTTTGTTTTACCTCCATCCCAGACTCCTGCACTACCTGCAACTCTGCCCCCTCGGAAACTCTGACCACGCCGTAGTCTCCGTAAACATATCAATCCACACTAACTCTACCCAAGAAAACCAGACCAGCAGAATATCATACTGCTACCAAAGAGCCGACTGGGACTCGTTCAGGGACTTCCTCTGCGACGTCCCCTGGAACAACGTCTTTGATCTTCCTGTCGAAGACTGTGCCTCCGAAGTCTCCTCTTGGGTTAAGGCTGGCATCGATGCTTTTATCCCTGCCAGAAAATTCCAACTAAAACCAAATTCGTCCCCCTGGTTCTCACCCGCTTGCTCGGCCGCTATTGGCCACCGGAACCGTTTCTTCCGGCTCTATCGAAGCTGCTCGTCGAACCAAAACAGGTGCCTTTTCACCTCAGCACGGAACAAGTGTAAAAAAGTACTGAACGAAGCCAAGAGGGCGTTTGCTACCAGAATTAGGCAACGCATAGCATCCTCTAAGTTTGGCTCCAAAGATTACTGGCGTCTCTGCAAAAGCGTGCTCCGCAGGAACAAGACTTCACTAATCAATGAATTTGAAGTTCTCACCTCCCCAGCCGACAAGGCTGAATGCTTTGCCCGTAGATTCTCAACCAATTCGACACTGGACTCGTTAGGAATACCTACACCAGACTTCCCACCCAGAACTAAGGCTCAACTAAATAACGTCCACATTACACCCTCGCTGGTCGCCAAGATAATTGCGCAACTTGACCCACACAAAGCGAGCGGCGGTGACGGAATCCCAGTCATAGTACTGAAGAAATGTGCCCCAGAACTCTCCTCTGTCCTCTCTAAACTCTATAACCTCTGCCTATCTGCTTCCTGCTTTCCTGCCTGTTGGAAGTCCTCCTGCGTAGTACCTATATTTAAGAATTCTGGCGAACCCTCAGACCCCGCCAATTACCGTCCTATTAGTCTCCTTCCAATCTTTGGCAAAGTTTTCGAAGCCATTATCAACGCCGAGGTGACTCAGCATCTTATGGCCAACGGGCTTCTCTCTGACAAACAGTATGGGTTTCGCTTCACCAGGTCTACTGCTGATATGCTAACGACCATTACCGAATACATATACCAGGCACTTGACAAGAATGGTGAAGCCCGAACCGTTGCCTTGGATATCTCCAAAGCATTCGACAGGGTCTGGCATGCTGGCCTCTTGTGCAAACTGCGGAGCTATGGGATAACTGGACATCTGTTTGACCTCATCCAGTCTTTCCTCTCTAACCGCACATTGAAGGTGGTATTAAATGGGCATGCCTCCCAAAACTACCAGACGAACGCGGGCGTCCCTCAAGGTTCTATCCTAGGTCCCACGCTCTTTCTGATCTACATTAATGATCTCCCCGACACCATTAGATCCCAAGTTGGCATGTATGCCGACGACACAACAATCTACTCCCGCATCGATCAGAAACCAGGTCTGGACGACAAAGTGAACCTCGCTGCCGTACTTGAAAGGGACCTCCAATCCGTAGAGATACTAGATTAGCAACTAGGTCCCACCCTTTTACAGTTAAACAAATAAGATATAACCGTAAATTCTACTCCAACAGCTTCTTTTCTCGCGCTTCCCGCCTGTGGAACTCCCTTCCACAAGTCTGCTTTCCCGACAGTTACAATCTCCAGGTGTTTAAATGTAGGGTCAATAGATACCTCCTATCACACTAACTCCCAACTATTCTCAGAACACTCTCATCTACCCAACCCTCATTCTCGGTATCCTTACCCGCCTATCACCCACCCTCTGTCATTTCCTATATTTAATCAGCCTTTCTCCACTCTACGTAGCCCCCTGCACAGTAGTGGCAGTGACATGCCTTGCTCGGGGTGAAACGCTTATAAAAAAAAAACAAAAAAAAACTACGACGTCTTCCTCAGGGGTCAATTGCAATTACAGTTAATACAAGTTTATCTTCGCAATTAATCCCTAAGTATGATTTTTTAAATAGACATAATATGTTTATATTATTTAATGAAACATGATAGATAGATAGATAGATAGATAGATAGATAGATAGATAGATAGATACCTCCAAAAGTCGCAGTATAGTATGAAGGATAAAGGCCCCAAACTATTTTTTTTTAAGTTTTATCGGCAAAATGTTTATATATATTTTTTTTTTAATCATATCACCCCAAGCATTGCATTCCACTGCCACTATAACGCAGGGGGTTGCATAGAGCATTTGGGTACAGGAAATGTCAGAAGGAGGGTGATAGACGAGGAAGAAATACATAGGAAGAGTGTTGGAGAGAATGGGTGCGAGTTAGTGAGTTAGGAGGTGTCTATTGACCTTACATTTGAACTCCTGGAGGTTGTAGCCGTCGGAGAAGCAAGCATGCGGAAGGGAATTCCACAGGCAGGAAGTGCGAGAAAAGAAGCTGTTGGAGTAGTAATTGCGGTTATATTTCATCGGTTTCACTGTAAAAGGGTGGGACCTAGTTGCTAATCTAGTATCTCATGCAAATTCACATCTAGGGGGCACCAGTGATTTAAGTTCATCAGAGCAGAAGCCGTGAAAGTATTTATAGAAGAGGCGGAGGAAAGCCACGTCACGCCGGTGAGAGAGTGACTGCAGGCGGTCAGCCAAGTCGGTATCTATCACATTACAGATACTTTGCTGTATTTTGTCAAGAACCCCGAGGAGAATAGCAGGGGCACCCGACCAGATGTGGCAGCAGTATTCAATACACGGGCGGACGGTAGATTTATATATGTGCAGGATAGATTCAGACGGAAAGAATTTCCGGGCCCTGCACAGAGAGCCGACTTTCATAGCGGATTTAGCAATGTATTCGACGTAGTCATTCCACGTGAGGTCCGCTGAGAGTGTCAGGCCAAGCAGGCGTAGTGTTTTACTCTCTGGTAGGCAAGCCTGTTCCATGCTAATGGGAGGGAGGTGCGGTTGTCTGTGGTGGTTATCATTAAGAGAATATACCAAAGTATTTTTTAATTATTTCTTTTAATTTTTTAATTATTTCTAACACGTTTGGTAGAATATCTTGTTTTTCATTTCGTCAGTGCGAGACCTAAATTGTCCAAGGGTTTATAACGGCAAAACATAATATTACGCAAGTCACTTTTTTGACTGTGAAAGAGACATTAATTTGGAAATTCTTGCAAAAATCAAATAATGGTCGAATTTTTATGAAGATTTCAGGACTTATTCATAATTGACTGAAATCGGTTTTGAAATAATTATTTTTAGAAAACATTGATAAAAATATTTTTCTTACAAATGTTACCCCCACCCCATCAATTAATTTCCAGAAATGTCTAAAAATTCACCTTTGGGCACCAATAAACCTAATATAATTCAATTCAGGAGTCATTGGGGAATGCTAATCAACTGTTATTTTTTTTTATATTAGCCGATTTTCTAAAAAGTAGGTCCGAATTGCGAAAACAAAAATGCAATTTTAATTTGGATAAACTTTTAATTGCTTTTATGAACAATGTAAATTAAGCATACTATAGTCTGAAAAGGAAAAAAATCAATGAATAATTAATTTTTTAAAAGTTATTTTCATTTTTTTAAATATTTTTACAATAATATTATTATTATTGTTTATATATTATATATAGTTTCAAAACAATTTTAAAATTTCTTCCTTTATTGAGAAGGCATGAAGATTACATTTACTATTCGAAAATTGAAAAGCTTAATACAAATGATTTTGCACTTGAGGTTTTAAAATAATTAAAACATTTTATTTGTGTGCCTGTTGATTACCCGTATTATTTGTACGGATGGCTGTACGTGATATTTATCATTAAAAGGTCACGTGATTCAAGGGTTGTCTTCCCTTACATGAATACAAATCCGTATAAAGCAACTTTTACAGTTTAATTCCTAATTTTCTAATTTTGTTATAAAAAAAAGAATAAGAAAAATAGATATTAAAAATAAAAATTAATAAATACCATAAAATTTCATATATTATGAAGAGAATAAGTAAGATCCGTTTAGGTGAAACCTTGGTAGTTTTGTTGGTTCACTCGTTTAATTTACTTATTCTGTTCTGCTTACGTACTGAGCGTTTTTTTTATTGATTGCTCGTCTCGGGTTTTTTCTTTGGGCTATTTACTGGCTCGGTCCAAATCGCTTTGGCTGATATTCATGTGCTTAGCTCTTTCTTTTTTTTACAACCATTTTTCCTTCTGCGTATATACGCTGGGGGGGGGGGGGGGGGGTTCGGAACGAGTATAGTTATAAGTTTGCATTTATATATATATATATATATATATATATATATATATATATATATATATAAACAATTTTTAAATGGAACTTTGTGTCTGTGTGAATGTGTGTGTCTGTGTCTGTGTACCCGTTACCTATAGACTCCGAAACGGCTGAACCGATTTTCTTAAAAATTTACACAGTTGTACTAGAAGTGTCTGCGAGTGTTCTTAGCGAGGTTTTGTGTCAAGGTACACCCGATAAATATCGAAAATCGATAATCGAAAAAATCGGGTTATAGACGGAGTGGTCAGATTTTAATCAACTATGATATACTCATAGACAAAGACATAAGAAACGATATTCAGAAGTTTCAAGGTTGCAGTTCTTACAATAGTGCAGAAAATTGATAATATATATATATATATATATATATATATATATATATAAGGCAAGATGTTTGTGTGTGTGTCTGTTTATCTGTCTGCATGTCTGTATTTTTCAGCCCTTTTATTTTAGTTTTTTGCTTTTATTTTTAGTTTAGGCTCTAAGTAGGTATAATTGTAGTTCTTAGTCTCAGCCATGATACTCAGAGGACTTATTTAGCCTTCAAAATTCAGTTTATGACGAACAAAACTGATTTGATATCGATACCAGAAAATCAAAATTCGACTTACATCCATTCATTTTTCTTTTAGTCTACGGTTTCGCTTTAACTGGAAACAACTATTGCTTTTTAGTCTTTCGTTCCAATGTCCAAAGAGTCTGAGCTCCAGGACCATGGATTAGTTTTAAAGCTTTCATTACACTCGAGCAACGCCGGGCTATACCACTTATTTATGATATAATTGCCCACAGATAACTATTCATAGTAAACTTACTAAAAATACAATTTTATAGTAGAATTAGCAACGGTATATTTTATTTGTAATTGAAGGCATAAAATTAGGTTAAAGATATATTTAGCCGAAGCCATAAAATTATGTTCAAAATATTTATATTTCGACATTAAGTAGACCATAAACAGTGATATGCCGATTAACAAAATCAAAGAAAACAATCAATATGAAAGAATAATTCAAAGATTATTTTTAGTTTTTTTTTCTCAACTTTGTTGATATAGGTGTTATAATAGACACAACGTTTCGACCAATACCTCTTGGTTATCATCAGGTGTCCATAGATTTGCTGATGTGGATTATCTCGTTGATTTTTGCGAAATATCCTGTGAAATAAATTATTGTTCATTCATGTTGGAATTTGGAACGAGATAATCGACATCAGCCAATTTATGAACACCTGATGATGACCAAAAGGTACTTGGTCGAAACTTTGTGTTTATTATTACACCTATATCAATCAAGATGAGCACAAAAGTTCGAAATAGTTCCAAAATTATTGAAAATTACTCATCCCAGAAACAAATACAAAATATAAAAGAACTCTTTCATGACATTAGTCTATATAATATCGTACAATTTCTTAATGAAATCAAACGGTATTCCAAAATATAATTTTAACGAAACTAAAACACATATCACTGTCTCTAGTAATGTCCTCACAAACATGTATAGGCATAAAAGCTGAGTATTATCTTCCATGTATTCAATTGTGAAAGCAGAATGACATTATTTTTAATTCAAATCTCTAAAGAAAAGAACATTTAGGTACTAAATGATCCATAAGGAATTGATGAGTCAATAAACAAATCAAATCACCCTCAGAACGTGTTCGAATATGGCGCTACAACTTCCTATCCTAGTGATGTGTTTTCCCTCTGTCTTTTCTATAAATAATTTCATGGCAATTGTTCTAATGCGCTCTCCTCCTTTGTACCTCGACTTTAATGAATTCAAAAGTACTGCTAGATTGCCAGTTAGGTCTTATTGTTATGCAGTTGAACTAGATAGATATAACCGCATGAGCTTGATACGCCGCTAAATAGACAGTAGTATCCCGAGTAATTTCAGACAGTAGTATCCCGAGTAATTTCAAAACTCGACCCCTATAAGGCGTGTGGAGACGATGGAATCCCGGTGATAGTCCTTAAGTGGTGTGCTCCTGAACTTTCCCCTGTCCTCTCTAAACTATTTAACTACTGCCTTTCTGCTTCCTACTTTCCTGCATGCTGGAAGTTCTCTTCAGTCGTTGCTGTATTTAAGAATTGTGGTGAACCCTCGGACCCATCCAACTATCGCCCTATCAGTCTTCTACCGATATTCGGGAAAGTATTCGAGGCTATAATCAATGCTGAAATAGTTCATCATCTCACCGCCCACAAACTCTTCTCTGACAGGCAATATGGATTCCGCTTTGCCATGTCCACGGCCGACCTGCTAACAACCGTAACGGAGTACATGCTACAGGCCCTTGATGACGAGGCTCGCGCGGTTGCTCTGGACATCTCCAAGGCTTTCGACAGGGTTTGGCACCCTGGCCTCCTATGCAAACTACGCGGTTATGGTATTACCGGTCGCCTGCTTGACCTAATCCAATCTTTCTTAAATAACCGCCAAATGAAGGTCGTTCTGAATGGGCGTGCCTCTTCGTCCTACAGCACGAATGCTGGTGTCCCACAGGGCTCTATCCTGGGCCCGACGCTCTTCCTTATTTTCATCAACGACCTCCCAGATGAGATCAAGTCCCAAGTAGGCATCTACGCAGATGACACTACAATATACTCCCGCACCAGTAAGAAACCTGTCGTGGCGGACAGACACAATCTCGCTGCTGACCTTGAACGGGATCTACACTCTGTGGTGAACTGGGGCAAGAAGTGGCTTGTCAACTTCAATTCATCTAAGACCAAGCTGTTGTCTGTCAACCATTACAGTCAACCTCTCCTGCCTCCCATAAGCATGGACCAAGCGATTCTCCCGGAGAGTAATACACTACGCCTCTTCGGACTTACTCTGTCCTCAGACCTCAAATAGAACCTCTATATTGAATCCATAGCAAAATCTACTGCTAAGATGGTTGGGTCATAATGTCGATCCAGGATGTTTTTTCCACCTGAATCCATCCTGCATATATACAAGTCAACCATCCGTCCGTGCATGGAGTACTGCTGCCATTTATGGTCAGGCGCCCCTACCGTTCTCCTCAGTGTTCTTGACAGGCTCCAAAGGAGAGTTTGTAATGTGATAGGTACTGATCTGGCGGCTCGACTGCAGCCACTTCCCCATCGTCGAAATGTGGCCTCCCTTTGTCTGTTCTATAAATACTTTCATGGCTTCTGCTCAGACGAACTTAAGTCACTGATGCCTCCTCAACAGGTGTTTACTCGTGCAATCAGACTGGCAACTGGGTCCCAGTCAGGTTAGCCAAATGCAGACGACAATTCTACTCCTGCAGCTTCTTCTTTCGCACTTCCCGCCTGTGGAACTCGATCCCGTATTCTTGTTTTCCTGACGGCTACAACCTCCAGAAATTTAAATGCAAAGTCAATACTCATCTACTAACCACTGGCCTCTAGCTCTCTCCCCTCCCCTGTATAACCCTCCCCTTCTCTCCACCTATGTATCTGTCATCGCACCTGCTTTCTCAGCTTTCTATTGTTCCTTTCTTACTAGTTTGTACTCCTCACTCTTTTCTAATTAATCTTTTTACATTTATGTAGCCCCCTGCACATCAGTGGCATTTCCGCCTTGCTCGGGGTGAAATGATTATATATATATATATATATCCTGCTTGAAGATATGAAGATTACTACTGCTTGGCGGTTCATCCTCATGGGTGTCTGTTCGAAAAGATTGGAACTTCTTTCTTACATTTGGAACTAGGTGGAAATAAGAGTGATTCGGCTTCGTGGATGTAGTATAACATTTCCTAGCAAAGTAAACAGTGCTAGTGCTCTAGTGAATATCAACCTCGGCGAGTCATTTATTGCCAACTAAATTTTATTTATTTACTGGCTGTATAGTCCGGCGTTACTTGGGTATAATGAAAGCTTTAAAACTAATCCATGGTCCTAGAGCTCAGACTAAAGAATAATTGCGACAATTTACCAATCGCACCTAATATATATATATATATATATATATATATATATATATATATATATACTAGCAGTATAGCCCGGCGTTGCTCGGGAGTAATGAAAGCTTTAAAACTCATCCATGGTCCTGGAGCTCAGACACTTTGGACATTGGCACGAAAGACTAAAAAGCAATAGTTGTTTTCAGTTAAAGCGAAACCGTAGACCGAAAGAAAAATTAATGGATGTAGGTCAAATTTTGATTTCCTGGTATCGATACCAAATTTTTTTTCGTCATAAACTGAATTTTGAAGACAAAATAAGTCCTCTGAGTAAGTGGTATCATGGCTGAGACTAAGAACTACAATTATACCTATTTAGAGCCAAACCCAAAGCAAAAACTAAAAGAAAAGGTCTGAAAAAATACAGACATACAGACAGATAAACAGACGCAGAACAAACATCTTACCTTTTATATATAGATATATTATCGATTTTCTGCACTATTGTCAGAACTGCAACCTTGAAATTTCTGAATATCGTTTCTTATGACTTTGTCTATGAGTGTATCAAATTTAATTAAAATCGGACCACTTCTTCTATAACCCGATTTTCTCGACTATCGATTTTCGATATTTATCGGGCGTACCTGGACACAAAAAAACACTCGCAGACGCTTATAGCACAACTGTGTAAATTTTCAAGAAAATCGGTTCAGCTGTTTCGGAGTCTATGGGTAACGGACACATACACACACATACACACACAAAGTTCCATTTATAAATAAGTTTAGATTTGTTTTTTATTTAATATAGTTTACATTGCGACACGAATGAAATTTAAATTTGAAAAAAGTTTATATTTTTAGAAAATGCATTATTTCTTCTTCTACATTAACTCTTAACGGTAAAATTGTAAAACTATTGATTTTCTTCACCTGAAATAATCTGATATATATATATATATATAACAGTATAGACAACACCAAGACGCACACAACATACACTTAACACGACAACAAAGGTCACACACACGCAATCAGTGACAATAACCACACACACACTTCTTCCTCCCTTATAACAAACCGCTAACCAGGCTAAAGTACACACACACACACACACACACACACACAAACACACACACACACACACACACAGATACATAAAATAAGGTAGATTTAATTACAATACTACACATAGCCTTTACACACAGAAAAATAAAAAAAATAGTTACAATATCCACGCTAACACATTTTCTGCCACCCCGGGCTTTAGGAGCAGAGGTGCCCAAAACAAACCACGTGCCAGGATAGAACACACACACACACACACACGCACACACACACACACGCACACACCCACACATAAAAGTAGATTCAATTACAGCACACACAACGAGCAAACACAAACAGATAAGACAACAGCGATGTAACTGATATTCTTTGACCCTGTCAAAGTCACATCAACTCCCAGATCCTACAAACTGATTCCATCAGACCAAAACAAAACCAACTTGAATACACACACATACACACTCACTCACACACACACACACGCTCTCTCAACCAATACAGGAGTCAATCCCGACAAAGTTCCTCTTAATTGTTCGCCAATAAAGGAAGCAAGCCAGAAAAGATTCCTCTTTGTGATCATCAAATAAAGGAAACAAACCAGAAAAGGTTCCTCCTAATGGTCAACCAATAAAAGAATGAAGCCCGAAAAAATTCCTCCTAATGGTCAACCAATACAGGAGTCAATCCCGACAAAGTTCCTCTTAATTGTTCGCCAATGAAGGAAGCAAGCCAGAAAAGATTCCTCTTTGTGATCATCAAATAAAGGAAACAAACTAGAAAAGGTTCCTCCTAATGGTCAACCAATAAAAGAATGAAGCCCGAAAAAATTCATCCTAATGGTCAACCAATACAGGAGTCAATCCCGACAAAGTTCCTCTTAATTGTTCGCCAATGAAGGAAGCAAGCCAGAAAAGATTCCTCTTTGTGATCATCAAATAAAGGAAACAAACCAGAAAAGGTTCCTCCTAATGGTCAACCAATAAAAGAATGAAGCCCGAAAAAATTCCTCCTAATGGTCAACCAATACAGGAGTCAATCCCGACAAAGTTCCTCTTAATTGTTCGCCAATAAAGGAAGCAAGCCAGAAAAGATTCCTCTTTGTGATCATCAAATAAAGGAAAAAAAACCAGAAAAGGTTCCTCCTAATGGTCAACCAATAAAAGAATGAAGCCCGAAAAAATTCATCCTAATGGTCAACCAATACAGGAGTCAATCCCGACAAAGTTCCTCTTAATTGTTCGCCAATGAAGGAAGCAAGCCAGAAAAGATTCCTCTTTGTGATCATCAAATAAAGGAAACAAACCAGAAAAGGTTCCTCCTAATGGTCAACCAATAAAAGAATGAAGCCCGAAAAAATTCATCCTAATGGTCAACCAATACAGGAGTCAATCCCGACAAAGTTCCTCTTAATTGTTCGCCAATGAAGGAAGCAAGCCAGAAAAGATTCCTCCTTGTGATCATCAAATAAAGGAAAAAAACCAGAAAAAGTTCCTCCTAATGGTCAACCAATAAAAGAATGAAGCCCGAAAAAATTCCTCCTAATGGTCAACCAATACAGGAGTGAATCCCGACAAAGTTCCTCTTAATTGTTCGCCAATGAAGGAAGCAAGCCAGAAAAGATTCCTCTTTGTGATCATCAAATAAAGGAAACAAACCAGAAAAGGTTCCTCCTAATGGCCAACCAATAAAAGAATGAAGCCCGAAAAAATTCATCCTAATGGTCAACCAATACAGGAGTCAATCCCGACAAAGTTCCTCTTAATTGTTCGCCAATGAAGGAAGCAAGCCAGAAAAGATTCCTCTTTGTGATCATCAAATAAAGGAAACAAACCAGAAAAGGTTCCTCCTAATGGTCAACCAATAAAAGAATGAAGCCCGAAAAAATTCATCCTAATGGTCAACCAATACAGGAGTCAATCCCGACAAAGTTCCTCTTAATTGTTCACCAATGAAGGAAGCAAGCCAGAAAAGATTCCTCTTTGTGATCATCAAATAAAGGAAACAAACCAGAAAAAGTTCCTCCTAATGGTCAACCAATAAAAGAATGAAGCCCCAAAAAATTCCTCCTAATAGTCAACCAATACAGGAGTCAATCCCGACAAAGTTCCTCTTAATTGTTCGCCAATGAAGGAAGCAAGCCAGAAAAGATTCCTCTTTGTGATCATCAAATAAAGGAAACAAACCAGAAAAGGTTCCTCCTAATGGTCAACCAATAAAAGAATGAAGCCCGAAAAAATTCCTCCTAATGGTCAACCAATACAGGAGTCAATCCCGACAAAGTTCCTCTTAATTGTTCGCCAATGAAGGAAGCAAGCCAGAAAAGATACCTCCTAGTGATCATCAAATAAAGGAAACAAACCAGAAATGGTTCCTCTTAATGGCCAGCCAATAAAGAAACCAAGCTAGAAAAGGTTTCTCTTCTAACAATAAAGTACCAGCTTATATACCAGACAAACCCTAAGCGATTTCTTTAACCCTAACGCTAGCCTTAAACGATTCCTTCTCCAATAATAAATTGTTGACAACCTTCCTGTAACAAGACATACATGCTTTTGCACCAGAATAAAGTGGTGATAAATGAAGCAAGCACTAAACAACTTTTTTTTGTAAATAATTACCAAGCCTAGACGCGTAAAACGATTTCTTTGCCGACAACGGTCAGTCTATACACGTGCAACACTATAATGAAAATTTCCCTAGAGCGCATTAAACAGGGGGCAAACCTTCAGGGCTTTCTTAGCCGAAAATTAATGGTCAGTCTATACGCGTATCATAAAAGGAAGTTTTTTTCCCTATCAGTCAGTTAAGTGCCATACGTGATACACACTTTGGGCGATCATGTCTCGAAAGAGACATAACTGACTGGCAGAAGATTATCCCGCAGTAGGTTGCCATTGCTTTCTGCGGTAGACTGGTTGCCAGCCAAGGCTATAGCACCCAATCTGTCCTGTTATTTAACCCATAACTGGAAGGAAGAGACGGATTAATACCTTTCCCAAGGGTATTTGCGCGGAAGTGAATGCAATGAATTCAACTGGAAATCGAACTCGGCTCTCCGATTTCTTGTTCCGAGCCGATATCCACTTTTCCCTATACACGAGACAAATCGTAAGCAATTCTACAATTAGCAATTAAAAATTAGACCAATGGTTCCCAAGCTTTTTCTCAATATTTATTTCTGTATAAATACAAACATTGTGGCACAAGGCCTAAAAGGGGAGGGCTAGACGTTGGCCTTCAGTTAACTATCCTATACCTAGCTAAACACTATCACGACCCATTCGCTCATTACAATTTGCTCAATCACCACAAGAACCCATCCATCATTTCCCAAACCTTCATACACCATAATACCACATATTTACGAGGGGCACCTAAAAACGGGGGAAAACCCATGACAATAAAAATGTGTTTATATACAATATGATACATAATTTAAAAGATTTAACGAAGAATGAAATGATGGGAGGGGGATGAGCCCCCCAAAAAACAAACTGAAAATACAACAAATTTGAACTAAAATAATAAACAATGTTAGCAAGACCCGTCCATCCCAGAAAAAAGAATGGCCGCTGTATTCCGCCAAACGGCGAAATCAAGAAGCACACTCGCTAAGGGACTGGGGCGGGGGGTCAAAATTAGCGGAATGGGACAATAAAAGGCTGAACCAGCCGAGATAAAAGGAGACCAAAACAAACTGGGGAGGTTGGGAATCTCGACTTGGATCATAACAAAAGAGAAAGCCAGGTACAGGCTAGGAACACATTCATTCACTTTAACTAGGTATAGAAAAGAAAGCTACCTTAACCAGGGGAGGGTTCCACAGGAATCCACCCCGATGTAACCAGCAGATCTAAAAGAGAAAATCAAGACGCGAACCAGGCTCGCCACATTTACCCACCTTTTGCTTTTCTCAAGCTTTTTTTCGATGGTTTGTATTTTCGAAATGAAAATTTGCTCACGCCTCCCCAAATTTTAAATGGTCGCTTAAGCGTATCTCACGTATGGCACTTAACTGACTAAAATATGTAGCAGGAGAAGCAAACAAATTTTTATCCGTCTCTTCCCTCCCGTTTTGGGTTAAATAACAGCAATCATATCTCGAAAAAGCCATGACAAACTGGGCAGTAGGTTGCCATTACTTTCTGCGATAGACTGGTTGCCAGCTAAGGCTATAGAACCCAATCGGTCCTGTTATTTGACTCATAGCTAGAGGGAGAAGATAGGTATTATTAAGTAGTAATAAGAGGGGGATCAGTTTATTACTTCATAACAATAAAAAAACTATCCCCCATTTTATGCCCAGTACAAGCCTTAATCATGTTTCTAACTATTATATTCAGTCAGTTATGTGCCATATATGATACACGCTTGGGCTATCATGTCTCGAAAGAGACATGACTGACTGGGCAGCAGATTATCTCGCAGTAGGTTGCCATTACTTTCTGCGATAAACTGGTTGCTAGCCAAGGCTATAGAACCCAATCTGTCCTTTTATTTAACCTATAACTGGAAGGAAGAGACGGATTAATACATTTCCCAAGGGTATTTTCGCGAAAGTGAATGCAACGAATTCAACTGGAATTCGAACTCGGACTACACATTTACATTTTCTTAAAATCCAAAAAGGGCACCTTGAGTCGGTGTAATGGTTAGCAAGCATGTCTCGCTAGAATCGTTACAATTGAATAGTGAATTTGATCCTCACTGGATGTCCCTTACTTTCGGCCTTGTGCCACATCTAAGCTACGTTTAGATAATTCTTCTTCTTCTTCTTCTATGTGCTCTGTCTTTTCAGGACGTAGGCGATCATGGCTTTCCACGTCACCCTATCCCTGGTGGCTCTTAGCACGCTTTCTACTGTTACACCACGCAACCCTCGTTCCGTCATCCACCTGATCAGGTCCTTCAAATATGTTATTCGTCGCTTTCCCCTATCCTTTTTCCTTTTATCTGGACTGTTAGTATCAGATTCTCCAAGCCCTCCTTTCTCATTGCATGTCCCAGGAACTTCAGCTGTCTCTTCCTGATGCTCAGTATTAATTTCGTTTTCGTTTCCATCCTTTCCAAAACCTCATCATTGCTCCCATGCTCGATCCATGATATCCGCAGCATCCTTCTGTAGAACCACATTTCAGTTGCTTCAAGTTTTCTCTTCATCATCGATAGTATTGTTCAGCATTCACTGGAAATCGAAAGAAGAACTTTCCTTTTTATTTGGATCTTAAAGAGGATATTTCCCAGTTGTTATTTTTTGTTATTTTTTATTTTTATTTTTTATTTATTTATTTATTTATTTATTTTGGTACGCGCCCAACACGAACGAGAATGGAAACGCGATGTGGGGCAGTCATTATCCAGTCGATGGAAACCTGGAGGCGAAAACTGAAAAATGTCTTAATTTTTTCTTTTAAAATTGACGAATGCTATTTTATAACATGTTCTGGTATTTAATATTTACTCTTCATAGTTAATTGTGCCAACATTTTCTGCGTGCCTAAACTCAGTTCAAACGTATGAAAATACATTTGTAAAGAGGAAACTACACGAGCGGCTTCTTCAGAACTAAAATCACCCAAAACTGGAATCTTTTTTAAGGCTATCAAAACAAGCAAGCTAAAACCTGTCGTTTCATGTCGAACTGCCGAAAAGAAAAATACAGCGATTTTAATTCGGTTAATATTTTTTCAAGTATGTTTGTAGATCAGTGTATGTCGTCTGCTTCAAGAGACGTATGCAAACAAAACTTTTCGTTAGTCGCCAGTCGAGCTACAAAGAATTAGATACAGTTCCAAAATAGTTCTTAATCTTCTATGTTTCATGTCTCTTCAGGTCATAGACGACTATGGCTCTCCACAACTGCCTCCATAATTTTCTCTCTCATGCGGCCCTAGTTTTTCTCCTTTTGCTAAGCTCCCACTCCGTTCCAACATTCATTCGCACAATCTTGTCAGGTAAGTGGTGGCTGCCTTCTCCGTCTCGTTAGGGTTAAGTTTTACAAGTTTTCTTTTCTCATTATGGTGATTTTCTAAGCGTAGCTTACGTGTGGCACAAGGCCGAAATAAGCGCACATTATTATTATTATTATTATTATTATTATTATTATTATTATTTATCATCACCCGTTACACCCAATGGTGTGCAGGGGCAACATTTTTGCTGTTTCCGTAACAAACAGTTTTTTTTATGGGGCAGGGTTGTTAGCCCTGTGCCCAACCCCCAAACCTGGAGGAAGGTGATTTTCTAAGCGTAGCTTAGACGTGACACACGGTCGAAAGTAAGGGACACCCGGTGAGGATCGAACTCACTACTCAATTGTAATGATTCAAGCGAGACAAGCTTGTTAACCATTACACCACCGCTAGGTGCCTAGCGAACTTATTACTCAGTCCTAATTTTGCTCGCGAGACAAGCTATCGAAGTGCCCTAATATGATTTTCTAAGCGTAGCTTTGATGTGGCACAAGGCCGAAAGTATGGAGCACCCAGTGAGGATATAAACTCACCAATCAGTCGTAATTGTGCTAGCGGGGTAAATTTTGCTAACCATTACCCCATGTCAAAATGCACTAATATCATTTTCTAAGCGTAGCTTACATGTGGCACAAGGCCAAGCATATGAGAAACCCAATGAGAATCGAACTCACGACACGTAATTTTACCAGTGAGACAAGCTTGCTAACCATCGCCCCATATCAAAGTGCTCTAATATTATTTCCTAAGTTTAGCTTAAATGTGGCACAAGGCCGAAAGTATGGGGCACCGAATTAGGATCAAACTCACTACTCAGTCGTAATTGTGTGAGCGAAGCAAGTTTTCTAACCATTACCCCATGTCAAAGAGTTCATTTATTATTTCAGTAATTTTCTCTATACCAAATTCTTCCAGGTCTATCAGCAACTCTATGACTATGCTGTCTGGTCCAGATGCTTTGTTTCTATTCAGTTTGGCTACTGCAGATTCCACTTCGCACTTTAGTATTTCCGGTCCGTACTCATCTTTGCTCTCTCTTGTCGTGGAAAAGATCTTTTATATATTCTTTCCATCATTCGAGTATTTCCTCTTTCTCCAATATAATACTTCCATCCTTAGATTTTAGACATCCTGTCAAAGAGCAGGTTTTTTGTCTTGTCAGTTCTTTTATTTCTTTATGCATGTCTGCTTTATTGTTCCTGCTCATTCTCTCGACTTTTGCAAATTTGTCATTGAGCCATTCCTCTTTAACCTGTCTGCATTTTCTCCTTATTTCCTTTTGTAGTTCCCTGTACTCCATTCCATGTCTTGATATCATTTTCTAACTCTTACGATTCTACTTCTCGCTCTATTCATCAGGATTCGGACGATCAGTTTTTGTGATATGACTCATTTTGGGATATGACTCATTTTGTGATAGGACTCATTTTGTGATATGACTCATTTTGTGATAGGACTCATTTTGTGATATAACTCATTTTGTGAGAGGACTCATTTTGTGATATAACTCATTTTGTGAGAGGACTCATGTTGTGATATAACTCATTTTGTGATAGGACTCATTTTGTGATATGACTCATTTTGTGATAGGACTCATTTTGTGATATAACTCATTTTGTGATAGGACTCATTTTGTGATATGACTCATTTTTGTGATATAATTCATTTTGTGATAGGACTCATTTTGTGAAATAACTCATTTTGTGATATGACTCATTTTGTGATAGGACTCATTTTGTGACATGACTCATTTTGTGATATAACTCATTTTGTGATATGACTCATTTTGTGATAGGTCTCATTTTGCTCTCTCTTGTCGTGGAATGTTGTCATTTTCTTTTAAGACATTCTTTTTCCTTACTCATTCCATCCCTGGAATTATGAGTATTTTTGCTAATTCTTTTTTCTTTTTTTTTATCCTTATGATGACTGAGTGACATTCGCTGCCTTATAAATGGATGGATATTACATTGCAACCTAGCGCTGTTTTTTTTTTCTTTCTAGTAGTTTTTTGAAGTTTCTCGGTACAGATTTTCGAATAGAAATAAACCAAGTCAGCACAACTTACTGATAAACATATATCAAACTTTCAAATATGGAAAAATAAAGATAGTTAATAAAACATACCAATGAGGTAGGTAATGTGCCGAGTTACACTGATATCAAGTTCGATACTCACGATAAAGTCATTTAGTAATAATATATAAGTATAGTGTATTAATATAGCATATTATCAGTACTATTATTAGTAGTAGTAGTATATATAATTGCTAATAGTATTTATTCTTAAAAATTCTCTTTATTCTTAAATATATATATATATATATATATATATATATATATATATATATATATATTACCTCTTGTCACGCTCGTGAAAAGAGAGAAAATAGCGAGACAGCGTCGGGTCAGTTCATTTTCTTTAATACCAGTTATTAAACTTTACTACCAATTATGAAAACTTACAACGTATTTTTTTTTAACTGTGCTTTATAATTATGTCATCGAGTAGTGAAGAATATATATATATATATATATATATATATATATATATATATATTCTTCAAATATATATATATATATATATATATATATATATATATATATATTCACACAAACAAAATAGACGACTACTACTATCGTTCGTCCGCGAACTGCCCGTTACAACCAACACTATTTTCATCTTTGATAATGGTTAATATAAGCCGAAAGCTCAGAAAGGATTAAGTAAAAACATGTATCAATTTTGTGATTTTCTTTCCTCTTTCAACAATAATGCTATTAAGCTTATCAGACGATATGAAAAAAATTACATAAAATAAATTGACAAAACTTGTCTATATTATTTAATGACAGATGCATCTATATATATATATATATATATATATATATATATATATATATATATCCTTCCTGTCACGCTAAGGGATGGATTTTTTTTATAACTTAATGTAAGATATTCAATAATGATATATACGTTTCTGTTATTTCTGACGGCACGGGCTCACTTTTGTTATATATTATTAGTATTAGTATATTATTAGTATTAATATATTATTAGTATTAATATATTATTAGTATTAATATATTATTAGTATTAATATGATACTAGGGAATATGTCACATTCTGAGGGCATTCTCATAGTTAGAAAAAAGCAACCGGAAGAAGAAACCTCACCTTCCATGACTATTGACTGTTGCAAAACTGATTTAGAATATAAAATGCTTCAAAAATCGACAAGGATAGACAATCCACGTGAACGTGAATTGGGGAAAAATTGCCTGAAGCTGCACCCACCCCTACTGAATGCTACCCTCTAAGTCACTGGATCCAACCAACGCTTTTATCTACTCGACCAATGCTTTTATGCACTGGGCCATAACGTTGATTGGATCCAGTGACTTGACCCAAATAGTTGTGAGTTCAATACCTAGTGACAGTAATGGTAAATAAAAACTTAGAGTTGAATTAAATCGAGATAACTTGGACATTCGGAAGTGACATGACTCATGAAACGAGAACAATCTACCCCGGCCATCGAAAGAAAGAGTTTGGTACAAAATTTCAATTGCCTGAAGAAGGTCGGAGCGTAGAACGGCCGAAACGTCGTGAATATAACAATAAAGATGAGAACAACAGTCCAAACAATGTAAATAATTTAAAGACTTCATTTCAGAAATATAGACAAATATATAATTAATGTATACTTCGGAAGCAACCTTTCTTGCAAACATCTTTCAATAAATATGGCCGACTAGGAAGATTTAATTCATTTTTTGTTAAGATTTTTTAAGCATCCTAACATTTTCCCGCCGTGTTGGAGTTAATGAATGTAAAAATTGTCCATAATTTTTATAGTCCCAAGCGCTTTCAGCCACTTCTATAGCCATTTTCAGGGGAATTTTTTTTATCTCTGGTGTTTTTGTTTCCTCGTATTTGACAGTTACGTAGTGATTCACTTTAGTTTTATTTTTGAAAATGGAACGTTCTTTCCAAGCCTTTAATGGTCACGCGCGAGAGCATCTTTCTATTTTAAGTTTAATTTCCACTATTAAATAAAGTAAGATTGATGGTGTAGAATTAGTAAGTAGCAACAGACAGTCGTCGACTGCAGTTGAACTCGAGTCTGTGTACAATCAGTCGGTCAGATTCAACTTCAACTCCAGTCGAGTACTTTCTGGCTGAAGGTTCAGATGGTAGGAGATATAAATGTTTGATATATAGATCTTCTCGAATAGCGAGATGTTTCTAATATTGTGATTTGTATAGAATTCTTGCGTTTTCGATCAGAATTCAATTTTTTTTTTTTTCTTAGGGGTTCTTGTCATTTATTATATACTAGCATCAGAGCCCGGCGTTGCCTGGGCAACTCAGAACATTTTTTAATTAGATGATTAATGCAGCGTGTTGCGATTTCCGATCACTTCTCGTCGTCGCCTCACTTTAAAACCCAGTTATATAAAAAATAATTAATTGTTGTTTAAAAATTGTTAAAGAATTGCATTAAAAAAATCTATTTACTTTTGTTTTGCGTGAACGTCAGTTGATGTTTTGTGTGACATTGTAAACAACATTGCGTTTGTTTTTGTTTCAAAATTACGGGGGAAAATATTTACATTTTTTGTTGACTAAATGAATTTCAGAAATTTTCGAAGAATATTTAAAAATGTGGACATTTCATTTTAAAGGAAAAAGTTACATTACTGCCACACAAATTACAAACAGTTGATTTCTTGCATGCATGAAATATTTAGCGAAAATAAAGCTTTATTTTATTTTATTTTTTTCTGAAGTATGAAACATTAAATCCGAAAAAAAAAGACTTAAATAATTAAATTAACCATTGGCACGTTTTTTACATATTTTGTTTTTGTTTGAAAAAAAAAATTAATATTCCTTTTGTTTCAAAATTACGGGGGAAAATACTCACATTTTTTGTTGACCAAATGAATTTTTAAAACATCGGAATAAGAATTAAATATAAAGGTTCATTTTCTTCTTTTTTTTCTTTTTAGTCGCGTTTGACACGTGTGATTTGATTTCTGTGACGTAATTTAATAACCATTTTAGATCTTAGATGTTTTACGGTGCAAATGTAAACAATCGGCTCCATTGGCCAAAAAGTGCAAAAGGGAAAATTGCTGAACTTAAACTCAAAAAGTATGTGTCCACCTGGCTTCCTTGTAGATATGTGTCTCTAGAAAGTTTGAATGGGGTAGTTTAAAAAATGTAGGCGTGCATAGATTACAGTCACACACAGACTCACAGATTGCCTTTTATATATATATATATATATATATATATATATATATATATAGAAGCAGTAGTGCGATTTTCGCTTCCACCACGCACGTGTTCGCTGTTGCTTTCCATGCAAACAAAATAGGCGGCGACTACTATTGTTCGTCCGCAAACTGTTTAGTACACTTAATATAATTGTCATCTTTGATAAAGGCTGACGTAAGCCGAAAGCTCAGAAAGGATTAAATAGAAAACATGTATCAATACTGTGATTTTCTTTCTTCTTTCAACGATAACGCTATTAAGTTTATCAGACGATATAAAAATAATCTACATAACATAGACCAAATTTGTCTATATTATTTAAAGAAACATGCATCAATATATATATATATATACACCATAGTTTTTCATCTTGCGTCTGGTTGAAGTTTTTAGTCCGATGAAATTCTTAAAAACTCAACCTATCCATTTTCCACTTTGTTATAGATTTTCCTAAAATTGTTTTTGATATTTAAATATATATTTATAAATATAAAAAATACATGTTATTTTTCTATATATACATATATATAGTTTTAGCGTAAAGAATTTCTCACTTTAACTGAGCAGGTTCATTTCGATTTCGAAGTTTCGTGAGGACACCGTTATGATATCTTCGCTCATCAGGATATATTTTTGTACTTCTTTGCCCTAAAGCTATCAACGTTTTATTGTTATATATCGCCGTATGACGACAAAACAACAAACACGCATATATAAAAATATAAGGTTATATTTTTATTAATGACGACGAACTGTGTGGAATAGAGAACGGAAAGGGTGAGGGCGCATATAGAATGGCTGACGGGAGTGTAGTCTGCCTGTGTTGTCTCTCTCTCTGCTTCCACCGGCCGTTCTCTGCTACTGGCGAATCCGTGTGTTGAGGTCTTTATATAGTCCTCTAGAACCGGGACTTTCCTTCCGGTTTTTTGCCTCGCCCACGCACGCCCACGTAATTCTAAGAGGCACCTGATCTGTTCGCCTCTGTAGCCATTTCCGCCGCTGTCGGAAATAAGGTCAAAACGACATCCGTTCCGGCTTCGACAGGATGTATTTCACAAACACCTGTCTTGTCGCTTCGCCGCCCCCTTCACGGATGGAAAACACCATCGCTTGCATCACTTCCTCGGGTGGGGCCAGATTGTTATATTACATTATGTCCACCCCGATATTGAGCACTTTAAGGTAAAAAAAAAACCTGCTTACCAAAATACCTGCTATCAGTAAAACTACTGAAAATGCAACAATCTTGGCGCCAAAAGCTAGCACAACTCAACTATGTGTGTGTGTGTGTGTGTGTGTGTGTGTGTGTGTGTGTGTGTGTGTGTGTGTGTGTGTGTGTGTGTGTGTGTGTGAATTGAATTTGTTAATTTTTAATCGTGAAAGGTAATAGAATTTGAAATTACATCACTCACACGGCTGTCAGTGGTTTATAGGAAACACTTTAAATAAAGATTGTTGGTCAATGTTGATACAACCTTAGCTGAAATATTTAAAGGATACGTGCTACTTGCTTCGATTCCTTAATCGCAGCCAATAATTTATACGTGAAATTGCTTTTTTTTATCCTGAGAGTAAGAGAAAGAAATACAGAAACGAAAACAAAGACAGGCACAAAAATGACAACGCAACACGATAAAATGACGCCATTATGACGTCAGACAGAAAATTCCTGTTATTGTTTTTTGTTTGCTTCTTTTTTTACTTCTCGATTGAAGTATTTAATTTTTTCCATTTCAATGAAACAGATGTTAAAAACACGAGACTGTTATCGCCTCCATTATCTTCTTTGTTTCTTTCATTGTTTATCTTTCTTTTCTTTTCTTTTTTTTTTTTCTCTCAATGAATCCAAATAGCGTCTCTGGTGTGTTTGTTCCGTCTTTCTACGCAATCAAAACTGAATAATACATTATTTATGAGGTATTGACAGGAAACATTAAAATCTTCTATCTTCCCTTCTTTCTTTCTTTGTTGCTTTACATTTTTTTATTTCTTCCTTCTTTCTTTCTTTCTTTCATTCATTTTCTCACCAAAAACAAGTAACGTCTCCAATACTTCTTTTAGGTCTTTCCACGTGATCAGAACCGAATTATTTATTTATGCGGTATCGGCAGAAGACGTTAACCACTTTTATCTTTCTTTCTTTCTTTCTTTCTTTCTTTCTTTCTTTCTTTCTTTCTTTCTTTCGCTCATTCATCTTCTCACTGAAAATAAGTAGCGGACTTATTTAGCCTTCAAAATTCAGTTTATGACGAAAAAAACTTATTTGATATCGATACCAGGAAATCAAACTTTGACTTACATCCATTCATTTTTCTTTCAGTCTACGATTTCGCTTTAACTGGAAACAACTATTGCTTTTTAGTCTTTCGTGCCAACGTCCAAAGAGTCTGAGCTCCAGGACCATGTATTAGTTTTAAAGCTTTCATTACACCCGAGCAACGCCGGACTATACTACTAGTATATATATATATATATATATATATATATATATATATATATTAGGTGCGATTGGTAAATTGTCGCAATTATTTTATTATTTCAAATATTCTTTAGTCTGAGCTCTAGGACCATGGATTAGTTTTAAAGCTTTCGTTCCACCCGAGCAACGCCGAGCTATACTGCTAGTATATATATATATATATATATATATATATATATATATATTAGGTGCGATTGTAAATTGTCGCAATTATGTTATCATTTTGAATATTCTTTAGGTTGAGTCTGAGCTCCAGGACCATGGATTAGTTTTAAAGCTTTCATTACACCCGAGCAACGCCGGGCTATACTGCTAGTATTTATATATTTGAGTGTAAGAACTTCAACAAAATATTGCAATAAGAATCATAAATATGACTGCTGGTCGTTATTTAAAGAAGTAAGAAGGTGCAAATGAAACGATTTAAAATTAACAAGATTTTTTATTTCACTGAAGCAGGCAAGAGCGTTAACAGTTCCTCTTTCTTTCTCTCTGATACGCCTTTACCGTTTTTCCCCGCGATCAAAATAGAACGGTCCATTATTTATTACAATTTGGCAGAGCTTTAATGTACGGACTAACAAACTAGGGAACGATAGAAGAAGCAGAATTATATTTTATTGCTCGGAAAGAATATAATGTTTACACTATTTACATCATTCAGACTTTTGTCCTCATCTCTTTTTGTCATAGTCACGACATTTCGGTCGCTGTACGCTCCGGCTTTCTTCAGGTGATTGAAAATTTAAAGCGAACCCTTTATTTAGTTCACGGAGGTAGATTGTTCTAGTTCCACCTGACATGCCTTTTCTGGATATCTCCGTTTCAGTTATTTCTCTTCAGTAACTCAACTTTCCAAGTTTTTGTTCTCTCTGCTGTGGTTAGGTATTGAACTCGCAACTCTTTAGTTCAAATTACTGGATTACTTTAACCAATGCTATTATCTACTAGACCATGTGTCCTTGAGAAGGCCGGAGATTACAACGGCCGAAACGATGTTAATATGTCAATAAAGATGAGAATAATAGTCTGAACAATGTAAAACGTGTAAATAGTTACATCTTCTCAGAACTATATATATCCTGAAGAAGATCGGAGCGTAGACCGAAACGTCGTGAATATGGCAACAAAGATGAGGCCAACAGTCGGAACAATGTAAATAGTATAAATAATTACAAAACCTCTTCTGAGAAATATAGACAGATTTTTGTGTTTCTTGTTTCTTATGTAATTAAACAACTTGTATTACTTTTTGACTTAACTTCAGACTATGTCACCGAATTCACAAACCAATACTTTACTAGTCTACTCCTCTATGGGACAATCATGAGTATATAACTCGGAGTCTTAAACTATGACTAGATTTGAAATCCTAAGATTTTGTGTTTGTATATACGTATTTTGTGTGCCTCTGTTGAAATTGTAAATAATTAATACGACTCATTCATGAAATTCAGACAGGTGATTACCAAGCTAGGCTTTGTCAGTCTCAAAATGGCAGTTGTAAAAATTCTCAGGGAAAAAGCTTATTAAAATAAGATAAAAGATATGTTGGCAAATTCTACAAAAGGGATTTGCCAAAAACAACAAGTTAGTGATCTATATATAAAAAAGACAATCTGTGAGTCTGTGTGTGACTGTTCCCTATGCACACCTACTTTTTTAAGCTACGCCATTCAGACTTTCTGGGGACACATACTTTTTGACTTCAGCATTTTTCCCTTTCGCACTTTTTGGCCAATGGAGCCGATTGTTTACATTTGCTCCGTAAAACATCTAAGATCTAAGATGGTTGTTAAATTACATCACAGAAATCAAATCACACGTGTCAAACGCGACTAAAATATTTTTTATTAAAAAAGAATTGAACCTTTATATTTAATTTTTATTCCGACGTTTTAAAAATTCATTTGGTCAACAAAAAAATGTTAATATTTTTCCCCTTAATTTTGAAACAAAAGAAATATTTTTTTAAAAAAGTGTTTTTCAAACAAAAACAAAATATGTTTAAAAAAAGTGCCAATGGTTAATTTAATTATCTAAGTCTTTTGTTTTCAGATTTAATATTTCATACTTCAGAAAATAGAATAAAAAAAATAAACCTTTTTTTTTTTCGTTAAATATTTCATGCGAGACATCAACTGTTTGTAAATGATTTCCATCTACTCCTCTCATTGGTATCTTCTCCTACTACTAAAATGTTCTGAGTTGCACGGGCAACGCCGGGCTATGATGTTAGTATAAGTGAAAGCAAACACTCAAGATAACGAGATAATCGTGTAGGACTAAGGGATTTTTGAGTACTACCACCTGTATGCTGTTGTTATATCCTAAATCTAATTTAATCCCAAATGATATTTATAAAAATAACATCAAACCAAAGAATTTTGCCACAATGAAATAAGAGGTGGTGTTATTTTACGCTAAAAAAATTGACAAATACAGGGTGTCCTTAAAGTTCATGTGCACTTGAAAAACTTTATAACTTTATTTGTATTTGCGATAGAAATAATTTGTAAAAAGAATAAGAAGTAAATCTATATTTTTAAGGTTTTGTTGAAACTTTATTTAAGTTTCCACATGTCCTCCATCAGTAGCAATACAAAGGTTAATACGATTTTGCAGTTGATGGAAAACGTTTGCCAACTGATTTACGGTAATGACTGAAATCACATTAGTTATTTTAGCTTTCAAATCTTCTAATGAACTAGGTTTGGTTGCATACACAATTGTTTTCACATGAAAAAATCTAATGGAGTCAAATCTGGCAAACGGGGTGCCCAATAAACTGGTTCCCCCCTTCCGATCCATCTGTTAGGAAATTAATGTTTAAATTAGAAACTGTTTAACACGCAGAGTAAAGTGACAAGGAGCTTCATCTTGTTGAAACACTGTATTATCTTTGATGTTTAATTGTTCAAGCTCGTTTTTTACAGATTATTTCTATTACAAATGCAAATAAAGTTATAATTTTTTTTTAAGTACACACGGACTTTATGGACACACTGTATAAACAAAAGTCATATTATAAATTTTTACTTTAAGACAACCTGTGATATTATATAAATTCAAGGTTTTTCTTTCTAGGCTTTACCAAAGATAATGAATATAGTCTAAGTTATAATTATGGGGTTAGAATAAAGAATTTTCCTTCTTCTAAACTGGTTGCTTTCCCTAAAGGCGTTTATTTACTGAGGTTTAAAGACAGAGTTTTTCTTTCTAGGCTTTTTCAAGGTTAATGTGTCTAGTCCTACCCATAATTTAGAAGATTTGAATTAAGAGCTTTCCTCCTCCTAGAGCGGTTGCCATACCATGACTAAAGGCTCTATCAAGGATAATGAGTGTAGTCTAAACCCTAATTTAAGGTCCTTGGTCTCCGCTAATGATTTCTTGGGGCGCTTATCTCGAAATTCTTGACAAAGTCCAAAAATCAGTTAGTCAGTTAAGTTTCATACGCGATTATTTTGTAGTAATTAAAGAGGATCAGTTTATTACTTCATAACAATATAAAACCGACCCCCACTTTATGCCCAGTAGAAGCCTTAATCACGTTTCTAACTATTATATTCAGTCAATCAGTTAAGTGTCATATGTGATACACGCTTTGCTAGCCAAGGCTATAGAACCCAATCCGTTATGTTATTTGACTCTTAGCTAGAGGAGAAGACATGTATTATATTATTAAGTATTAATTAGAGGAGGATCAGTTTATTACTTCATAACAATAGAAAACCGATCCCCCATTTTATACCCAGTAGAAGCCTTAATCATGTTTTTAACTATTATATTCAGTCAGTCAGTTAAGTGCCATACGTGATACACGCTTTGGGCGATCATGTCTCGAAAGAGACATGAGTGACTGGGCAGCATATTATCCCGCAGTAGTTTGCCATTGTTTTCTGTGGTAGACTGGTTGCCAGCTAAGGCTATATAACCCAATATGTCCGATTGTTTAACCCATAACTGGAAGGAAGAGACG
This sequence comes from Ascarosepion bandense, assembly GCA_037127315.1. Taxonomy (NCBI): domain Eukaryota; kingdom Metazoa; phylum Mollusca; class Cephalopoda; order Sepiida; family Sepiidae; genus Ascarosepion; species Ascarosepion bandense. The sequence continues at coordinate 1,352,941 of JBBBDQ010001892.1, read as the reverse complement.
GATTAATACCTTCCACAAGGGTATTTGTGCGTAAGTGAATGCAAGCAATTCAACTGGAATTCGAACTCAGCACCCCGATTTGTCGTTCCAAGTCGATATCCACTGCACCATAACGCAATACTAAAATAATCATTCTATAATGTTATTGGTCCTGACCTGGCATCTCGACTTCAGTCATTTTCACACCACCATGAGGTGGTTTCCCTCTGTCTTTTTTGTAAATACTTTCATGGTAATTGTTCAAATGTGCTTCCTTCCTTGGTACACTGTCTGGGCGAATTTCAGCGTACTTCGAGATTGGCAAATAGGTCTCGTCGTATTACTGTTGTGGTAACCTAAAACGGTTACAGAATGAGAAATAACCAAAAGTGGGGTTGGAAAATGAAATAGTAATCTTTATGCCATCAATAAAATACAAATATATTGAAACGATAACAGACATATCAGTATAGATATTGTTGTAACCTAAAAATGTTACTGAATGAGAAATAACCAAAACGGAGGTTGGAAAATGAAATAGTAATCTTTATGCCATCAACAAAATACAAATATATTGAAACGATAACAGACATATCAGTATAGATATTGTTGTAACCTAAAAATGTTACTGAATGAGAAATAACCAAAGGGGAGGTTGGAAAATGAAATAGTAAACTTTATGCCATCAACAAAATACAAATATATTGAAATGATAACAGACATATCAGTATAGATATTGTTGTAACCTAAAAATGTTACTGAATGAGAAATAACCAAAAGGGAGGTTGGAAAATGAAATAATAATCTTTATGCCATCAACAAAATACAAATATATTGAAACAATAACAGACATATCAGTATAGATATTGTTGTAACCTAAAAATGTTACTGAATGAGAAATAACCAAAAGGGAGGTTGGAAAATGAAATAATAATCTTTATGCCATCAACAAAATACAAATATATTGAAATGATAACAGACATATCAGTATAGATATTGTTGTAACCTAAAAATGTTACTGAATGAGAAATAACCAAAAGGGAGGTTGGAAAATGAAATAATAATCTTTATGCCATCAACAAAATACAAATATATTGAAACAATAACAGACATATCAGTATAGATATTGTTGTAACCTAAAAATGTTACTGAATGAGAAATAACCAAAAGGGAGGTTGGAAAATGAAATAATAATCTTTATGCCATCAACAAAATACAAATATATTGAAATGATAACAGACATATCAGTATAGATATTGTTGTAACCTAAAAATGTTACTGAATGAGAAATAACCAAAACGGAGGTTGGAAAATGAAATAGTAATCTTTATGCCATCAACAAAATACAAATATATTGAAACGATAACAGACATATCAGTATAGATATTGTTGTAACCTGAAAATGTTACTGAATGAGAAATAACCAAAACAGAGGTTGGAAAATGAAATAATAATCTTTATGCCATCAACAAAATACAAATATATTGAAATGATAACAGACATATCAGTATAGATATTGTTGTAACCTAAAATTGTTACTGAATGAGAAATAACAAAAACGAATGTTAGAAAATAAAATAGTTTTTTTTTTTTTTAATCATTTCACCCCGAGCAAGGCGGAAATGCCACTGATGTGCAGGGGGTTACATAAATGTAAAAAGATTAATTAGAAAAGAGTGAGGAGTACAGACTAGTTAGAAAGGAACAATAGAAAGCAGGTGCGATGACAGATACATAGGTGGAGAGAAAGGGAAGGTTATACAGGGGTGGGGAGAGAGCTAGAGTCCAGTGGTTAGTAGATGAGTATTGACTTTGCATTTAAATTTCTGGAGATTGTAGCCGTCAGGAAAGCAAGAATACGGGAGCGAGTTCCACAGGCGGGAAGTGCGAGAGAAGAAGCTGCAGGAGTAGAATTGTCGTCTGCATTTGGCTAACCTGACTGTGAATGGGTGGGACCCAGTTGCCAGTCTGGTTGCACGAGTAAACACCTGTTGAGGAGGCATCAGTGACTTAAGCTCATCCGAGCAGAAGCCATGAAAGTATTTATAGAAGAGACAAAGGAAGGCCACATTTCGACGATGGGAAAGTGTCTGCAGTCGAGTCGCCAGATCAGTACCTATCACATTACAGACTCTCCTTTGGAGCTTGTCAAGAACACTGAGGAGAACGGCAGGGGCACCTGACCATAAATGGCAGCAGTACTCCATGCACGGCGGATGGTTGACTTGTATATATGCAGGATGGATTCAGGTGGAAAAAATCTTTATAACATCAACAAAATACAATACTCAATAGCTGCTTGATGTAGATAGCCACTGCTAGTAGTGAACTGTTTAGACAGCAGTATAGCTATTTAACTGCTTCGCAACGTAAAAAATATATAGCTCAAGTCTTTTTCAATGCGAGGTATCCGAGACATATAGCTCGAGCAAAAATTAAATGTCAACATTTCCCCAAACGAGACTTTAGCTTTAGGCGAAGCCTCGTCTGGGTTATTCGCTGCGAAAACGGGGAGAGTCAGATAATATCAGCAAAACGTCTGAGTTACGTTAATCGCTGGGCGGCAAGGTAGATATTTAGCTGCTTCCCTTCTTCAAACAAAATGGGGTACAAGGCCTTTTAAATAAGGGTAATCAGAGTCATGTACGGATGTGCGTTGTGGGGCAGTGGATATCGGCTCGGAACGAGGAACCGGAAATTTCGATTTCCAGTTGAATTCCTTGCATTCACTTACGCGCATATACCCTTGGGAAAAGTATTAATCCGCCTCTTCCATCCAGTTATGGATTAAATAACAGGACAGATTGGGTTCTATAGCCTTGGCTGACAACCAGTCTACCGTAGAATCTAATGGCAACCTACTGCGGGATAATCTTTTGCCCAGTCAGACATGTCTCTTTCGAGACATGATCGCCTAAAGCTTGTATCACGTATGGCACTTAACTGACTGACTGAATATAATAGAAACATGATTAAGGCTTCTACTGGGCATAAAGTGGGTGATCGGTTTTCTATTGTCATGAAGTAATAAACTGATCCCCCACTAATTACTACTTATTAATGTAATAATATAATTCACCAGTCTAACGCAGAAAGCAATGGCAATCTACTGCGGGTTAATCTATAGTTCAAGCAAAAATTGAATGTCTATTTTTCCACAAAGGTGACGCTATCTTTCGGCAGAACCTCGACTAGGGTAGTTACTTCCCTAAAGGTAGAGAGTTCCACAAGTTCTGAATTGCGTCTGAGCGAAGTTAACCGTTAGGTGGTTGTGTAACCACTTTCACAATAGTGTTTAACTTATTTATTAGAATTAAGATATATATATTAATGTTCATAGGTGCATATATAACTACTGCTGAAATAGCTAGATAGTTGGTTGCTTGTTTTGTTTTTATGGCATATCAACCTCGGCGTGTCATTTATTGCCAACTAAATTTTATTTATTTGTTGCTGATAATCCCTTTTTCTTTTCAACAATTTATTGTTGTTTTATTATATAAGTTTTTGTGTCAAGTTTTTACTTTTTTCTTTTCGAGTATCAACATTCATTGGGATTTTGTTTCTTCTAAGGGGCAGGGTCCCAAAGCCCTACTCTGTTATTTATCTGGAGGGAAGGGACGGATTAATACCTTTCCCAAGGGTACCAGTGCTTAAGTGAATGCAGGGTATTCAACTGGAATTCGAAATCGGTTCACCGATTTCTTTTTCCGAGCCGATATCCACTGCACCACAACACACATCCTTCACTAAACGCTTACAGCACCTGGTATTCCCAAGTGGTCACCCATCTAAGTACTGACCAGGCTCAACGTTGCTTAACTTCGGTCATCGAGCGAGAATCGGTGACAGGCCGCAAGCCCAGCTAGATAGAAATTAAAGTTTATTTTTATTTATTCCAGTTGAATTTGTTGTATTCACTTCTGCACAAATCCCCTTGAGAAAGGGTATTAATCCCTCCCTTCTTCCTGTAGCTATGGGTTAAATAGCAGCACAGATTGGGTTCTATAGCCTTGGTTAGCAACCAGTCTACGACAGAAATCAGCTGCAACCTACTGTGGGAAAATCTTCTGCCCAGTCACTGATGTCTCTTTCAAGACATGATTGCTGCAGTGTGTATCATGTACGCCATTTAACTGACTGACTGATGAGGTGAAATAATTTTAAAAAATTGTACTTTTTTTACCCCCTTCTGTTGATTATTTCACATTAACTCATAGTTTGCACCATATCCTTTAAAATAATTTGCTTAACTAAATCAGTATCAGTACTTTTTTCTGAGATTTCTCTCGTTGGAGAAAGAGACCATTTCCTCGCTTTAGGGATATCAGATCAAGCAGAGGAACAACAGAAGCAACAAAAACAAACAAACAATGGCCTTAATTGTCTAAGTAACTCTTGAAATGATGAGTCTTCTTTTATGTATTTTTTTAATCGTATCACCCCGAGCAAGGTGGTAACGCCACTGATGTGCAGGGGGCTACATAAGAGTAAAAAGATTAGGGGGATCAGTCAGTCAGTTAAGTGCCATACGTGATACACGCTTGGGCGATCATGTCTCTTTCGAGACATGACTGACTGGACAGAAGATTATCCTACAGTAGTTTGCCATTGCTTTCTGCGGTAGACTGGTTGCCGACCAAGGCTATAGAACCCAATCTATCCTGCTATTTAACCCATAACTGGAAGGAAGAGACGGATTAATACCTTTCCCAAGGGTATTTGCGCGTAAGTGAATACGGATTCAACTGGAATTCGAACTCGGCTCCCCGTTTTCTCGTTCCGAGCCGATATCCACTGTACCACAACGCACATTAGGGGGATACATAACAGTAAAAGGATTAGATAGAGAGTGAAGAGAGTGAAGCGAAAGACGGACCAGTTAGAAAGGAACAAGAGAAGGATGGGAATACAGGGGTGATGACAGTTGCAAAGGTAGAGAGAAAGGAAAGGATATCCAGGGTGCTGTAGAAAGAACTAGAGTCAAGTGGTTAAGAGATGAGCATTGACATTGCATTTAAATTCCTGGAAAGACGAACCAGTTACAGGATGTTTCAGAGAAAGTAGCAAGAGAAGGATGGGAATACAGGTGCGATGACAATTGCAAAGGTGGAGAGAAAGGAAAGGATATACAGGGTGGTGTAAAAAGAACTAGAGTCAAGTGGTTAAGAGATGAGTATTGACATTGCATTTAAATTCCTGGATGTCGTAGCCGTCAGGAAAGCAAGAATATGGAAGCGAGTTCCACAGGCAGGAAGTGCGAGAAAAGAAGATGCAGGAGAAGAATTGTCCTCTGCATTTGGTTGATCTGTGAATGGGTGAGACCCAGTTGCCAGTCTGGTTGCACGAGTAAACACCTGTTGCAGATGCACCAGTGACTTAAGTTCGTTGGAGCAGAAGTTATGAAAGTATTTATAAACAGGCAAAGGGAAGCCACATCCCGTCGGTGAGGAAGTGGCTGGAGTCGAGCCGCTAAGTCGGTACCTATCACATTACTGATTCTCCTTTGTAGCCTGTCAAGAAAACTGAGATAGTTATTTCTAATAGTTTCTGTACAAATTCTTACCTGTGGAACTTTTCTTCCAGTCTCTTGCTCTAGCTAATCTACAACCTTTAAAAATTTAAATGCCACCTGTTTTCCTGGATCAAGTCACTTTAACCCCATTGCACTAAAGGGGTGAACTGATGGTCGCCATCGAGGCCAAGGCAACGGACAGTTGCGGGGAAAAATGGGGCAATTTTTATCCCTAACCCGAGTGTACGAGCTTGGGTGCCTACATTATCGATGGGAGATACATATCTACTTTATTGTCTTTTCTCTTCACTAAGCGTTTATCATTCTCTTTCGCTCCCAGTAACCCCACTTGCATCTTAGTAGCATTATCTCCTTGCTTGGGGTGAAAGGATTATAAAAAAAATAATAATCCCTTTCGCAGTCTACTAGTTCGTTGAGATTAATTCACCATAATCCTCGTAATGTTAAATTATCAGGATAAAAGTTATCTGACAGGCAGACCCTTCCTTCTGGGGTGAACGCAACAAAGTCTCGCTGAGATCTTTTTGCCGCCCCCAATGGCATATATGACAGACATTCTTCTTAAAGCGGTGGGTGTAAGTGAAAATGTTGATTCGGCTAGAAATTACTCGTTTACCAGCACCGTTGCCGAGCAAATCAAATCATGCCCGATCCTCTTTGTCCTTATTGCAATCGGAATGTGCTGTCTGAATGACAATAGGTTTCAGTTAAAGATTATTATTATTATTATTATTATTATTATAACTGCTACTAGTAGTAGTAATAGTATTAGTACACATTTAGTCAATAAGAAAAACCAAGTGCTATGTTTAGAATAACATTTCAATTTAAATCAACTATAATGTGATAAATACTTCTTCTTCTTCTTCTTCTTCTTCTTCTTCTTCTTCTTCTTCTTCTTCCGTGTTCCTTCAGGACGTAGGCGATCATGAACTTCTACTTGCCCCTGTCCCATGTTGCTCTTAATATTTTTCCTCTTGGTATCTCTTCCAAACCCCGCTAGGCAATCCATTTGCTCAAGACCGTCAAATAGGTCTCGCTCTGCTTTCTCCTGTCTCTCTTCTCTCTATCCGTCCCATGAGTATTAGATTCTCCAAGCCCTCCTTCCTCATTACGTGTCCGAGAAACCTCAGCTGTCCCTTCCTGGTGCTATGCATAAGTTTTCTTTTCGTTTTCATCCTCTCCAGTACCTTGTCGTTGTTCACGTGTTCGGTCCATGGTTTAAAAAAAGAAAAGCTACGGGTAAGGTTTGCCTTTTTGCTACCCCTGTTCTGTCAACCATTTACACGAGTTCATTAAGTAGGGTGATTTGCCTTTTCTGTATCCGTCTTTATTTCAATATGTCATGTGAGTGTTAAATTCTCCTAGTTCCCTTTCCGCATTATTTGGCCTAGAATCTTCAACAGTCTCTTTCTGATTCTAAGGAGAAAAATTATTTTTGTTTCCATTTGCCGCAAAACTTACTCAGTCTATAATATTCTCAGTATCCTCCTCTAGAGCCACATTTCTGTTGCCTCATGTCTCTTCTTTATCTGTAAGTTTGTCCAGTATTCACTTGAGGACCGATTTTACGTAAGAATTTAAGAGTCTTTTCTCTGTTTCTGTTGCGTCGTGTCTCTTCATCTGTGAGAAGATTGCCCAGCATTCACTGTCATATAGAAGGACTGATATTGCATAAGAGTTTAGTAATCTTTCCTTTGTATATATTGCTTCAAGTCTCTTCATCTTTGAGGAGATTGTCCAGCATTCAATGTCATATAGGAGGACTGTTATTACGTAAAGTTCAGGACTCTTTTCTTTTTTCTATTGATCCAAGTCTTTTCTCCATCTGTGAGAAGATTGTCTTGCATTCATTGCCATAAAGCAGGGCTGATATTGCATAACAGTTCAGTCGTCTTTTCTTTGTTTCTGTTGCCTCATGTCTCTTCTTCATCTGTGAGGAGATTGTCCAGCATTCACTGTTATATAAAAGGATTGATATTACATAAGAGTTTAGTAATCTTTCCTTTGTATATATTGCTTCAAGTCTCTTCATCTTTGAGGAGATTGTCCAGCATTCACTGTCATATAGGAGGACTGTTATTACGTAACAGTTCAGTACTCTTTTCTTTGTTTCAGCTACGTCAAGTTTATTCTTTATCTGTAAGGAAATTGTCCATTATTCACTGCTTATAGAAAACTGATATTACATAAGCGTTCATCACTGTTTTCTTCGTTTTTAGTTTCTCAAACCAGCAGTGACAGGGCAGGGCTAAAATAACAACTATCCAAAGGTGAATTATCCCTAGACATGCACCACAGAATGGGGGGAAAATCTAACTCCGTAGCTCGACGTTCCCCAAATGTTAGCCTGAGCGAGTGGCTACTGAAAAAGACTAGGAGAGCAAAACGATCGAAACCCTGTGATATTGATATCAAAGACCCGTTGTTCTTTTTCTCCTTCTTTAATGTCATAGCTCTCCACAAATTCCTTTCCTTTATTATTTTTAAATTTCAAAGCGTTCTTGGGAAAGGTAATGGCGTGGCACAGTATTTAATTCTGATTTCCCTTCTCTTAAACTTATTACCCTCGAAGGCTAAAGTGTACACTCTACTTTTCCTTTTTCCCTTGGTTATGGGAAAGAGACGGATTCATGCTTTTTCGAAACAGCTCTACAGAATCACAAAGAACAATACCAAATAACAGAAATCATATCACTTGTAGACTACCAGCAGCAGTAACAACTAAAAAGGATAGCACACGTAACTGGAAGAAAACATAATGACATAATCATGATGTTGACGTTCCACACTACTTTGAACAAAGGGTTAGGAAAGAATCCGCTGTCAATGCTGAAAAGAGTGGTAACAGCAATTGCAGCTGAAAACTTGTTTTAAAACAATGATTTTCTCAATTTCAACCGACAGTAACACTGGCTGTTCGGTCAATAAAAGCCTAATGTCTCTTTATAAAGAAACAGCAAATATTACCATTATCACGAAATATGAGGAAAACATACTACATTTTGATCCTATTTCAATGGCCAAAGGTGTCGAAAAGACTAACCAGAGTTGTACTGGTTACTCGGTCAATGAATGTCGAATGTCCCCTTATAAGGTAACAGTTAGAATTACAATTATCACAATATATGAGGAAAACAGATACTACATTTTGATCCTATTTTGATGGCCAAAGAGTATCGAAAAGACTAATCCGAGTTGTACTGGTTGCTCGGTCAATGAACATCGAGTGTCGCCTTATAAGGAAACAGTTAATATTATCATTACCATTGCAGGTGAGAACATATACTACACTTTTATCCGAAACTGATTATCACAGAGTGAAGAAAAAAAACTCGAGTAACTCTGGCTGCTCGGTCAATAAATGTCGAGTGTATCCTTATAAGCTCAGTGAATATAGAATATTTCCTTATAAGGAAACAGTTAATATTACTATTATCAGCTATCTATATACGTATTTTCTTTATAGTTTCTTCAAATCTGTCTCTTCTTTGATCGATCATTCTGCCTCAACACAGACTTTCTTCTTTCGCTTTGATTGAAGTTGTTCATATCAATCAATCTAATTACCTTCATAGCTATTTTAATTGCTTCATAACTGCCTGATTCTTTTTATCTTGCTTTATATCTATTCATTTCAACAGGTTCGCACATATACCGGAGCATTTTTTGCTTATCAGTAACATCTATCTACAGGGGGTCCTGAAATGTTTGTGGGTCGGTGCCTGATTGAATGGGTAAACATGACTAAACTCAATTTTGGGATAGGGTGACTTAGTCGGACAGAAAAAAACATTGTTTGCAACATTATCTGCTCTGACGGCTTCAGTCACTTTACTATTGCTGGGTCTTTTCTATAAATATTTTCATGGTAATTGTTCCGATAAGATTTTCCTCTTTGGTACCTCGATTTACAAATTTAAGCAAAATATTAGATTGTTGGTTAGGTTTCATCCTTTTGTGGTCGAAATTATTAAATGTAACCGTAAGTTCTATGTTAAACTTTTCTTCTCTTTCACTTCTCGCATGTGGAATTTTATTCCGGTTTCTTCGCTTCCAATCAAATTTGATCTTCAAAAATTTAAATGCAACCTTAATCGTTATTTTATGTCGTCATAATTCCTCTTCTTCATTTATTTCTTTTTTCTCTCTAATAATAATGCTTTTTACCCTGCTTAGTGTGAAATGGTGAAAAGAAAAAACGATAATCTATCTATCCATATCAGTCGGTTCCTATCTATCTATCTATCTATCTATCTCATTCTATCATCATCTATCTATCTATCTCATTGTGTCCATATCTATCTATCTATCTATCTATCTATCTATCTATCTATCTATCTCATTGTGTCCATATCTATCTATCTATCTATCTATCTATCTATCTATCTATCTCATTGTGTCCATATCTATCTATCTATCTATCTATCTATTTATCTATCTCATTGTGTCCATATCTATCTATCTATCTATCTATCTATCTATCTATCTATCTATCTATCTAAGTCTGGCCGTATATTGCTAGCTAGCTAGCTAGCTAGCTAGATAGATAGATCTTTTCATATATATATATATTTGTATATATCCCGTCTATTAATATCTTTGCCTGTCTGTCTATCTCGGCCTGTTTGTATTTCCCTATCTAATTTTTCTCCCATCTATCTACTCCAAACTGTCCGTATCTCTCTATCTCAACCTATTCTGGCTACCTCGGTCTGGTGCAATGGTTAGCAAGCTTATCTTACAATAACAATTACGACTGTGTAGTGAGTTCAATTGACACCAGGTACCCCTTATTTTCGACCTCATGCCACATTTAAGTAACGCATGAAAATTAACCTATTTGTGTTTGTTTATACTTCAGAGATGAGGTATTGTTTATACTGTTCGGATCGTTGCCCCCATCTTTGTTGCCATATCTACGACATTTCGGCCGTTTTACGCACCGGCCTTCTTCGGGTACTATGAATTTTGAACTAAAATTTTTATTATGGTCACTATGGTATATCATTCTCATTCCATGTGCGAAGCCACTTCTGGTAGCCATGAGTTATCTCTCTTTAAGCTAACTCTCTAAGTTGTTTGTTCACCACTGCTGTCGCAAGGTATTGAACTCACAGTTCTGTGGATCTAACCAACGCCGATATCCACTGGGCTATGAGCCTAGTCGTAGCTATTTTACTTATCTATCTTCACATCTATTTATCGCAGTATTTTTTAATCTATTTGTACACACACACACACACACACACACACATATATATATATATATATATATATATATATATATATATATATATATACAAATAAATTAAAAAATACTGCGATATATTATATTGCATCATGCAAAGAAATTTTTCTTTTTTCATTTAGGAGATTTAATGCAGTTTTATTTTTTGTGCAAAACAACACACACATACACACACATATATATATATATTAAGCGGAAGTAAACATATTCGCTGCTATGAATAATCAATACATATATATATATATGTGTGTGTGTGTGTGTGTGTGTGTGTGTGTGTGTGTGTGTGTGTGTGCCTAAAGTCATATCACAGTCATATAACGTTCAATATACCGGTTCTCATGCGATCACTGATTAACGACGATTGACGAAACTTGGTTATAAACAACCGACAATTTGAAATGATTTGTTTGATTTATAACCAACTTTCGTTAATCTTCGTTAATTTCCGTAACATATTTACATTTGTTGACATTACGATACATTTCAGAGTAGATATGGTTATTGCGATGAATCGAAAATTGTGTTATATAGGCTTGATTAAAAACTCGTTTAGACTGAAGGTCATTCGTGGTCGAGAGGTCTAAGACGTGCCAGATCACATGGTAGCTTCCCCTATGTGGATAGGGATCGCAGGTTCGAATTCTTCCGAATGACGCACATTTTCGTAATAAAAATTTATCGTAAATAATCAGGCCAGTAGAAATAAATATATAATACTGTTTAATTAAAAACAGAATATCTACTTAAATATGAGTATCGATCAAAAATAATGTTCAAACAAATCATAACATATATATATATATATATATATATATATATATATATATATATATAACAATTCAGAGGGTAAATAGCTATTTTCAACATGTTAATTTAAGACATGCATTGTCAACCCCGTTTAAACAAAGAATGGGAAAAAAGTAACGGAAGGAGTTGGGGAATATTGGCTTTTATAGGGTTAAGCTATCGGAATCTTAATAGTATTTTCTTCTATGGTAGTGGGGGTATGTGTCTTGACCATTGGGTTAGTAGCGGTAGGTAAGGGGAAGGTAACTGCTTAGCCAAATTTTTTTAAAAAACTTATTCTAAATGGAAGAATACAATAATTGTTGCAATTTATATTTATTCCTTTGACGACACATACTAATGATCTCCCTACGTTTATTTAGAAGTACATTGTAATATTGAAATTTCAAAATTTTAATGTTTTCTGTCAAACATAGATTGCATTTGTCTCTTAAACTGTTATTATTCACAGTATTACCGATCAGCTTCCACTTTATCTGTGGATTTAAGTTATTTTCTTTTAATTTCCAGTGTTTTCGGGAAATGGCGGTTTGATATCTTGAATTAGGGCTACTGAAGGAGTGCCTGTGTGTATAAAGCCGTTGCATACAAATTCCCGCCGAAATTCCGATATAAACACTATATTTGTCCTTATTTTCCTTAGTGTAGATGGTGGCCTGTGAGATTACATTTGCAAAACTACATTTACTCTCAAGCGTCAAAATGTAAAAGAACGAAGAATAAAATTGCAATGTTAAAAGCATTGAAATTGCTTCATCTAAAACCTTTTGTTCATATCTATCTATCTATCTATCTATCTATCCCAATCTGCTCATATCTATCTATCTATTACAATCTGTTCATATCTATCTATCTATCTATCTATCTATCTATCTATCTATCTATTTACCTCATTGTGTTCATATCTATCTATCTATATATATATATATATATATATATATATATATATATATATCAGTCTGTTCATATCTATCTATTTCTTTATTTGTGGTTGTATCTTTCACAGCCTCGATGAATCCAACTAGCTAGATAACTACTTCAGTCTGTTCGTATGTATCTGTTTAAATTTGTTTATATTTATCTACAAAAGCCTGTTTGTATCTAATTTTTTTCTATATCTATTTGAGTTCGTATCTATCTGCGCCCCTTCCTATCTATATATATATAATACAGCTGTCTGACAATCCATTATACTGCATCACGCGATGAGATTTTACTCAATTGGGAGATTTAATGCAAGTTTCCCTTTTTTTTTGTATAAAACATAAAGTATACACACACATGCACACACACACACACGCACAAACATACACACACACAGTATATATACATATATATATATATATATATATAGAGAGAGAGAGAGAGAGTGATATATATATATATAGAGAGAGAGAGAGAGTGATATATATATATATATATATATATATATATATATATATATATGTACTGTGTGGAAATAAAATTATTCACCGCTATGAATAATCATAATCATCTCCTTTCGCTAATATTTACGCTTATATGCACATCATCTCACCGCCCACAAGCTGTTCTCCGACAGGCAATATGGATTCCGATTTGACAGGTCCACAGCCGACCTGCTAACTACTGTAACGGAGTACATGCTACAGGCCCTTGATGAGTCTGACGAGGCTCGCGCGGTTGCTCTGGATATCTCCAAGGCTTTCGACAGGGTTTGGCACCCTGGCCTCCTATGCAAACTACGCGGTTATGGTATTACCGGTCGCCTGCTTGACCTAATCCAATCTTTCTTAAATAACCGCAAAATGAAGGTCGTTCTGAATGGGCGTGCCTCTTCGTCCTACAGCACGAATGCTGGTGTCCCACAAGGCTCTATCCTGGGCCCAACGCTCTTCCTTATTTTCATCAACGACCTCCCAGATGAGATCAGGTCCCAAGTAGGCATCTACGCAGATGACACTACAATATACTCCCGCTCCAGTAAGAAACCTGTCGTGGCGGACAGACATAATCTCGCTGCTGACCTTGAGCGGGATCTACACTCTGTGGTGAACTGGGGCAAGAAGTGGCTTGTCAACTTTAATTCCTCTAAGACCAAGCTGTTGTCTGTCAACCATTACAGGCAACCTCTTCTGCCTCCCATAAGCATGGACCAGATGATTCTCCCGGAGAGTAATACACTACGCCTCCTCGGACTTACCCTGTCCTCAGACCTCAAATGGAAGCACTATATTGAATCCATAGCAAAATCTACTGCTAAGAAGATTGGGTCACTATGTCGATCCAGGATGTTTTTTCCACCTGAATCCATCCTGCATATATACAAGTCAACCATCCGTCCGTGCATGGAGTACTGCTGCCATTTATGGTCAGGTGCCCCTGCCGTTCTCCTCAGTGTTCTTGACAAGCTCCAAAGGAGAGTCTGTAATGTGATAGGTACTGATCTGGCGACTCGTCTGCAGCCACTTTCCCATCGTCGAAATGTGGCCTCCCTCTGTCTCTTCTATAAATACTTTCATGGCTTCTGCTCGGATGAGCTTAAGTCACTGATGCCTCCTCAACAGGTGTTTACCCGTTCAACCAGACTGGCAACTGGGTCCCACCCATTCACAGTCAGGTTAGCCAAACGCAGACGACAATTCTACTCCTGCAGCTTCCTCTCTCGCACTTCCCGCCTGTGGAACTCACTCCCGTATTCTTGCTTTCCTGACGGCTACGACCTCCAGAAATTTAAAAGCAAAGTTAATACTCACCTACTAACCACTGGCCTCTAGCTCTCTCTCCCCTCCCCTGTATAACCTTCCCTTTCTCTCCGCCCATGTACCTGTCATTGCACCTGCTTTCTCAGTTTTCTATTGTTCCTTTCTAACTAGCTTGTACTCCTCACTCTTTTCTAATTAATCTTTCTACACTTATGTAACCCCCTGCACATCAGTGGCGTTTCTGCCTTGCTCGGGGTGAAATGATTAAAAAAAAAAAAAAAAAACATATACGCACAAAACACACACACGCAGACACACAAACACACACACACACACACACACACACACACACACACATATATATATATATATATATATATGGTTATACGCGTTTAGTAAAATAAAGGAAGGTAAAGAAGTTTTGGAGTAATACCTATTCGTTAAAATTTCGAGATCAAAATCTCATCTTCAGAATGGCAGAGGAGCGTGTGTCTGTCCGAGTGAGTCCGTGTCTTTTAAGGGACATATATATATATATATATATATATATATATATATATATATATATATATATATATCAGCATGCGGTGTAGATATAGAAGAACCAAAGGGGTGTCCTGTATATACAGTGGGAGGATAACTCTCTAAGAGAGCTCTAAATATATATGTATATAAATACATATAGAGCAAATATAAGAAAAATTAAGGCAGACACGTTATTTCATGGTAAATCGGAAGTAAAGGCCTATTTCAGGCGAACCATCATCCGCTTCCGTCTTTATTGTACAAAAGATTTTACATATATATATATATATATATATATATATATATATATATATATATTAATATGCAGTGTGCGATAGATCAATGGACGTTTAAAATATGCAATTCATAATAATAAAAAGAGATGTAAGGATAGATATCATCTCAGAAATTATCTGTCAACAATGACTGGGTTCTCCTGCTTGTGTGGTATGGTGTAGTTTCCTGATTCCAGACATAGTCTTCCAGCAACAAGCCGCTTGACACAGGACATCACTAGCTTTTTGAGGCACTTGATGTAGGTCTCTGTATATATTCTGAGACTCTGTGGAAAGATGGATGGAGGCATAAGGTCGCCATCCCTAATAATCACTTTAAATGCCGTCTTTAATCGCCATTACACTCACCCAACTCTTTCCGAATCCTTTTGCACTGTACTTCGATTGACACACACTGTACTTCGATTGACACACACTGTACTTCGATTGACACACAAACACTATAAAATATTCATATTAGTGCATTTGATATGATTATAAAAAAATGATTTGTTTGAACATTATTTTTGATCGATACTCATATTTAGATATTCTGTTTATAATCAAACAATATTATTTATTTAATTCTACCAGCATGATTATTTACTATAAATTCTTGTTACAAAACTGTGTGTCATCCGGTAGGATTCGAACCTGCGACCTCTATCCACATCGGGGGCAACCCATTAAGTGATCCGGCGCGTCTTAGACCTCTCGACCACGAATGACGATCAGTCTAAATGAGGACAAATTAAGTCTATATCACAATCTTAGATACATTGCAATAACCATATCTACTCTGAAATGTATTGTAATGTCAACAAATGTAAACATGTTACGGAAATTAACGAAGACTAACGAAACTGGTTATAAACGACCGACAATTTGAAATGATTTGTTTGAACATTATTTTTGATCGATACTCGTATTTTTAGTAGATATTCCGTTTATAATCAAACAGTATTATATGTTTATTTCTACCGGCCTGATTATTTACGATCATCATCCTGTTACGGAAATTAACGAAGACTAACGAAACTGGTTATAAACGACCGACAATTTGAAATGATTTGTTTGAACATTATTTTTGATCGATACTCATATTTGAGTAGATATTCTGTTTATAATCAAACAGTATTATTTATTTATTTCCATCAGCCTGATTATTTACGATAATTATCCTGTTACGGAAATTAACGAAGACTAACGAAACTGGTTATAGACAACCGACAATTTGAAATGAACTTGCGACCCCTATCCACATAGGGGAAGCCACCAAGTTATCTGGCACCTCAATATATATATATATATATTAATTCCGATACTTTAATCCAAGCGGAAAAAGCAGGAAGGTAAATTCCAAAAACCCGATCCTAATTAATATTTAAAATTTTATTTTAATATTAAAAAATGATACAGGAAGAGAGCTCCATGTAATAAAATATTACAGAGCAAATATAAATTAAAAAAGGATTAATTCAATGATGTTGGATGATCATTTCGATATGAAAATCCCCACGGGGGATAACACATCACCTCAGCAACAGAAAAATCCTCCAGTTTCTGAAAGGATTTTTCTGTTGCTGAGGTGATGTGTTATCCCCCGTGGGAATTTTCATATCGAAATGATCATCCAACATCATTGAATTAATCCTTTTTTAATTTATATATATATATATATATGAATTTGCTTACTTAATTGTATATGTACACTCATCCATCAATTTCAACTTGGCTTGAGCAAAAGAGTTTTTTGATGTCACCCTTCAATTCTCGCAATTTCCAGCAATTCCTATTTTCCCACAGCTTTCTGTAGACACTGTCAAGAGGGCTTCATTTTCACTGTTGTTGTTATAATGACTAAAAATCATTGGATGCTCAGTAGATCTCCTCCTACTACTACTCTAGTTTTTCTTCTTGATCTTTTCAAGATGGAATATATCTAATCTAAATCTTTCTAAACGTATTTATAAATGGAACTTTGCCTGTGTATGTGCGCGTTTGTCTGTGTGTGTGTGTCCGTTCCCTATAGACTCCCAAACGGCTGAACCGATTTTCTTGAAAATTTAAACAGTTGTACTATAAGCGTCTGCGAGTGTTCTTAGCTAGGTTCTGTGTCGAGGTAACCCCGATAAATATCGATAATCGAAAAAATCGGATTATAGAAGGAGTGGTCCGATTTTAATCAAATTTGATACACTCATAGACAAAGACATAAGAAATGATATTCAGAAGTTTCACGGTTGCAGTTATTACAATAGTGCAGAAAATCGATAATATATATATATAAGGCAAGATGTTTGTGTGTGTGTCTGTTTATCTGCCTGTATGTCTTGATTTTTTCAGCCCTTTTATTTTAGTTTTGCTTCAGATTTGGCTCTAAGTAGGTATGATCGTAGAGCTTAGTCTCAGCCATTATAATATTTACTCAGAGGACTTATTTAGCCTTCAGAATTCAGTTTACGACGAAAAAAACCTATTTCATATCGATACCAGGAAATCAAAATTTGACTTACATCCATTCATTTTTCTTTCACTCTACGGTTTTGCTTTGAGTGGAAACAAGTATTGTTTTTTAGTCTTTTGTGCCAACATCTAAAGAGTCTGAGCTCCAGGACCATGGATTAGTTTTAAAACTTTCATTCCACCCGAGCAACGCCGGGCTATAGTGCTAGTATATATATATATATATATATATATATATATATATATATATATAGGTGCGATTGGTAAATTGTCGCAATTATTTTATTATTTCAAATATTCTTTAGTCTGAGCTCCAGGACCATGGATTAATTTTAAAGCTTTCATTCCACCCGAGCAACGCCGGGCTATACTGGTAGTATATATATATATATATATATATATATATATATATATATATATATATATATTAGGTGCGATTGGTAAATTTTCGCAATTATTTTATTATTTCAAATATTCTTTAGTCTGAGCTCCAGGACCATGGATTAATTTTAAAGCTTTCATTCCACCCGAGCAACACCAGGCTATACTGCTAGTATATAGATATATATCAATATGGCTTTCTAAAAAGAATGCGATTTATTGAATTTATTAATTAATTACATGCATTCAAGTTCGCATATAATGTGGTGAATGACCTTTTATTTGATGTAGGCTATTCATTTTACGACATCTAGATCACTGAGTCTTTCCTTGAAACTGGTGATTTCGAGTTTTTTGCGTTGACAGCTCATATAACAGCCGTCATATATGACGTCACGTTAGACTACTTTGAATTTTCAGGGTCTTAATGATGCAGACAATGCAGTTCAAAATTTTGCACTCAGATACCGCATCGGTTCTTGATAAAAACTGGAAACTAAAAATTTTATCCGAAATTTTGAAAAGCCTAATAACAAATTTAACAGAAAAACCTTATCGGATCTATTTGATCAAAATTTTAAAAACAGTTACCACTTCTGCGAAATACTGCGGTGACTGGCGCGTGTGTGTACCCCGCATAACACGATACAATTTCCCCTCTCTCATTCCTATAGCCTAGGAAGAAGGGACTCCGACTGATACCAAATCGGTCAAGTTTCGATCCCGGCTGGAAGTAAATGGATATCTAGCTGTGATACAGCAAAACAGGCTTGTATGTGGATGACTAATACATTACGAGAAAAGCCCAGTAAAATATAAAATGATAGGCACCTGATGATTGCCAAAAAGCATGAAACTCCTGCTTAAAACGTAGGTTCATATGTATATTTATTAACCCTCTAGGGCCATTCGTATCACATTTGATACAGTATTTCCCTATAAGGAAACATTTGGTATTTCCCTATAAGGAAACATTTGGTATTTCCCTATAAGGAAACATTTGGTATTCATTGACTGAGCAGTCAGTACTGCTTTCATTTGAAATTTATAAAATATTTCTCTTAATCCTCTAGGGCCATTCGTATCATATTTGATACAGTATTTCCCTATAAGGAAACATTTGGTATTTCCCAATAAGGAAACATTTGGTATTTCCCTATAAGGAAACATTTGGTATTCATTGACTGAGCAGTCAGTACTGCTTTCATTTGAAATTTATAAAATATTTCTCTTAACCCTCTAGGGCCATTCGTATCATATTTGATACAGTATTTCCCTATAAGGAAACATTTGGTATTTCCCTATAAGGAAACATTTGGTATTTCCCTATAAGGAAACATTTGGTATTCATTGACTGAGCAGTCAGTACTGCTTTCATTTGAAATTTATAAAATATTTCTCTTTAAAAATTTTTCAGGAAAATATTTCTTTCAAGGCTTGTTTTCATACTGTATCAAATATGATACGAATGGCCCTAGAGGGTTAATAATATAATATGATTAAGGCTTCGACTTGTCATAAAGTGGGGGATCAGTTCTATATTGTTATGAAGTAATAAACAGATCCCCCACTAATATGATACGAATGGCCCTAGAGGGTTAATATGTATATTAATAAATATACATATTATCCTACGTCTTAGGCACAACTAGGAATTTTATGCATTATGCAGTTATCAGGTGCATATTATGAACTGAACGTTTTTCGATTTAAATTAAATATTAACGTTCTTTAAGTTAAGGACGTTATAAATAGTAAACCGGATGTGAAATTGTTTTTTATTTATTAAATGTATAATTTACTTAGGTTAATACCAAAACCTAAAAACAGATTAGGATTCAAAAATTGTGAGAAGAAAAAATAAAGATTACATTTCATGGTCTGATATTATTATTATGTTATTTTTCATTATAATTCGATTTCTGCTATGTTCGCATTACATACCAAGTCCTAAGGCAGGTCGTGGTGTGTTATTATGGCACCATTTCATGTTTTTTTCTATCTCCCCCAACATCCCTAGCGTTACATAGTCAAATTTCTCCTTAGTGTGTGGACTGTACTTAACAAGACAATTTTTTGTATATCTCTTAAGCTGGAGTTTCTAGAGATTCTTTCAATCTGTTTTTTGTTCCATTTTTTATCATTTCAAGTGCACCTACTATCACTGATACTTGTTTTCAATTTCCACATTTTTTTCTATTTCAATTTCCAGGTTTTTATATTTTGACGGTTTTTCGAATTCCTTGTTTGCTATGCTACAATCCGCTGGATAAGCCATATCAATTAATAAGCAAGTTGTTTTCTTTCTGGTTTTTAACAATAATGTCCAGCCTATTCAATTTTTCTGTCTGTGTAGATGGTGTAATGCCACAGAATGGTGACATCTTCAATTTCTGTAACCGGTGCTGGGTGATGTTCATACCAGTGTTTGTTTACATATTTTCTATAGTGCTTTGACTGGAAACAACTATTGCTTTTTAGTATTTCGTGCCAACGTCCAAAACGTCTGAGCTCCAGGACCATGGATTAGTTTTAAAGCTTTTACTACACCCAAACAACCCCAGGCTATACTGCTAGTTTATATATAAATATATTGTTGCAACTGATCGGTTATCATTGAAATATCTGTATAGGAAAATGGTCAATTAAACCTCTTGAATAGAATCTGAAAATAATATTAAAATCCAGAACGTAAAAGTTAACAAAATCACGAATGAAAGACTGATGAAGGTTCTAGAATGACAACATGTCTAAATTTTATGTAAATACATAATTAATTCAAGCATATAAAATATTTTGCTAATTAAATATATATTTCTTTGGTGTGTATCATTTTAATAAAAATTTATGTTACAAATAATGTGTTTACCTAACAGAACCTGTCACCCGACAAACAGGTCATTGTGAATATTTTCTTTATGAAGATAAAGATTCCTGACATAAACTGACACGCTATATTATTCATGGTAATATGAATATATAGGGAAAGATTTGCCAACATTGGTCGTTTAATGACAGTTTTATTGTGAAAACAATGACTTGCATCTTCAAATCTGACGTTGTATGACAAAAGAAAGAAAGGAAAAAATTAAATATAATAATTTGAGAGAAAGATAAAAGAAAGTTTAAGAGAAAAAGATTTAAATAGAGAAAAAAGAAAGTATGAAATGAATAGAAAGAAAGAAAGAAAGAAGAAAAGAGATTACCTGATAGAAAGGCAAAGAAAGAAAGAAAGAAAGAAAGAAAGAAACTAATATAAACATAAAGAATTACGTTAGAGAAAGGCAAAGATTGACAGAAACAAAGAAAGAGATTACGTGAAAGAAAGAGAGAAAGAAAGAGAGAGCGAGAGAGAGAAATTATTATAAAAAATAAAGATATAAAGAAATTACATGAGAGAAAAGCAGAGAAAGAAAGAAAGAAAGAAGAAAGAAAGAAAGAAAGAAAGAAAGAAAGAAAGCGATTACGTGAAAGAAAGAGAGAAATTAATAGAAAGAAAGAAAGAAATTATTATAAACAATAAAGATATAAAGAAATTACATGAGAGAAAAGCAGAGAAAGAAAGAAAGAAAGAAAGAAAGAGATTACATGAAAGAAAGAGAGAGATTAATAGAAAGAAAGAAGGTAAGAAAGAAATTATTATAAACAAAAAAGATATAAAAAATTAAGAGAAAGAAAAGCAGAGATTAAAAGAAAGAAAGAAAGAAAGAAAGAGATTACTCGAGAGAAGGTTCGAGATTAGCAGAAAGAAAGAAAAAAAGAAAGAAAGAAAGCGATTAACGCGAGAGAAGATTCGAGATTAACAGATAGAAAGAAAGAAAGAGATTACGTGAGAGAAGGTTAGAGATTAACAGAAAGAAAAAAGAAAAAAAAAGAAAGAAAGAAAGAAAGAGAGAGATTACGCGAGAGAAGGTTCGAGATTAGCAGAAAGAAAGAAAGAAAAAAGAAAGAAAGAAAGAGATTACGCGATAGAAGGTTCGAGATTAACAGAAAGAAAGAAAGAAAAATGCTAAGAAAGAAAGAAAGAAAGAAAGAGATTACGCGAGAGAAGGTTCGAGATTAACAGAAAGAAAGAAAGAAAGAAAGAAAGAATGAATGAATGAATGAATGAATTAAAAAAGAAAGAAAGAAAGAGATTACGCGAGAGAAGGTTAGAGATTAACAGAAAGAAAGAAAGAAAAAAGAAAGAAAGAAAGAAAGAGATTACGCGAGAGAAGGTTCGAGATTAACAGAAAGAAAGAAAAAATAAAGAAAGAAAGGAAGAAATGACGCGATAGAAGGTTAGAGATTAACAGAAAGAAAGAAAGAAAAAAGCTAAGAAAGAAAGAATGAAAGAAAGAAAGAAAGAAAGAGATTACACGAGAGAAGGTTAGAGATTAACAGAAAGAAAGAAAGAAAAAAGAAAGAAAGAAAGAAAGAAAGAAAGAGATTACGCGAGAGAGGGTTCGAGTTTAACATAAAGAAAGAAGAAAGAAAGAAAGAAAGAGATTACGCGAGAGAAGTTTAGAGATTAACAGAAAGAAAGAAAGAAAGAAAGAGATTACGCGAGAGAAGTTTAGAGATTAACAGAAATAAAGAAAGAAAGAAAGAAAGAAAGAAAGAGATTACGAGAGAGAAGGTTCGAGATTAACAGAAAGAAAGAAAGAGATTACGCGAGAGAAGGTTAGAGATTAACAGAAAGAAAGAAAGAAAGAGATTACGAGAGAGAAGGTTCGAGATTAACAAAAAGAAAGAAAGAAAGAAAGAGATTACGCGAGAGAAGTTTAGAGATGAACAGAAAGAAAGAAAGAAAGAAAGAAAGTAAGAAAGAAAGAAAGAAAGAAAGAAAGAGATTACGAGAGAAAAGGTTCGAGATTAACAGAAAAAAAAGAAAAAAGAAAGAAAGAAAGAAAGTGATTACGCGAGAGAAGTTTAGAGATTAACAGAAAGAAAGAAAGAAAGAAAGAAAGAAAGAGATTACGAGAGAGAAGATCCGAGATTAACAGAAAGAAAGAAAAAAGAAAGAAAGAAAGAAAGAGATTACGCGAGAGAAGTTTAGAGATGAACAGAAAGAAAGAAAGAAAGAAAGAAAGAGATTACGAGAGAGAAGGTTCGAGATTAACAGAAAAAAAGAAAAAAGAAAGAAAGAAAGAGATTACGCGAGAGAAGTTTAGAGATTAACAGAAAGAAAGAAAGAAAGAAAGAAAGAAAGAAAGAAAGAGATTACGAGAGAGAAGGTTCGAGATTAACAGAAAAAAAGAAAAAAGAAAGAAAGAAAGAAAGAAAGTGATTACGCGAGAGAAGTTTAGAGATTAACAGAAAGAAAGAAAGAAAGAAAGAAAGAAAGAGATTACGAGAGAGAAGGTTCGAGATTAACAGAAAGAAAGAAAGAGATTACGCGAGAGAAGTTTAGAGATTAACAGAAAGAAAGAAAGAGATTACGAGAGAGAAGGTTCGAGATTAACAGAAAGAAAGAAAAAAGAAAGAAAGAAAGAAAGAAAGAGATTACGCGAGAGAAGTTTAGAGATGAACAGAAAGAAAGAAAGAAAGAAAGAGATTACAAGAGAGAAGGTTCGAGATTAACAGAAAAAAATAAAAAAGAAAGAAAGAAAGAAAGAAAGAGATTACGCGAGAGAAGTTTAGAGATTAACAGAAAGAAAGAAAGAAAGAAAGAAAGAAAGAGATTAAGAGAGAGAAGGTTCGAGATTAACAGAAAAAAAGAAAAAAGAAAGAAAGAAAGAAAGTGATTACGCGAGAGAAGTTTAGAGATTAACAGAAAGAAAGAAAGAAAGAAAGAAAGAAAGAGATTACGAGAGAGAAGATCCGAGATTAACAGAAAGAAAGAAAAAAGAAAGAAAGAAAGAAAGAGATTACGCGAGAGAAGTTTAGAGATGAACAGAAAGAAAGAAAGAAAGAAAGAGATTACGAGAGAGAAGGTTCGAAATTAACAGAAAAAAAGAAAAAAGAAAGAAAGAAAGAGATTACGCGAGAGAAGTTTAGAGATTAACAGAAAGAAAGAAAGAAAGAAAGAAAGAAAGAAAGAAAGAAAGAGATTACGAGAGAGAAGGTTCGAGATTAACAGAAAGAAAGAAAAAAGAAAGAAAGAAAGAAAGAGATTACGCGAGAGAAGTTTAGAGATTAACAGAAAGAAAGAAAGAAAGAAAGAAAGAAAGAAAGAAAGTGATTACGCGAGAGAAGTTTAGAGATTAACAGAAAGAAAGAAAGAAAGAAAGAAAGAAAGAAAGAAAGAAAGAAAGAAAGAAAATATTACGCGAGAGAAGGTTCGAGATTAACAAAAAAAAGAAAGAAAAAAGATTACTTGATATAAAGGTAGAAATTAACAGAAAGAATTTTTGTTTCCTTTACAGTTTTGGTCTTTGGAATTTTCCAAATTCGCGGCAGCATTACCTTTGTCTATGATCTTCCTGACATTATAAACAATACACAAGAGGAGCCCAGCTAAGCTTTTCGGCAAGATTTGTGTACAATACTCCTTCCTAACTGTTTCTACTTCTTTCTACAATATTCATGAAAACATTGTTTTGTATTAATTACTAAGATTAGACTCTTTATTCATCTTGCAATGGGTTTTATATCATTTGATTCTTGGGAGAACATTTTAATTTAAACTATCCTACAAGTTGTGCATCTGCGCTGTTGAGAATAGAAAAGAGGAATGCAACGCATACCACCAAGAGAAGCTAATTTTCAGATTGTTAGCAAAAATAAAAATTATGCAATCGTCAAGAAAACATATATCATTTTAATGGTTATTTTGAATAAATTATTCATTTTCAATTATACAATTATAGAGGCAGGAAATTGTTAAAATTTAGGATATAATTTCTTACAAAAATTGTGATTTCCAATAGATTTAAACTTGCATTAATTACACCCGGATTTAGAATTTTAGAACGAGTTAAAGGGGGGTGTAGACACGAGGGTGTTTGTATTCATGTGTATGTGCGCGTGTGTGACCGCGTTCGCGCGCGCACACACACACACACGAACACACACACAAACATACACATGT
The DNA here is from genome assembly GCA_037127315.1 of Ascarosepion bandense. Lineage (NCBI taxonomy): Eukaryota > Metazoa > Mollusca > Cephalopoda > Sepiida > Sepiidae > Ascarosepion > Ascarosepion bandense. Next base: position 1,328,025 of record JBBBDQ010001892.1, on the reverse strand, counting down.
GTCTATGTGCGAGTGTGAGTACGTTCATTTTCAGCATGATAAAATATTTGGTTTTTAAGATAGATAGATAGATAGATAGATAGATAGATAGATAGATAGATAGATAGATAGATAGATAGATATGAAAAGATTGAGATAGATAGATAGAGATATGAAAAGATTGAGATAGATAGATAGATAGATAGATAGATAGATAGATATGAACAGAATGAGATAGATAGATAGATAGATAGATAGATAGATAGATAGATAGATAGATAGATAGATAGATAGAATAGAACAGAATGAGATAGATAGATAGATAGATAGATAGATATGAGCAGAATGAGATAGATAGATAGATAGATAGATAGATAGATAGATAGATAGATATGAATAGAATGAGATAGATAGATAGATAGATAGATAGATAGATAGATAGATAGATAGATATGAACAGAATGAGATAGATAGATAGATAGATAGATAGATAGATAGATAGATAGATAGATATGAACAGAATGAGATAGATAGATAGATAGATAGATAGATAGATAGATAGATATGAACAGAATGAGATAGATAGATAGATAGATAGATAGATAGATAGATAGATAGATAGATATGAACAGAATGAGATAGATAGATAGATAGATAGATAGATAGATAGATAGATAGATAGATAGATAGATAGATAGATAGATAGAACAGAATGAGATAGATAGATAGATAGATAGATAGATAGATAGATAGATAGATAGATAGATAGATAGATAGATAATTGAAACTGAGGTTAATTGCAAAAGAACAAAGAAAGTAGTTTACACGGAGAAACAAGAAAACAAACAAACAAAATTATGAAAGAAAGAAATGATGAGAATATGAAAGAATTAAGCAAAACATGAACAATGTCGAAGAGAAGAGGGCGAACGAATAAGAAAAAGACTAATGGATTAACCTCAGAAAAAAACGTAGAGATTTTAATATTTAAATACCTTACAACCTGAACAAATAACGGTTTTCACCTTTTTTAAATTGAGTGGGTGTTCCGAACGCAAGCTGTTTTTTTTTTGTTAATTCTTTTGTATTCTTTTCTTTTTTAGTTTTTTTTCCCCCCCTCTTTCTTTTCTATCGTTTTTTCTTCGTGTCCGCTTGACCTTTCTTGGCGCGCTTATCAAAAGGTTTCTTTCAGCTCGAAGCCCCGTTTCATAGGACAGCGAATTTTAAATCATAAACCTCTACTCTCAAACATAGCTGAATATAAGTCCAACGGGCATGGCTTAAATCGTTTTATGTATCGTTTTTAATACAGTCCCCTCCAGAATACTAGCATAATTTCAACTTATCAAAACCGTCTGTCGAGATCACCATCAAGATCCTCATCATATTTTAATTACCTTCACTCATTTATCCACTTTTTAGTCTATAAATTCCTGCTTTAGGATAAATCTCCTGATGAAGGCAAGGGGCATACAACGGCCGAAACGTCGTGAATATGACAATAAAGATGGGGACAACAATCCGAACAATGTGAATAATGTAAATAATGCCTCATCTCAGAAGTGTGTCTCTTCTATAAATACTTTCACGGCTTCTGCTCCGATGAGCTTAGATCACTAGTGTCCCCTAAATACGAATTTGCACGAGATACTAGATTAGCAACTAGATTCCACCCTTTTACAGTGAAACCGATAAAATGCAGCCGTAACTTCTACTCCAACAGTTTCTTTCCTCGCACTTCCCGACTGTGGAATTCTCTTCCAAACGATTGCTTCCCCGACGGCTACAATCTCCAGGAGTTTAAATGTAAGGTCAATAGACACCTCCTAATACACTAACCTGCTCCCATTCTATCAAACACTCTTCCCATTTGCCCAACCCTCATCCTCGGTATCCTAACTCATCTGTCACCTTCCTCCTGACATTCCCTATGTCTAACCACTCCTTCTCTTTACCTTCCCCTATGTAGCCCCATGCGCAATAGTGGCGGTGGAATGCCTTGCTTGGGGTGAGATGATTAAAAAAAAAAAAAAAAAGAAGTATAATTGACAAAGCGTACAACGGCCGAAACGTCGTAAACATGGCAGTAAAGATGAGGACAACAGTCCGAACAATGTAAATAATGTAAATACTACCTCATCTCAGAAGTTTAATTGACAAAGCGTACAACGGCCGAAACGTCGTAAACATGGCAATAAAGATGAGGACAACAATCCGAACAATGTAAATAATGTAAATACTACCTAATCTCAGAAGTATAATAGACAAGGTGTACAACGGCCGAAACGTCATAAACATGGCAATAAAGATGAGGACAACAGTCCGAACAATGTAAATAATGTAAATACTACCTCATCTCAGAAGTATAATAGACAAAGCGTACAACGACCGAAACGTCGTAAACATGGCAATAAAGATGAGTACAACAGTCCGAACAATGTAAATAATGTAAATACTACCTCATCTCAGAAGTATAATAGACAAAGCGTACATTGGCCGAAACGTCGTGAATATGGCAATAAAGATGAGGACAACAGTCCGAACAATGTAAATAATGTAAATACTACCTCATCTCAGAAGTTTAATTGACAAAGCGTACAACGGCCGAAACGTCGTAAACATGGCAATAAAGATGAGGACAACAATCCGAACAATGTAAATAATGTAAATACTACCTCATCTCAGAAGTATAATAGACAAAGCGTACAACGACCGAAACGTCGTAAACATGGCAATAAAGATGAGTACAACAGTCCGAACAATGTAAATAATGTAAATACTACCTCATCTCAGAAGTTTAATTGACAAAGCGTACAACAGCCGAAACGTCGTAAACATGGCAATAAAGATGAGGACAACAATCCGAACAATGTAAATAATGTAAATACTACCTCATCTCAGAAGTTTAATAGACAAAGCGTACAACGGCCGAAACGTCGTAAACATGGCAATAAAGATGAGTACAACAGTCCGAACAATGTAAATAATGTAAATACTACCTCATCTCAGAAGTATAATAGACAAGGTGTACAACGGCCGAAACGTCATAAACATGGCAATAAAGATGAGGACAACAGTCCGAACAATGTAAATAATGTAAATACTACCTCATCTCAGAAGTATAATAGACAAAGCGTACATTGGCCGAAACGTCGTAAACATGGCAAAAAAGATAAGGACAACAGTCCGAACAATGTAAATAATGTAAATACTACCTCATCTCAGAAGTATAATAGACAAAGCGTACATTGGCCGAAACGTCGTAAACATGGCAAAAAAGATAAGGACAACAGTCCGAACAATGTAAATAATGTAAATACTACCTCATCTCAGAAGTATAATAGACAAAGCGTACATTGGCCGAAACGTCGTGAATATGGCAATAAAGATGAGGACAACAATCCGAACAATGTAATGAATACCATGGGCCGAATATGTGATCAACGACGAGGTTTTGAAGAAAAGTGGAAACATATCTAATATCAGGAAGAAACAGTTGAAATTTCTGGAGCACGTAATGAGGAAGGAGGGTTTAGAAAACCTAATACTCACGAGACAGATTGAGGAAAAGAGGAGCAGAGGAAAGTAGCGCATGACCGACTTGATGAGCTTCAGTAAAAAGCTGGCGGATTAGGATTTGGAAGATGTAAGAAAAAGATCAAATGTATTCAGTGCTAAAAGAGATATGAAGATGTGGAGGGTCATGATCGCCTACCTTCTGAAGGGAAAGGAAGACGAAAATTTCGCTTCCTTAGTTATTTTCTCAGTGATATTCCAATGATTTCTATGGTTTTAAAATGAGTCACTCTTATTAGAGGTATTTTCGAACACTGATAATTATTTGTCGTCTTGGTTTTTAAGTTAAAACAAGCAGGGTAGCCCGGCGTTGCTCGGGTGTAATGAAAGCTTTAAAACTAATCCATGGTCCTGGAGCTCAGACACAGCCTAAGAATATTTGAAATAATAAAATCATTGCGACAATTTAACAATCGCACCTAATATATATATAGTAGCAGTCTAGCCCGGTCTTGCTCGGGTGTAATGAAAGCTTTAAAACTAATCCATGGTCCTGGAGCTCAGACTCCGCCTAAAGAATATTTGTGTGAAGTTTGTTGAGAATCGGATAAAAATTTTGGATTTGTATAAAGGACATACAGACAGATAAACAGACACACACACAAACATCTTGCTTTATATATATATATATATATTATCAAATTTCTGCACTATTGTAAGAACTGCAATCTTGAAACTTCTGAATATCGTTTCTTATGTCTTTATCTATGAGTGTATCAAATTTGATTAAAATCGGATCACTCCTTCTATAACCCGATTTTCGGGGGTACCTCGACACAAAACCTAGCTAAGAACACTCGCAGACGCTTATAGTACAACTGTGTAAAATTTCAAGAAAATCGGTTCAGCCGTTTCGGAGTCTATTCGATGTAGCTGTGGAAATATAAATATTGTTCAAGTTATTGGAACACCCTATACATATCCCGGACGAGCCCGATCTTTGCGGATGTGCGTTGTGGTGCAGTGGAACCAAGTTCAAATTCCAGTTGAATTTGTTGCATTCACTTACGCGCAAATATCCTTGGGAAAAGAATTAATCTGACTCTTCCCTCTAGGTCTGTGTTCTATAGCCTTGGAAGGGAACCTACTGCGGGATAATCCTCTGCCTGGTCAGTCATGTCTCTTTCGAGACATGATCACCCAAAGCGTGTATCACGTATGGCACTTAAGTGACTATACATATACGAGTAAAATTTCAAATACTAGAACTATTTTTGCAAGGGTAAGCTCATGAGGGCGGGGAACCAGAGAATGAAGTTCGTCAGAGCAGAAGCCGTGAAAAAGAGAAACAGGCCGCCCTCTTAATTTAAGGCCACAAGAACATCGCAAGTCCGTAACATGAGGAGAGATAGAAACATCAGGCGTGGCTGACCACATATCGAGAGAGAAAGGGGATCACCGCCCCCTATGGGATGAAGTTGAAATAATAGATAAAGAACGCCACTGGAAACTACGTAAACTTAAGGAATCAGCACATATGCTATGCTACAAAAATCTCCTAAGCCGACCAGGCATAGAAATCCCTATGGGATAAAGTTGAAATAATAGATAGAGAACGCCACTGGAAAATACGTAAACTTAAGGAATCAGCACATGTGCTATGCTACAAAAATCTCCTAAGCCGACTAGGCATAGAAATCCCTATGGGATGAAGTTGAAATAATAGATAGAGAACGCCACTGGAAAATACGTAAACTTAAGGAATCAGCACATATGCTATGCTACAAAAATCTCCTAAGCCGACTAGGCATAGAAATCCCTATGGGATGAAGTTGAAATAATAGATAGAGAACGCCACTGGAAAATACGTAAACTTAAGGAATCAGCACATATGCTATGCTACAAAAATCTCCTAAGCCGACTAGGCATAGAAATCCCTATGGGATGAAGTTGAAATAATAGATAGAGAACGCCACTGGAAAATACGTAAACCTATGGAATCAGAGCATATGCTAGGCTTAAAAATCTCCTAAGCCTCCTAAAGCAAAGAAATAAATACAATATGGGAACCAGTAACACAGAGTGATAGAGAAAATCATTAGTGTCAAAAAGATGCAATCTGAGCTTTAATAAAAAAAACTAGAGAAAATCATTAACATCAAAAAATTGCTATATGAACTCCGGTAAAAAAAAAATAATTACTGAGACATTAGGTTTGTAAGTCCCAGAAATTCACTTATGGTTGTCCTTAAGAACACATGGCCCTCCAGTGAATATAGACGTTGGTTTGTTCCAGTGACTTGATCCAAATAGTTGTGAGCGGTGAACAAATAACTTAGAGAGTTAAGTTAAAGGGAGATAACTCATGACTACCAGAAATGGCTTCGCACAAAGAATGAGAATGATATACCACATTGATCCTAATAAAGAGTTCGGTTCTAAATTCCTAGCACCTGAAGAAGGCTGGAGCGTACAATGATCGAGACGTCATAAAAATGGCAACATTAGTCCGAACAATGTCAGTCAGTTTAAGTGCCATACGTGATACACGCTTGGGCGATCATATCTCGAAAGAGACATGACTGACTGAGCAGAAGATTATCCCGCAGTAGGTTGCCATTGCTTTCTGCGGTATACTGGTGAATTATATTATTATATTAATAAGTAGTAATTAGTGGGGGATCAGTTTATTACTTCATGACAATAGAAAACCGATCACCCACTTTATGCCCAGTAGAAGCCTTAATCATGTTTCTATTATATTCAGTCAGTCAGTTAAGTGCCATACGTGATACACGCTTGGGTGATCATGTCTCTTCGAGACATGACTGACTGGGCAGAAGATTATCCCGCAGTAGGTTGATATTGCTTTCTGCGGTGGACTGGCTGCCGACCAAGGCTATAGAACACAATCTGTCCTGTTATTTAACCCATAACTGGAAGGAAGAGATGGATTAATACCGTTCCCAAGGGTATTTGCGCGTTTGTGAATACAATGGATTCAACTGGAATTCGAACTCGGCTCCCCGGTTTCTCGTTCCGAGCCGATATCCACTGTACTACAACGCACATCATAGTGTAAATACTAAAAAAGTATAAAAATACATTTTAATAGCAAAAGTTACTAGATATACATTTTTGTATTAAAATTACCAGCAGTACATAAAAACTTACCAACAATATGTTTTATGACCTACAAACTATACGGGTTATCCATAAAGTGTGTGTGCACTTTAAAAAACTTATATAACTTTATTTGTATTTGCGATAGAAATAATTTGTAAAAAGGATTAGAAAGAAGTAAATCTATATTTTTTTACGGTTTTATTGAAATTTTATTTAAGTTTCCACATGTCCTCCATCATTAGCAATACAAAGGGTAATACGATTTTGCTGTTCACGGAAAACATTTTCCAACTGATTTACGGTAATGCCTGAAATCACATTAGTTATTTTAGCTTTCAAATCTTCTAATGAACTAGGTTTGGCTGTACACACAATTGTTTTCACATGAAAAATATCTAATGGAGTTAAATCTGGCGAACGTAAAGGCCAATAAAATGGACCACCTTTTCCGATCCATCTGTTAAGAAATTCCTGATTTAAAAACTGTCTAACACGTAGAGTACTAGGTACATTAAACTTTATAATATATTTTACAGATTATTTCTATCACAAATACAAATAAAGTTATAATTTTGTTAAAGTGCACACGAACTTTATGGACATCCTGTATATCTAAAAACATGTTTACCCTGAAAGTTTAAAACTATGTACAAAATATTTAGATTTCGGCATTAAATAACCCACAGAGGTGTTGATATGCCATTAAACAAAATCATCGGCTGTAACTACACATGCGCACGAAGGAGACGGGCGCGGAAATTTTAAACTGAAAATTTAAAGTACTTTAATCATTAAATAACGATAGTAAATATACTTTGGGCACTTCTACGTTCTATTATAATAAGCAAGCTTGTCTCGTTAGATCAGTTATTTTTATTTTATTTATTTATTTTTTTAATCGTGTCGCCCCAAGCAAGGCATTTTACTGCCACTGTTGTGCAGGGGGTTACCTAGGAGGAATGTTATGAAGAGTGAGAGGTTGCAGGGGGTGTCAGGAAGAGAGTAGGAGAGGGAAGAGATTACTGATGACTGAGGTGGACGAGGAGGAATGTTATGAGGAGTGAGAGGTTGTAGGGGGTGTCAGGAAGAGAGTAGGAGAGGGAAGAGATTAATGATGACTGGGGTGGACGAGGAGGAATGTTACGAGGAGTGAGAGGTTGTAGGGGGTGTCAGGAAGAGAGTAGGAGAGGGAAGAGATTAATGATGACTGGGGTGGACGAGGAGGAATGTTATGAGGAGGGAGAGGTTGCAGGGGGTGTCAGGAAGAGAGTAGGAGAGGGAAGAGAGTACCGATGAGAGTGGTGTGGATATAGAAAAGCATGAGAGAGAGAATGTAAGTTAGTGTGACAGGAGATGATGAGTGAATAGTGAGTTCGATCCTCATTGGGTACCCCATTCTTTCGGAATTTTGCTACACTTAAAAAAATCGTGCCGTGCAGCTTCAAGGTTATAGGATTCAAGTTCGTGTTCAGTTGTCCCCAATTTTTGTAGAAGAAGCATTTTTGTCTACGAACTGGAAACATGAAAAAGCGTCTGTGTGTGTGTCCGTTACCTATAGACTCCCAAACGGCTGAACCGATTTTCTTGAAAATTTACACAGTTGTACTATAAGCATCTGCGAGTGTTCTTAGCTAGGTTTTGTGTCGAGGTACCCCCGATAAATATCGAAAATCGATAATCGAAAAAATCGGATTATAGAAGGAGTGGTCCGATTTTAATCAAATTTGATACACTCATAGACAAAGACATAAGAAACGATATTCAGAAGTCTCAAGATTGCAGTTCTTACAATAGTGCAGAAAATCGATAATATATATATATATATATATATATATATATATATATATATATATATATATATATATATAAAAGGCAAGATGTTTGTGTGTGTGTCTGTTTATCTGCCTGTATGTTTGTATTTTTCAGCCCTTTTATTTTAGTTTTTGCTTCGGGTTTGGCTCTAAGTAGGTATAATTGTAGTTCTTAGTCTCAGCCATGATACCATTTACTTAGAGGACTTATTTAGCTTTCAAAATTCAGTTTACGACGACAAAAACTTATTTGATATTGATATCAGGAATTCAAAATTTGACCTACATTTCATTAACCCGAGCAACGCCGTGCTATACTGCTAGTAACAAATAGGACTCAGTAGAATCCCTTACTATAACTTTTTAAACATTATTCATATTATTTTTTATATATATATAAATGCATCCTCGTAACAGAATGGCCAGATGTAAGATGTGATGCGGTCGCAGAAATTATCTGACAGGCAAGACTGGGTTCTTCTGCTTGTGTAGCATGATGCAAAGCTCTGTTGCCAGACACAGAGTCTTCCAACAGCAAGCTTCTTGACACAGGGTAGCCTTAGCAGCTCAAGGCACTTGATGTAGGCCTCCGTGTTGATAATGAAGACCAGCGGGATGATGAATGGCAGAATAACATCTCAATCACTAGTAATCACTCCAAATACATTCGTAATCACCATTAGACTCATCCAACTCATCCAACTCTTTCCGAATCATCTGCACTGTACTCAGATTGACACCCAAACAATTTAAAATGTTTGTGTTGGAGTTTTCGGTGCAAAGGTTAAACAGTACAGCATGTCATTTCATAATGTCTGGCAGAGTGAATTGCGTCATGGTGCTCTTTTGCTTACAGACGCTGCCCAACTGACCCAACTATACTATGCAGTCGACAAAATTAAGAAACAAACAACGCACATACGAGAAATTAAAAATATAAAATGGTGAAAATTTACCCATCGCATTCTATTTATGTATATATATATATATATATATATATATATATATATATATATACTATTCAGTATCAAGCACAGAGGAAGATTGCCGGAGCAACAAGTTTCCAAAACGAAGCTACTCTCTTTTAACCACCACAGAGAACTTCTCCTACTTTCCATTAATATGGATCATAATAGGCTCCCGAAAGCAATAAAAACGCGCCTCCTCGGCCTCGCTCTCTTAGGCGACCTCAAGTGGAATAAATACATCGCATAAATAGCCACATCCACTGCTAAGAATGGTGGGTCTCCTGCTGCTTATCTACCATTCGTCCGTGCATTGAATACTGTTGCCATATCTGATCGGGTGCTCCTGCTATTCATTTCGAGGTTCTCATCCGAATCCATCTTGTACATTTATAAATCTACCATTCATTCGTGCATTGAATACTGTTGCCATATCTGATCGGGTGCTCCTGCTATTCATCTCGAGGTTCTCATCCGAATCCATCTTGTACATTTATAAATCTACCATTCGTTTGTGCATTGAATACTGTTGTCATATCTGATTGGGTGTTCTTGCTGTTTATCTCGAGGTTCTTGACAAAATCCAGAAAAGGAACTGCAATGTAGCTGGTTTCGATTTGGCTGCTCGCTTTCAGCCTCTTTCTGACCGATGGAATGAGGCTTCCCCCTGTCTTTTCTACAAGCATTTTCACGGCTTCTGCTCTGACGAGCTTTATTCTCCGGTCCCCCGCCCTCATGAGTTTACCCGTACAACTAGATTGGCAACTAGGTCCCGCCCTTTTACTGTCAAAATAGGCAAATGTAACCGCTAATACCACTCCAGCAGTTTCCTTACTTGTACTTTCCTTCTGTGGAATTCCCCTCCCCATGTTTCCTTCCCTGATAGCTACTATATCCAAAAGTCTCAATGCAACATCAATTGTCATCCTTTATCTTCGTGACTCGCCTTTCTCTTATCATTTCTATAGCATCACCTGCACTGTTTTCTTTTTTGTCTTTTCTCTCCCTTCATTGTAGCCCCCAGCGCACCAGTGGCAGTACTACTTTGCTTGAGGTAAAATGATTATAAAAAAACTTCTCAAAAATTTATTAAGTTTTCAACTAAATAAAAAGAATAAAATACTTTGCAAAAATATTTTTGGCTGCCTTTTGAAAGAGAAAGAAAAAAACACAGACGGAGCAAGACACAAAGAGGTGTGTGTGTATATATGTGTGTGTGTGTGTGTGTGTGTGTGTGTGGGGGGGGGGGGGGGGGGGGGCAAATGTAACGCTTTCATTTTGTAACGCATTTATGAACAGAAGTAAAAATATCGTTATGTTTTCAAAATTTGAAATTTACGAAAAGTTCATACAAATTTAAAAGCACAGAAACATACACGCGCATAGATAGATAGATAGATAGATAGATAGATAGATAGATAGATAGATAGATATGACAGACTGAGATAGATAGATAGATAGATAGATAGATAGATAGATAGATAGATAGATAGATAGATAGATAGATAGATATGAACAGACTGAGATAGATAGATATTAACAATTTGAGATAGATAGATAGATAGATAGATAGATAGATAGATAGATATTAACAATTTGAGATAGATAGATAGATAGATAGATAGATAGATAGATAGATAGATAGATTATTAACAATTTGAGATAGATAGATAGATAGATAGATAGATAGATAGATATTACTTATTTTTAATGAATAGTTGTATTTGAGTAGATGCTCAGTTTATTTAATAAACTGCATTTTTACTTTCTTAAACGAAAGTAAAAATGCAGTTTATTAAATAAACTGAATATTCGAGTAATCAAACAAGTAGACGAACATGAATATATACTGTTTAATAAATAACATTCAGACAGGTAGGCCTAAACAAATACTGTGTATCAAATAAACGGGACATCTACTCAAATAAGAATATCCACTAAAAATATCATTTTGGTAATAAAAATCTGTCGTATTGATAAATTAAAAAATTAAAAATTAAAAAATTGTATTTTTTTATTTTGTGTGTGTGTGTGTGTGTGTGTGTGTGTGTGTGTGTGTGTGTGTGTGTGTGTGTGTGTGTGTGTGTGTGTGTGTCCTAATCAAAGTCAAATTTGGTCCAAACAAAGCCAGCATTTTAAATTTTGATTTTAAAAGCAATCATTTCTTCCTTACTTACATGCATAATATATTTTTTTTAATCTTTCGACACGTTTGCTCCAATTCACTGAATATTAATAATGTTAAAAATTAAAAAAAGAAATTGCGAGATAATTTTCGTTCTAGAACTTACCTTCGATTTGAAAATTTCCAGCAGGCATTGGTCTCGAACGAATCTAACAATCATTCGTGTAAAAATGTGTATAATTCAGTCCAGGTGATATAATGTACCGTTCGAATTAATTACCAGACAGGTGTTTACATATATGAGTGTGTGAAAGTAAAGAATAATTCCTTTTACTTTAAGATTTTTTTTCTTTCTTTCAGCGTAAGCAAATACTTGTGTAAGCCTCCAGGCTTATATATTGGTGTGCCAGTCGGAGAAGACCGGCTCCCGGGCGCACTTCTTAGCATATACAAATACGCATATGATTTCTTTGCCTTTTGACATGTGTTGAGAAGCAGTGTTAAACTTTGTATATTTGTGTTTACTTTCGTATCGTCACTAAATTGTGGTGTGTTTTTAACGTACACAGACGTCAGCTAATTTTGGGGCCCAGAAAAAGCGATGTGATCTAAAGATGAAGGCAAGAAAAAAAAATTCAAAGTTCAATTTGAATTCTCAAAACAAAACTCAGAGAGAGAAACACTGCTTTTTTTGTGGCTAGTAAATAAATTTATTGTTCAATTTATGCATGCGAGAAAAATGTCAGATAGCTCATCGACAAAGATTTTTTATAGTTTTAAATAAAGATTATAAAAACGAAAATTGAATTAAATTATATATGATTATTGCTTTAAAGTTCACATAGTTTATTTAAATTAATTTCGCTTCGGGTATTTTTTAGCATAACAGTTTTTAACAATTTTACAAAATAAGTTTTACTATATCATGTGACCGCGTAAACTTCAAACTGATTACTTATATATAGAAATAAAATCATATTTTTATCACGTGACGGCGTAAACGTCAAACCACTTAAAAACGAAATCATATATTTTATCATGTGACAACATAAACGTCAAACTACTTATAAATAAAAATGAAATCATATTGTTTTTAATCTAAACATAAGTTTAAACCGAGGCCTGATTATTTTGACACTTCTGCTTATTTAATTTTAATTTTTTTTATTCTTTTAATGTTCATAATGAAATTGGTTCTACAGAAGCATACTGAGAATGTCATGAACTGATCACGTGAGCAACAACGAAGTTTTAGATAAACAAAAAGAACACTTATGCTTAGCATCAGAAAAAGACAGTTGAAATTTCTCAGGTACATAATGAGAAAAGAGGACTTGGCAAATTTGACACTCACAGGATATATTCAAGGTAAGAGGAATACAAGTAAACAGAGCATTGCCTACCTGACGAGACTGTGTAAATGGGTAGTAGAACGGGATTTAAGGGAACTATCAAAAGACAAAATTTATTAAGAGCTACAAAGGACAGGTAATTGTGAAGACCCACGATCGCCTACGTCCAGAAGGGACATGGCACATAAAAGAAGAGGAATATTTTGCTAGTTTTCTCTTACAACACATGAACTGCCATAATTTAAAATTACGTAGGTGACACAATAAGATCGTAGTCTTATAAAGAAAAAAACAATAATTTATAATTTTATGAAACAGATATGATATTTTTCGACATCATCTATTTCCTTGTCAATGCTCTTAATTCAGTAGTAAATATTAAATCTATATTAGTCCCATAGGATGTGCGTTGCGGCGGAACGAGAAATCGGAGTTCGAATCCCAGTTGAATTCGTTGCATTCACTTACGCGCAAATAATAACTTTGGGAAAGGTGCAGTGGATATCGGCTCGGAACAAGAAATCGGAGAACCAAGTTCGAATTCCAGTTGAATTCGTTGCATTCACTTACGCACAAATATCCTTGGGAAATGTATGAATCCGTCTCTTCCCTCACCACATATAGGTTAAATAGCAGGACAAATTGGGTTGTATAGCCTTGATTGGCTACCAGTCTACCGTAGAAAGCAACGGCAACCTACTGCGAGATAATCTTCTATCCAGTCAGTCATGTCTCTTTCTAGACATGATCGCCCAAGCGTGTGTCACGTATGGCACTTAACTGACTGACTGAATATAATAGTTAGAAACATGTTTAAGGCTTCTACTGGTCATAAAGTGGGGAATCGGTTTTCTATTTCTATGAAGTAATAAACTGATCCCCCTCTAATTACTACTTAATAATATAATACATGTCTTCTCCCTCTAGCTATGAGTCAAATAACAGGACAGGTTAGGTTCTATAGCCTTGACTGGCAACCAGTCTACCGCAGAAAGCAATGGCAACCTACTGCTGGATAATCTTCTGTCCAGTCAGTCATGTCTCTTTCGAGACATGATCGCCCAAGCGTGTATCACGTATGGCACTAAACTGACTGACTGATTAGTCCCATTAATAGAAAAGTGACCATTTCAGATATCAAATTAGTTAATAACTACCAGTCAAGCTACACATTTATTGATCCACTCTCACACACACGCATATCGATGTATGTAACTATCTATATAAATATGGGTGTCTGCACGCAGGTACACTCTAATATAAATATTTATCAGGTGTTAATAGAACAATGCTCAATATAATATAACAGAGTTATTAAGTATATATTAATAAATTATTCTGCGTTTAAAGACCTGTGGTAATATATATATATATATATATATATATATATATATATATATATATATATATATATAAGTGAATATATAATAATTATATAAATATATAATTTTTAAACAGGTAAATAAAATATTTAAAAAATTCAGCTATTCATTGGAGACATTTGCTGTTTAAAATCGAAACAACTATTATCTTCTGTACAATGTAGCGCAAAGATCAATCTGGTCTGGCACAAGGCCAAAATAATCGAGCTCTTCTTGAGGGACAAGTTTGTAAATGTATTTATGAAGCTTTGTCTGACAAGTTCACATTATAGATCCAGTATGGATCCAAATTAATAGCTAATAGGGAATAGTCGTTTTTTTTTTATGCCTAGCCCTCTTTTTAAATGTTTACTGAATTTGATTTTGTCAATATAGTCACTCTGTGAGTTTAACTTGTTAACCAGCACGTCTGTTTAAGCCGGGTAGACTGACAGAAGGGGTACTTTGTACGCAAATAAATATCTCGATACTGTTGTAGACTAATTTGTCGATGTGTTTTTTGCGCGTCATTGATAAAATATTATGATGACTTAAAGCCTTTCGAAGCCTAAAACAAGTTAAAACAAGATGAGTGTGTGCGTATGTATATTTACAGATGCCAACCGTACATGTATGTACGTATATGCATTTATGTGTGCGTGGGTGTTTCAACACAAAAAGTTTTAAAATTACTTTCGATACTTACACCCACGTGTTCCCGCTCGTGTGTAAGAGACTGTTGATTGCTGACCTAGTAGGAATTCACGGGGGTAATTCGGGGTGGATACCACGTGTAACTTTTTAACAGATAAGGGTAGATCTTCGTCAAAAACAGAAACAAAAAATGGAAAGCTGGTTGGCGTCCATATGTAAATTCGCCACAACGAGGATATTATTTTAAAAAAAAGAATGTAGAGATTTTTCTCGACTAGCTTAGTCTGACACAAGGCCACGTGTATAGTGCACCTGGTATGGTCCGAACTCACTGAAGTAAAAAAAAAAAATCTGCACGATAAACGGAACAAGGTATTCGCACATGTGTATGTATATGTGAGAATGTTTGCAATATTTGTACGTGTGCGTTAGAGAGCGGGTGTATGTTTCTGTGTTTGCACAAGCGTGAGAATGTCTGTGTACTGGTACGTGTATGTGTCAATAAAAGCCTATGTATCGTTGGTTGTTTGAAAAAGTGTGTGAGTACACGGTTATGTAGCACAAAAAGAATGGGTGTGAGCGTGTATGTGTTGAAAAAATGGGCGTAGATGTTTGTGGAGAAAGAAATGTATGGGT